>JARHVA010000017.1:11735000-12085000 GCA_037957365.1 Torreya grandis
AGAAGCCTATTAATCATGAATGGAATTTTTTTAACCAAGAATATAGTAGATGGCAACAATAACAAGTACAAGGCAAGACTTGGTGTAAAGGGGTACGAACATAAATAAAGCATTGGCTATAAGGATGGTTTTGCTCCCATAACGAAGATAAAGACTATCTGAATGATCTTTTTTATTGTTGCATAGTTTGGATGGAAAGTCCATCAGATATATGTGAAAATTGCCTTCCTAAATGGATATCTGAAAGACAAACTCTACATGACCTAACGAAAGGGTTTTGTCTCATTTGGTCAAGAACAAAAGGTGTGTAGACTCATCAAGTCTCTGTGGCATAGACCCATGAGGGAGTGAGCAAGGGTCTATTGGAGATAAGGTTGATATGTTCTAAGCATTGGTGAAAGCTGAAGGTAGTCCAAGAGGTTAAAAGAGTAATGTGTGGATGTGAATGCCTAATTGTTTTAGGTCTCACCAAGACCTAATGGTGGTTTGGGGTCAATAAGGTAATAGCTGACCTAATGAGTGTGAGGGTTCTTACATGTAACATGTATGAAGACCTATTTCAAAGGTAGAACAAATATGGCAAGCATCTTGGCTGACCAAGATGGGTTAGATGAGTGTATGGTATAAATACTAGGCATAATTGACCTATTTAGAGGGGAGTTGAGAGTGTGTGAATACATGAGCAAAAGATTTGTGAAGGTTGTGAGAGTTATGTGGATTCAATAAGTAGATTCATTAAGCTATTTGTCAATGTCAATTTAATTGTTAGGGCACACGACTATTGGTTCCTCTCCCTTATTCAACATTGTCATTCACATAATTAGCGCTACGGTAATCATCACATTTTATTGTTGCCATATTATGGGTCAATATAAGACCTCCACGTGCTATTGACCTCCACGTGCCCCTTCCCTTCTTTACCACAATTTTCCACAATGAAGCTAAAGGTACACTACTTTAGTGCAATGAATGGGGATTTTTTGCTTTGAAGGCAAAGTTATTTTGAGTTTGGTTATCCATGAGCTCTTCAATGTGGCTTGGTCTGGTAGGTATGTTTCGTTGTCTTCTAGTGTTGGGTTTTTGCCATAAATCTTGTTCCTAGTTTATGGATCCATTCAAAATCCTCTTAGTTTTTTATTGTGTTTCAATGGCTTCTTTGATGTGGTTAAATTGTTATTTCATTGTTCCAGCTTGAATGAGCTCTTAGATGTGATATAGGTTTGTGGGATCCAGTCAAAACTACTTGAGGTTATTTTTCCTTGGATATTTGTAGATTTCTCTATTTGTTTTATGTTTGTTATTGGGAGAAGAATTTTTGGAGAGCCCTTATTATAATACTTTTCATTTTTATTGTTTTAGGTTGTGGGCTCTATCAACTTCCTCATTTTCAATTCATAATTTCCGTTTAAAAATGTTTACCAATAATAAAAAATATATTGGTTGGTTATTTGATAAATATATTTAGTAGAGTATGTTCTTACAATGAATATTGTCGCTCAAATCAATAAATTTTGGGTTAAATTTTATTTTGGTAAAAAGTTTAACGGACTTTTTAGTTATAATGTATAATCTTTTAACTAGTTTTAGGACTAAGAATTACGATCAAACCTTCAGATCTTTGGGTATATGTTTTCTGTTTCTCAATTACCAATTATCAAGTTAATATTTTTTATATTGAGAGATATGTGGAATTGGGATTGGAGTTTGAATTTGAAACTTTGCATGACCAACCCTTGGTGATAACTTTTTGTTTTGCATTTCTAAATTACAAAGCTAAAAATACTTTTCCTCTACTAACCGAAACAAGCTAACATAATATTGTAATACTACAATTCTATTTTAAAACCCATTGAACCTTATGATTGCCTTTATACCCAACTAATCCAAGTCCCACCAACCAAGCACAACCATTCAACAAAACCCATTTTAAAAAGAGAAAAAAAAATCATTAATATTTTTCTCTAAACTCTTGGATTTTTTATGAATTTTTTCCAAGGTTTATTGACTTTTATTTCCCTTTCCTACTAATCCTTTAATGTTTTTAGATTCACTGCCATGGATAGAAGTCTCAATACTCATATTAGTGAGATTTTGAATATAACTTTTCACTTGTAATTAACAAAGATATTGAAATGAACTTATGGCTTGCGGGCAATCAAAATTTTAAATGTAATGTTTGGCTTGTGGGTAGTGAAGATTTTTGAAGTAACTTTTGGCTTGTGGTTTATGAAATATTTTTTTAAAATTTGACTTGTGGGCAATCAATAATTTCTATGAAATTTTTTTTGGCTTGTGTGTAATAAACAATTTAAATGTATTTTGTGTTTGAAATAAATGGGGCTCATTTTTGTAAAGAGAAAAACTAAGCATTAAAAAATAATTCACTCTATAAATAGGGTGGACATAAATATCAAAGAGGTTTCCCTTGAAAACTTTTATTGAAATATTTATTATCGACAAAGGTATGAAACACATAAATTCACCTTGAATCTGTAAAAAAATCATAGGCAACATCATTTTAGATATTGAAAATATGTTTTGGACTCATGAAAGTTAAAAAGTTAAAGTATGAAAAGACTCATCATTGTAATGGATGAGGTTGAGTTGGTTTCCAAGGTAAATTGGATGAAATATATACTCTTTAGTCCTTTGCACAAAGTTGAAGATTTAATCAATCAAAAAATAATTATGTTATATCCTCTTTAAGTTTTTATTTCCATAACGACTTTTAACTCTTTGAAAATGTTGAAGGCTTGGCTTTTTGTCTTTAAACACATTATAACCACATTTTGCATTAGTCATTAACAAAGCACTGATAATACTGAAACCCTTAGTGACTAGTTCTCATAGCTCAGCATAGATAGGTATGCATCAAATCTAATTTTCCAAAAGCTTGAAATGTACTTGTACCAAATGATACTCTATGTTGTTTTCCAGCTAGAGAACTAGGGCATATATTTGTATTCTTTTTCAATTGAGGAAGTCCTTTTACTATATTATGATAGCTGAGTGCAACTATGTATCCAAAACTCACATGTTTAGATCCTCGATGCCATAAATATGCTCAGTCTTATCCTTTGTAATAAGTCTTTGATTGTTCTTTTGAATAAAGTCAAGCTAGAAAATTCTCCCAACTCTAAATGCTCATGTAATAATTTTTGATAATCTCTAATGAGGCACATCTTTTTACCATCTTTGAACTCAAAATCAACCTTTAGGTTATGCTCAAACAATTTATTGACAAAGAGAAGATTCATAATGAGTCTTGTGACATACACGACATCAAATATTTTGCAATTATGTCATCCGAATGGTAAAGAGATGTTATCAATGCCCAGGACACGATAAGATGAATCATCACCCAAAGAGACATGATTTTTATGAGATGTCTCAGTCAAACTGTATAACCAATGTTGTCTTCCAATCATGCACTGAGTTGCACTCAATGGTCATAATATGGTAAGAGGACTTCTTCAATTAAAAATAATATAGATATTTTCCCTAGTTATCTAACATGCAAACAACATAGAGCATCATTTGGCAAAAGTACATTTTGAGTTTCAGGGAAATTAGATTTGGTGCATACTAATTTATGTAGAGCCATGAACTTGGTCACCATGGGCTTCATTATTTTTAACTCTTTATTGATGACTACTCACACAAAATATGGTTATACTATTTAAAGACAAAAAACCAAGATTTTTTTCATTTTTCAAGAGTTCAAAGTTGTTGTGGAAACATAAACTAGTCATAAAATCAAAAATATCTACTCAGATCGAAGGGGAATACACCAGTAAATAATTTTTAGCTTATTTGAAATAACATGGTATTCATCGATGAATGAATCCACCTTATACTTCACAACATAATGGTGTTGAAAATGTAGTATCACACTATCATGGAAATAGTGTGTTGCATAATTGAGGACTTGGGTTTGGCACATACATATTGGGTAGAAGAAGTACATATACTAGTTTATTTATTAAGTAGGTCACCAACTATAATTCTTGATGGGGTGACTCCACAAGAAGCATGGACTGAGCATAAAACCTCAATAGCTCATATTTAGGTTTTTGGATGTAAGACATATATGCATGTTCCTAAAAAGAAGAGAGAAAATAGATAACAAATCTATGACATACATCTTCATATGCTATATCGAAGAATCAATGGCTTATGGATCCAAAAATAAGGAAAATATACGTAGGTAGGAATGTTGATTTTGATATGAAATGTAAGTATAATTTACCTTCCACACACTCCCCTAATTAAAAATCAGTATTGTAGATGATAAAATCATTGATGGTGATGGGGATGATGGGGATAATGGTAATGATTATTCAGATACTATAGTTATACAACCCACAAGAACAATTGAATATGTACCTAAATGGTATATGAGTATGATATGAGATGTTAAACTAAATGGAGTTCTATACACATCTACCACTAAACTAGGGACTCACAACATGACTTGGGAAGAGGTCAATTTGGCTGTAATAAGAATTGTTGTTGAATCAATTGAGCTCTCTACATTTTAAGAAGCCTTAGAGTCAACACCTTGGAATGATGCCATGAATATATGATAACAATCATTGATGAAACATAACACATGGCATTTTGTTGATATTCTACTAGGGAAGATGTGTTTTCAAATCAAATAAAAAATAGATGGCAGTATTGATAAGCACACAACATGGCTCATAGAAAAAGTGTATGCTCAGAAGGAAGGTATTGACTATGAGGATACTTTTGCTCCCATGACCAAGATCAAGACTATTAGAATGATATTTTCTTTGGGTGCACAATTTAGATAGAAAATTCACCAAATGGATGTCACAAATGTCTTTCTAAATGGAGATCTACATGAAGAAGTTTACATGACTCAAATAGAGGGTTTTTTCATATTCGACAAAGAAGGAAAAGTGTGTAGACTCATAAAATAATTGTATGGTCTCAAATAAGCTCCCAGAATTTGGTATATAAAAATTAATGAGCATCTCATTCAACAAGGATTCCAAAGGAATCATTATTATCCAAACCTCTAAGGGGGAAGATTGTGATTATTCTTGTATACGTCGATGATCTATTCATTACTACTAGTTATGTGAATATGATTGATGCAACAAAGAAAGATCTCAACCAATCATTTGACATGACAAATCTTGGGATTCTACACTATTATCTTGGAATGGTAGTATGGAAAAAATAGCATCACATATTTGTGTCCCAAATGAAATATACCAAGATATAGCTCATGAAATTTTGAATGATGGATTTTAAACCTATTTATAAACCTATGGATACAAGGATTTAGTTGCCTCATACATATCCATCACCATAAATAAATACAACTCTCTATTTATAGTTGAATGGGTGTCTCATTTACTTCACATACACCAGGCTAGACATCGGCTTGTTGTTAGCTATCTCTCACAATTCATGCAAGAGTTGAAGATGTCTCATTGGACTTGAACAAAATGGATATTGATATACATAAGGGTATTATAATCACCTAAAAATGACATTTGAGTGCTAAGAGTGTTACATGAGATCACCCATCCCTAGCTTTTCTCTAAACACTTATCAAACCTTCGTACATGCCACACACATTCTTAAACATCCCTAAAGTAGTATTAGACCCTCATTTTAACATCCTAGGCCATAGTTCCTTATGTTCTACCACCTAGACACTAGCACCATAATAGGGACAATAGTGCCCCATGGCACTAGTGGCCCAGTTTTGGCACTATTGCCCTTTTTGCTCCTTTTTCAAATGAGCAACCACCTAGGGTTGTCCTTTACCTATTTTAAGTCCTACACAAGCACTAGAATAGTATATATGCATGAATTTTAGCCCTTTATCCACTAGATGCAAATCAAATGCAAATTACACAAAAACCTCAGAACAAGTTGTCCACAATCAAGGTTATTAATCTATATTTTGTCCTAGCTATGCATGCAACCATATACATAATTCCTAAGCATAGATTACTTTGGTTTCCAATCTCAAGCACATTCAAAGAACTCAAGACATGATTCACACTAGCTTCACTTGTACTTGTACTAGTACTTTGATGGGGAGAACTACATTGGGCTTGATCCCTCTTTGTAGTATTGGTATGTAAGAAACTCTCATCACAATGAGGCATTGAGGATGTCCAACCTACCCCAATAACAACATAATTTACTACTTGTGCCAACTAGATGCCCTATCAACATGTAGGTTTAGGGTTTACACATTAAATATATCAAAATAAGTCATCAACAGAGATCCAAAATTCATGCAGATAGGAATGAGATTAGAAAACACAGACATAGGTGCAACCAAAAGCTTGAAACAATTTTACACAAAGGAAATTAACACCAAAATAAGGACACTAGTGCCATATGGTGTTATTGTCCAATTAGGGCACTACTATCCAAGAAGGGTTTGACACTGGGATCCTATTTATGACACTCAGATTAGCCTCTATCTCAATTTGTAGCCTCCATATCTCCCGTTTTAATATTTTTCTAGCTAAGAACTTGTTTACATTAATTATTTCTATGTTTAGAAAGGGAAAATTAAGTCAAATCTATTAAAAATCAATGGATATATTTATTTCATATTTCTACCCTAATTTTCATACTCAGACCTTTAAAAATATAGGATTTACATTCACTAAGTCCTAAAAAGTTGAAATATTTGGTGAACTTGACTTACTTTTAATAGTACACAAACCCTAACCCTAGATGTTATTAGGGTTTGTATATTTTTTTTTTCCTATTTTCATTGGTTGTATTAAGCTTCTTAGATTTCATACATTTTATTTTAGCAGCCCTCTTTCATTTTGTCTACTATATGCCGTCTAAAAAAATCATCTCTTTCCTTAAGAAGAAGTGCTAGGCTTAGCGGTAATCCTATTGAGCATACTCACATTCCTTCCATTCGAGCTTATACCATGGGAAAAGGACTAGTTACAACTCCCATCATTGATCCTTCACACCTTGATTATGTGGAATTCAATGATAATGCATCTGAAGATGAAAAATACAATCAAGATCAAGATGATATACAAGATGAGGAATGGGACACTGTCCTCCCACTTAACAATGAAAATCTTATAGTCAATAAGGATGAGATTATATAGATTTTTAGAGATAGAATTTGGGAACAACCCCATGATCATGCAAAGATTATACAAGCCATAATGGAAATAAAGAACAAATTAGATAATGGTCAATATTTTATTCCCCCATATAACAACATTATTACACCTACTTTGGGGGCAAATCAGCTTGCACAACAACCTATCTTAACTTGATAACCTTCAATGGAAACTACACCTCCTATGGCTAGTTCTTCCTCTCCATGTGTACAATCCCTTATGCATGAGATTCATTCTCTATAGACCAAGGTTTTACATCTTGAGCAAGGAGCTACTAGGCCATTAGATGCCTTACATTCTAATATTATTTCACATACACCTTTGTCACATCACATAGCAACAACTCCTTTGCCATATAGATTCATTGAACCTAAGCTTACCTTGTATGATAATAATGGTGACCTAGAACACCACCTACGAGATTACCACATAGCATATTTGGACTACATGTCTAATGATTGGGTCCTCACTAAGTTGTTCCCACACAGTCTAAAGGATTATGCCTTATAGTGGTTTTATGATCTTTCAAATTAGTTTGTCAATGCATTCAATCCATTTGCAGATATGTTTTTAGCACACTTATAAATTAACTTCAGTGATAAGATCTCATATGCTCAAGTAGCACAACTAAAGTAAAATTTCAATGAGCCTATTGTAGAATATGTCTTGAAATATAAAACTATATTGGAAAATATGACTATCCCCATGACAAATAGAGAGCTCCAAGACATTTAAACAAATCCTACTATCAACATTACATGAAGCTATCTTGTTCAAGAGGTTTCCAACGATCACATATTTATGCCACACAGTGAAATAAAGGGAAGTCAAGCTTCTTTCTATGGTAAAATTAAAATATACAAGTGGATCAGAGTCAACTACTAAGATTTATAATAAGCCTCCATATAAAGTAATAGCAATTGAAAATAAGAGTTATCAAAAGGCCATAGTTAACATAGCTTCAGATCTATCTCCTCAGTTGGTTTTATTGGCTCTTCCATAGAGAGTTTTCACCAACATTTCAAAATCATCAGCACATGTTTTAATACATATGTAGGAATGCAATGTCATATCTCTCCCTCCCATAAAAGAGGTATATATGCCACAACCTTTTATAAAAAGCATATGATTCTAACACATTCTATAATTATCATAGGGCTCCAGGCCATACTACGAATTGATGCATCACCTTGAAACATAAGATAAAATACTTCATAGAGGCCAACATAACTAATGTGGGAACATCTATAGAGGCACCCAAAGTTCAACAAATAAAATCTAAGACATTGAAAATATTCTCAGATCCATTTCCAAAACATAAAACTAATGAGGCATGGGGCACTTTAGGTGTTCACTATACATATTAGGTAGACCCACCACTGGCATTATATCACACTACTACATAGGATGCACACCCCCTACATAATATAATTGGTGTGTATCATACTACAATACCATCTAGACCACTCATCACTTTCTCAGAGCAGGAGATTGTTGATGATGATTCAAATTTATATGCATTCTTTGTATGAGCCTACATTGATCATCATCCTATTTAGAGTCTTATGGTTGATAATGGGTCAAGTATTAACATGTACATTATCACACTTATACAACATTTAGGATATTCAGAGTAGGACATTGCTCCTATCAACATAGTTATTTATAGTTTTAGTGGCAATGCTCAAAACTCCATTGGGGATATTATACTTATACTATAGGTTGGACCAACACATGTGGCCACTAGATTCTTGGTAGTACCTAGTGGAGGCACATTTGACATGTTATTGGGATGACCATGGATACAATAGTTATGATCCATTATCTCCACCATGTCCAAATGCTTCAAATATATACATGCTAATCATGTGATCGTAGTTGAGGGTCTTTCATATGAGTATTCTTTACCTATCCCATAAGAAGTCACATCATTTCTATTAGTTATAGTTGTTAGCACAATTCATATTAGCATACCATAGAGTTTAGTGGAGCCATTAGTGTAGGTGAGGACTAATCCTATAGTGTTACCTCATAAGCATACTCTCTCATGAAGATCATTATTAGAGAGAACCCTACATCAGTGATATGCTACATATTATAGAGGGCCTCCATCTACCCCTTTCCTTCTAATATTAGTGTTATTGAGTTCCCATGGTTCTCAGCACAGAGTACCTTGCCAACTATAATAACTTTTACTATATAGATCCTTAAGACCTCCACAGTTCACAAGATAGCCTAATTAGTCTCATAGATTCATTGCACCACTTCACAGGGAGTGATAGCTATAGATCACTAAGTACAACAAGTTATGGGACCTCAGTTACCTTTTCATACATGACACATGATTATTATTCCTTTATTTGATACAGGCCACATTGATAGTGAGTCTCCCATGAGACTTATTAGTTAGTTTGTTTATCCCTTCTTGTACATAGTTTCCTTATTTCTTGTTCCTTGTATATAGTTTTATTTTCATGTTGCTTGTACATATCTTATATCCATAAAATACAAAATTAATTTAATATGTCAAAACACAAAAACATTCAAATATTTACTTAGAAAATACAAATTTTAGATTATAGGCATTACCATGTTTACACTTCTTATATTTTCTAGACACTACATATACTATCTATCTTAATATAGTCAATTTTTTTCATACATACATGCTTCAATTTTTTTTTGAGTAATTAAAAATTGATACAAGACTTAGATCCACTACATAGATCTAGATTTGCTACTATCTACCCACTGAGGCCATATACACATATATACACGTTTTTTATTTTATACATTAATGCATTTGGGGGCATCTTATACACAGTTTGAATTTGCTAGGTTATATTTTTCAAAACTCTACATCACAAATTTAGCATTGTTATATCTTGATATTGATCATCTTACATATACTCAATTTTTTTGTTGACTGCTACTACTTTAGACTCAATTTATGTACATCTTAGCTCTTATATAGGTTTGTACCACATATTCATGCATAATTTCATTTCTATCTTTCCTAATTTATACTCAATTATGTCTCAATGTTTATTCTATTCGAGGGAATTTGAATATGTTATTGCTCTATGGCTCTACACCACTTCTTCTCATTATATGTATGCTTTGGACATGTGCCTATGTCCTTATGTGTGCCTTCCTAATAGTGTATACATTTTTTTGAACATGTACTTCTATGTGGATTTAAGCCAACTTGCTTGCTATAGGTGTATGTGGATATTTAAACATGTCCTTGTATGTCTTACTTTCTCAAATTTAGTGAATTTTGCCTTGTATTGTATCCCCTTGACCTACTTTACATGCCTCATATGTGTTGTATGCATCATTGTCATGACACTTATTTCTTGTTTGTTATACACTCCAATTTTAGATGCCATGAGGGACCTCATGCATATCCCCTTCTTACTTAGGTGTCGTGATGGACCTCATGCCCCATCCCCCCTAGGTAGTTATTCAATTATTGTTTAGATTTGTTATTCATATACGTTTTTATATATCTATCTTGACAACTTTGTGAATTCTATATCTAATATACATTGCACACTATAAATTTATGCTCAAATTATACTACATTTTGATGTTATGTATGCACATTATATTGGTTAATTACACAAATATCATATATGATCCAACTAACACACATTTTACAATTTTTTTTAAAAGAGAATTATTGCATAGGTTCAACATCTCCCCTCAAAAGAGGGGGTAGTGTCAGGGGTTTATCACATATATTAGGCTATCCAAATGCACTTAGACTACAATTTTCAACACATAGGCACATAATACAAAAATTGTATTCAAGAAAATACACTAGGAAATAGTAACACAGAGATCAGTTATAGTTACACAAAAATCAAAACAATTGGACATTAGCACCCAAATTGGGACAATAGCACCACATGGCTCAACTATCCAGTAGCTTAGTTTTAGAAAATTCTAGATTGGCTAGAAAAGTATAGAAAGCATAGTTTAGGTTTTGCACAACATCAATGGGAATAAAATCCTCAACATCCATAACCCCATCAAGGGCCTCTTGAATTTGGTCCTCAAAGAATGAATCCTCAAGAGGAGGTGAGGAATCAACCAAAAAAAGAATAAGGTATGAAAGAATAATCATGAGAAGTGAAACACTCATCAAACTACACATGTGTTCAAAAAATACATCATGAGTATCAGGATCTAAAAGTTGATAAGCTCTCATGTCCTGATAATACCCTACAAAGATCAAAGGCTTGATATTCTTATCCAATGCTTTTATTTTCTTCTTTGATACAAAATCCCAAGCATGGCTCCCAAAGAATCTAAAAAATGAGACATTTGGTTTTTTTTTAGACCAAGCCTCCTCTAGATTCAAATTCTCAAGTGCTTTGTGTTGTGTGCAATTCTGAATGCAATTCTCATAATTAACTGCTTTTGCCCAATATGTAGGAGGTAAATCCTATGAATGTATCATGAAGTTAGCCATATTATTCATAGTTTTGTTCTTCCATTTTTATAAGCCATTTTGTTTTAGAGTATGTGGAACATAATGATGGTGAACAATACTATGAGCTACCAAAAAACCAGATAAATCTCAATTATAGTACTCACCCATTATTAGTATGAAACTTATCGATGTAACTTGAAGACTATTTTTTGACCAAAGATTTAAAGACTTTGAAGTGTAAAAAAGCATCACTCTTATACTTGAGAAAATAAACCCAAGTACACCTTGATAAATTATCAATAAAATTAAGTGCATACTTATCTCTACTGAAAGGAGTAGGAAAGACCATCAAATCATTGTGCATAATCTCAAGTGGTGAAGAAGCTCTCTTGGACATAGCCTTAGAAAATTAATCTTGTTGTTCTTTCTCTAATGAAAAACTAGGGTAAACTTCATCAAGACGTAAAACTGTAGGAAGACCATCAACCATACCATGAGTGCTCAACTCCTTCAAATATCTATAATTAAGATGTTTGAATCTCTCATGCCAAATTTTACTCTTAGAATCTTCATGAGAGACCAAACATGTCCCTATAGGAGGATTATCATCAAAACCTTCAAAGTATTTGAATTGATAACTATGATCAAAAACACCCTATGCAATAAGTGTGTGAGGCTTTATCAATCCTTGTGGTGTGAAAGTCACTATTTTAGCCTAATCAGAATGAAAAATATGATAAACAAAAATCAAATTTATAGTGATGTCAAGGATATATAGTGCATCATTTATGTGACCACTATTAAGTTGTATATCACCCTTTCCATTAATAGAAATAAACGAAGAATCTGCAACCCCAATGTTGGAAGTAGAACTCAAACCAAGAGATTAAAAAGACTCCTTGGAAGAAGTAATGTGATGAGAAGCACCAAAATTTATGACCCAATTATCTAAAATAGGTGACTGAGATATCCCAATAACATTAAGTGATTTTCCATGTTAATTAGGTGGAGTGGAAATATAAATCTTGTGTTTTCAGATTGTATCCTACAAGGCTTACATTCTCTTAAAACACCTAGATTTTTCATGACCAATTCCCTCACAAAACATTCATGAAAGGATATATTTATTCTTGGATTTGGAAGATGATTTGGGTTTAGAGTTATTGAGTTTGGGTGCATTTTGAGATGGAGGAGGAGTGTTTTTGGATTTACTCTATGACTTTTCCTTGTTCTTAGAATTAGATGCTACTAATACATTTTTAGAGGTGAAAGACTCAAGGTGAGACAATTTGGATTCCTCCCTAGTAAGTCTTTCAAAAAAAAAATCAAATCAAACATTTGAAATGGGACACCAAAGGCATCCATGCTAGAGAAAAAGGTAGAAGAAAAGATTTAGAATGGACCATTCAACTTGGAAAGAATCAGGTAGACACACCCTTCATCTTTCTTATCTCATCCACTTCCCTTCATTTGTGTCAACAAGTTTTTAAACTCAGTGAGATAGTCTATAATAGAAGGAAAATCTTTGATATTGAGAGAATTAATCTTGAATTCAAATTGCATGGCTCTCATGTTATCTATTTTACCAAATAAACCCTTTAGTTTAACCCATATATTGAATGGAGAACCACATCCATCCAAATAAAACAAAGACTATTACTCATGTAACCCCCAATCAAACCTATACACTCTTCAAATTTACATTGGTGCTAAAATATTTCATATTATCCATTGAATTGTGATTGAACTTCATTCAATAAGGACCATAATATTATAATTAATAAAATTTAAATTGAGACCTTGCTATTACCGAATCCAATATATATCTTCCTTTATTGAAAATATTAGGGAACAATTTAATCCCAAATATCCTGAACATGTCATTATCTCTTTTTACCTCCTTTTAAAAGCCATATACTTGAAAATTAACTTTGAGACTTTAAAACCAAATCCAAAATCACAACAAAGCCTACATCGAGAGAGTCCAAAAATCAAGAAAACTAAAAAATTATTGTCAAGTATTTATACTATCAAGTCTTTTAGTATTGTTATTTTTATTTTTAAGTCAAGACATTTAAGCAATGTCTCAAATCACTAGAAAAATGTCCTTATTTAAAAATCGTAGGATGAGAGAAGAGACGTTCGGTAGTGACCTTTCTAACTTTGGAAACCAAGAACATCATGTTGAGATCAACGATAATGTTGAAGATGAGGGACCCTATCAAAATAAACATACCCATGCAGTCAAATTATATAATAGTCCACCTTCCCAAGTCATGAAATACATCATAGACAATAAGAATGAAGTCTTGTTACAAGATTTGGGTTTAGGATCTAAACTTCCCCCCTAATTTTGAAACCAAAGACTTACATCATTTGATTTCTAGGAAAGAATCCACACCTCTTATCCAAGATCAAGGGACCTCTAATGCTTCCCTAGGGACTATCAAATCCATCATGGGTTGTACTAACTCCAATCCTTAAAATGTTTCCCAAGCCTATATGGGTAAAGGTAAGGCAATTATAAATGAAACATCCAAACAAATCCAAGTATTTACTATGGAAGACCATGTGAAATTATTGACCAAATAAATAACTGAGCTTAAAACCACTAATCTAGCACAAATAATTAGTAAGGAAACCCAAACCATTCGACATCAACATCAACCTACCATTAATAACTTTATTATCTAAAATCAAGCAAGTCTCCCATCCATTAGCTATAGGTTTGATTCTAACATACTTCATCACACTTGCAAAGGGAACCCAATTATAACAACCCTACCATATATCATCACTCCTAGCTCAACACCATAATAAATCCAAAGCACCCAACCTATTAATAACATCATTCTACCAAGTGGCCCACCTTAACAAAACAATAAAAAATGAAAGTTCACTTTTTTGGGAGAACCATACGATGTAGTCTTTCAAAAGTTGGTAGCCATAAACGTGATCACATTTACACACACCAAAACCTTTGATGAGAATATTAAAAAATAAAAAATAGCCTCAAAATATTAAATCACATTGACAATGATGTTGACCATGATTGGCACTTACAAATTTAACCTGGTTTATGGGCTTACTGAAGTAGCATTTAAACACCTACAGGGGGAACCTTGTATTCCCTTGTTTACATCATAGTCCATAATTAATTGTCAAAATTGAGCTCCCATCATTGTGTATATGTTCACAAAATATCATAGATGATGAAGCATATCACATCACATGATTACATGAACTCGGTATCTTGGATGAGAATTGCCTTAACACCCTTAACCATCACATGATTACATGAACTCGGTATCTTGGATGAGAAGTGCCTTAAAACCCTTAACCATTTTTATTCATACCAAAATTATCTCTATCACAATTATAACAAGAATATTAGATACAAATGGTTTGAATTTAGAGACCTTTTTTAAATGAGAGTCAATGGAACACCAATGTTGATTGTGAGAAGAAAGTCAATTTTGAGCCTAATTGGTTAGGTTCTACATCATCATTACCAAATAAAGATTAAGTGCCTATAAAATAGATATAAAAGTAGGAGAATAGTTTGATAAACCCATGAACATCATGTTCTTCATGCACTTCCATGCCTGAATGACTCTAGTGCTGTTGTCTATATGTAAAAATAAAAAAATAAAAAAATAAAAATGAATATAGTGTATTTTCATTGTATTGAGGGTTGGTTTTTCTTCTCCCCACAAGAGAATTGGAGCCAAAAACTTTAATTTTCATGCAATTTGTTGTTGTTAGAGTGCAATTTATCTCTCAATCTCCTCCCCTACAATTATGCTAGAAATTTTTTGATGGAGTGATTGTTTGAAATCCAAATTTGAGTGTCAAAATGATATATTATGATTAATAGAAGACTTGAGATTATTTGATTTCAATTTGTGCATGTATATGATTATTGTGGTAATTATTTACTTGTTTGCTCTCCCTAGAAGCTTGTATTGGCTCTACATTTGATTGTGTGTATGCCAATTAGATCAGAGGCTAATTTATGGAGTTTTATGATCAAGATATCAAATTTTTCTTCATTATATGATATTTTCTTTCTCCCCTTTCCTCTTTTATAATTTTTTATCAAGTTATTAATTTAGGGTTTTATTTGAAGGCAATCTACATAAATGCCAATCTTAATTGTTATTATTTTATCCATTGTTATTTTTGCACTATTGAATGTTAAAACCAATGGAATGAACACTTGAAATGAAATGTAAACCAATCAAATGAAAAACCCTAAAAAATAATTTGTTGTGCACTAAATGAATGTTTTTCACTTTTGACATCTACATGAAACCCATTATAATTAAACATAAAACAAACATTACACATATAATTGTTCAAACACCCGCATACCATTAAAACTAAGTTTTAGATTCACACCATCAAGCCCCTTGACCATAATAGATCATAATGAGTGATTGAGTTAAATCAGTGCACTGCGACTTAAAAAATATAGATCTTGGGGAGACCTACCTTGTTTGAATCCTTTCAATAGAGGCTTGATGGGATTCACTACCATGAAAGCCTAAAGTTGGAAAGCCATACTGAATGACATATCAACAAGCTATACTTTTTATTTTGAGTATATCTTAACATATTAAATTTAGTATATGTTTATTTGAGTTTGTAAATTAATTGGCCTATTATAAAGGTAGTTTACCACCCTTGTGATCTAGGCTATCTCTACCCCTTTAACCCTAGATTTCCCAATCTAGATTTTAGGGTTAAACAATTATAGGGACATGTAGGATCTAGATGAGAGAGACCATTACATTCATTTGAGTGGATGCCTTTCAACCTCTAGGGACCCTGCTAGGATGTATAATTTTATAGTTTATTTTTTAATTAAAAATATTTATTATCATTAAATAATTCTAATAAAACTTAATTATGATGTGTCTATTTCCCATAAATACTAGTGGGAGGATGATGGAATTGGGAGGAGTAGATATAATTCATTTGTTATTATGGACTTTCCATAGATATATAAATTTATAGTTTATTTTTTGATTAATTTTTTTTATCATTGAACAATTCTAATACAACTTGGTTGTGGCAGGTCTACTTCCCATTTTGACTTGTTGGATGATGAGGGCACTAGGCTCTAGAGATGTATAAATTTATATTTTATTATTTTAAATTGATTTTACTTAATTGATTTATAAATTCATATAATTTTATTACGTATCCATGTCTCGTGTAGAACCTTCTCATCCTGCTTGTAAGAAAAAAATAAAAGACCTAAAAAAAGAGTTCGTTTGACATAGCATTAATGACATACTTACAAAAGGATAACATGGAGGAGGACAATGACATAGGGTCACTTCTACCATTGTAAAATGATAATATGCACTCTCATCTTATTATTGAGGCTTATAGACACTGAGTTTTAGGCTCACTGGGAATGAAGATGTATGTAAATAAAAACATGAAGATATTAATGGATGCTCAAGGAAAATAAGTATTTATAATATGTTTTATTTGAGAATTTTAAAGTTGATTTATTTTAATTTATTATTTTATTTAGTTTATGTTATTTTAATATTATTTATTTGTTCATTTATAGGGATTTATTAAATTATAATATATTTATTTCAAATATTTTTGGGTTTCAGGTGTTTCAAGAAAAAATAGTTGATAAAGCCTAAAAATTATAATTTTTCATATTACCATCTAGACACATATAAAATACCAGTTGAAAAAATCATAAAGCTTGTCAGTAGTATTTAGGATGAGTTTGGGAGTCCCTCTTGGTAATATTTTATGTCATCACACTTTTTCATGTATTTTATTGACTTTTCCAATAAGCAATGACATAATCTTATAAAATTTGATTTTTTTATTTGATAGGGTTAAATAAGGGATTGAAAGGCCCCAAAACCTTGTACAAAGGAGAAACTAAAAGATAAAATAATAAAGCTCAATAAAGACACCTCTACCAGTGGCAACTAAATGGGTGGCCAAGATCCCTCTCGATAGGGTCTTCTACCAAAAATTGAGATGGAACAAAAAGAATTACCCAGGAAGCTTCCATGAAGTTTCTGCCAAACTTATTTGAAACTAAAGCTCCCCCAAGAGAACCAGGTGGGTCTAAATAGCTTACATGTAGAACAACCCATACATGTCCTACTATCCTCAATTGTTGAAAGATTCAAGCCTTGTCTTTTTTGTACCCACCACCCCTCGCACCCCCTCGAGCAGAGGATATTGCAAAAATTAATAAATCACCAAGGAATGGGTGATTTTCATCTATGTTTAAGAAGGGTATATCCATCATATGATAAGGATTTTTTTGATTTTTCAAAAAAATCCTACTTGAAAGTACAAAAATGCCAGAACAAGAAAGGAAAGAGAGAAGGGGAAAAAGATAGGAAAGGGAGAGAGAATGAGAAACCCTTTAGTGGAATAATGTCATGTCTCATTTGGACCTGCTATTAATTTCATATGTTGTTTTATTTTTTAATGATACATTGGGACTTTCAAGACATTGATATTTGATTATTCTACATTATGAGCATTTATTATGATATTATGAACATGTTATTAATGACTATACTACAATTTATATATTTGATTTGGTTATGTTATATTAAACTGATAATGCTGATGTCATGTTTATTATTATAGGTGACAATAGATTAATGAGCTTGATTTAGGCCTGGAACACTTCGACTAGATAGACACATTAGTTTATATAGGTAAATGAAGGTTGAGGTAAAATGATGAAATCCAATCAGTTCACCTTTTGTGTGTATTTTGGATTGTGTTTTGAATTTCCCCGTACTATGTTTGTTGCTTTTGATTAAGGTTGTAAGCCTTCATTGGCACTTGAAAAATTGTGCTTCTTGATCTTTATTTATTTTACCTTTGAATGTCTTCATCTTTTCTAAAGCAATTATGTTACTCTTGTGCTATGAAACATCATCTCTATTTTACTTTTGAAGAATTGATTGGGATGTCTTGGGAATTATCCCATGGTGGTAATCATTGGTTTAATGATTATATATTTGAGCATTAAAATACTTATCCAAATGTCATTGACTTAGTTTATGATGGAATTGTGAAATGTTTGGATTATGTTTTGCATGGTCATCATGGGAATTAGAAGAAAGTCATTTATAGACTTTAGAAACATTATGATTATGTTGATATTCGACATAGGTCAAATAACCTAATCATTTTGATTAGGATTTAACCTATGTTGCATGTTAAAATTCAAGCATTCAATGTTGTCTGTTGGGAACTCACACTTAGCATTGTGATTGGGAGTGAGACAAATAAATTAGGGAGGACTGTGTGTTGCCTTATGGCCATAAGTGCATGCAGACCTCAGATTTTGATGGGGAGTGTTTTTTTTTTAAGTGACTATGAAAATGAAGAAATGGGGATTAAAAAGTTATTTTTATGGATTTTATAAGAAGAGCAGTATGTTTGGGGGTTTGAGTTGGAGCTTGAGTAGGAAACAAAGAAGAGACAAGGAAAAAGAAGCACAACATATTGATGGGTTTGTTTCTCTAAAAAAAGTAAGTATGTATTTACATTGTTATGTAGAATAATGGTTATTAAATAGTGGTAAAAACCTTATAAGGGTGAATGGGATGAGTGAGGGGAATGTTCTTTCTCAGAACTCCTTCACCATTTTGTATATATGATTGTCATAGCTGGAATTGGTGAAAATTGAAACCTAATATTGTTGAGGAAACCAAGGTAGGTATGGATATTTAGAATCATCTTACCCCTTTGATGGTGTAATGATGAGTTTTTGTGAGAATTATTTTTCTTACTTTCTCTATTTTCTTAAATGGTGTTGGGTGTTTTTATACCTATGTATTTAATGAATGGTTATGTTGTGTATTATATTGCATCTCTATGTGTTTGTGATGGTTTGATATTACACTTGTGTGGAATTGGATCTCATTATTTAGATATGTCTCTTGTTCATTTATTTTTATGGACCTAGAGCTTCTATGCGGTGTCCTATTCCAACCCCAAGCTTATGGTTGGGGTGGTTAAGGTACCATCAATGGATAGGCTCATATTATACATTACTCAATATTTGTGCTTGGTTACAAATGTAGTTGTTGTTGGTTATGTTTTCATGGTTTTGAGGTGGATTCATGATGGTGCCAATGATATTGAGGAAATATTACAATTATGTCTTGTTATATCTTTTTTCCATTAGGAATATGCAATGTATTTCATTTTTAATGTTTAAAAATCATTTTGGATATGGCATGAAGGCATATGTTACCTTGCTATTATAATATGTTTTGAAGAATGTTGCATTTAGATTTATATGGATACTTGTTAATATTACATTATTATGAATAACTGATCGAACCTATTTTGAATAATAATAATGTTGGAAATTTACTTACTAATTGTGTTATTATAATTTTTTGGTTTAAATGAAGATGTTAATTGATGGTATAGATTGTTACATTTTATAGTCAGTGAATCAAAAAGTTGTAAGGAACCTTAAGAATTTAACTTTCTTGGGGAGAGAAAATAATTTATTTATGACATATTTTTATGCTAGTTATTTGTAAGACATCCACTTAAGAAATTATGGATATTTCTTTCTGTTTGAATTCTTTCAAGGTGGATATAAGGCAAGCATGACAGTTATGAATGTATGCATTTTGTTCTGATATTTCTTGGAACTTGGATAACTTGGCTATTTTTGTGAAGAAAACTTGTTTAAAAAGATAAATTAATAATTGTGACTTGTCATCATAATCCATTCTTTGGTATAAAAGAATGTGGAGGATTTATAATAAGTTCTTGGTTATTTATTAATGGTTAATATTGTTATTGTTGAGCATTGTGATTTGCTTCGTGATGATTATGTATTAGTCCATGTGAATAATTTTTGTTAGTGTGAACAGGATTGGATATTTAGTAGCTTTTATATATCATTATTTGGAGTCTGGGAATCATGTTTGTATTTATGATTGTTTAATCTTAAAATAATTAATTTGGATTAAAGTGCACTTTGTTTATTTAAAATGTGTTTAGCATTTAAAGATTGTAGCATGTGTTGGTTGTATATTTGCTCATATTTGATGTTCTTCTTGAAATCTTTCAAATTTAGTTGGTTTGTGAAGATTGAATAAGTAAGGTCAATTATCTTGGATGTATTTAGAATGATTATGATGTCTGTTTTACTAGTTAGTTTCTAGTATATGAAAATGAGAATATATAATTTTGCTTGGAAACTATATTGGTTGTTAAAATCATTAGTTAAATTGTATATTGACTCGTGTAATTCATTTCATAACATCAAGAATAATATTAAAAAAAGGTAATATATTTATAACTTAGTTTATATTATTATCTTGTTAAAGTTGTTAAGGTTATGTAGCATTCAGTTATTGTTGCAATCTTATGTTATTTTGGTAAGATGAATGCATGTCATAAATATGAACATGAGTTGTTAAGGTTATATATTATTTCCATAAGCATGAATATACATTCATATTATAAATACATTTTGTGTGGATATTGTTTGAATACATGATGAAGAGAATGCAATTCATAATGGGATTTAATGCTTGGTAGTCTATTATTTAGTGGACTACCTCAATTAAGCTCAATAAGGTTAAAATAATTAAGTATATGTTGCATAATTAAGTTATGAAGGTCCTTTGTGGTGTATCATTTGAAATTAAAATGCATGCCATTTTTAAAATAGAATGATGATGATAGAAGCTATGATGGGTGTTTAGGGTCTTTCATGTATAGTAGATCTACGACAAATTTGCATAAGTACGTAAAAACAAAAAAAAGTACATATAAAAATATACGTAAGAAAAAAATATATTTATATTGTAGCAACGAACATGGGGGTGATGGAGGAGGCAAATCCTATGACTTGTCACCCCATCCCCTGGTGTAGTGAGGTCTTTATCTATAGGTAAGAGATCCTACCCATCATTCTGCTGAAGATTATTGTTTTTTTCATTGTATCGACTAAAGAAGCTAATAGGAGGCATATACATATATTTTTCTTATGAGGGAGGGCCCAAGTCTCTTCCATCACCTTCTCCTCTGGTAGATCCACAAGACCAATCACACTGAAGAGAGTTTAACTTAAATTTACTTACAATAATTTCATCCTCAATACACACCAACTCTTTTACATAATATTGTGCACTTTTATATTATATTATTTAATAAATTCATTTATATATTTATTTAAGTCACTTTATATATTTTTATTAAGTTAATTAATTGAAAAATATTAATATAATTTAATATTATATTATTAAAATTTGACATGATCTAAGTGAAGTTCACTATAGCTATTTAGTGGGATAACTATTTAGTGAGAAATAAAGTTAATTATGATCCCCTCAATTAATACTTATTGTTAGCTCTTTAAAAATATTTCACTTTAAATTTTACCTTAACCTTATAACTTACCTTGTCAATCAAAGAATAAAGTCAATATTTGCATCTATTATATAATAATAATAATAATAAAAATTTTAACGTCCACGAGACTAAAAATAGCCTATGGGACAGCAAGACAACTCAAGCAGATTTAAGTAGCACTGTTCGCTTCTTGTGTAGGCTGATGATGAGCCCCCCTAATTGCTCAATGTGCTCTTCGTTGAATAGGTTATGCCAAGAACTGTCACATATAGTATCCGCAAATTTATCTCTGCTATCTTTGTAGGCCTCACATTCTAGAATAAAGTGCTGTTCAGTTTCCACTTTCCCAGAATTGCAAAATCTGCAAATTTTCTCTTCCCAAGCCTCCTTTGGCCTCTTCCAACACCCGGTCTGACAACGAAGTTGGTGAGAGTTGGTTCTCAGCTGAGCAATAAGAATTTTAGCCCTCCAAGAAATGTTGGCTCCTATGTATGCTTTTTGGAGTTGATCACAAGTGGGGTTGAACTCATTTATATAATATAGTTTCTTCCTCCCGATCTCGCTTCCCCAATTTCTCTTGTAAAATTTCTCCATAACAAAGACTTTTATTTCTTTATTATTTGTGGGGCACATATTGAATTGAATATTCCATTTACTCATCCATGTGATGTTTTGTTGCATCCATGTCCTTTTTCGCTTACATAGTGTATCACTAAAAACAACTTTAGGCCATCTATCCTCTTCCATTTTTTTGATTCTTTTTAAATAGCTTAAAAGGTGAACCATAGCAAGTGCCTCGATAGGAACAGCCCCCATTTCACATAGCATGATGTCATATGGAACCGTGCTTTTGATTTTAATCTTGCTTGTAATCAAGCGCTTTTGGATTCCTTCAATTTGTTTCCATTGTGCTATAGTAGTGCTGCTGGCCCATAATTCACACCCGTAAAGAACAACTGGCAGCACAAGAAGACCGAACAAGGTTTGAATAGTTTTCCAATCCCACAATTCCGCTTCACGGAACTTATTCTGAAGAGCATAGAAAGCCTTCCACCCACCTAATGTCCTTTTATACTTGCAGCTAGACCAGCTTAGCTTTTTGTTGAAATCGATGCCAAGGTATTTATAATCCGCAACCTCTTCGAGAAGACTTCCATTGTAATTAAAATTCATGTTGATGCTATTTTTTATTATTAGAGAAAATCATAACCTTAGTCTTGATGATATTGACCTGCATCCCCACCATTCTGCAAAAATGCTCAAGAGAAGATAGATGGTCTTGCAAACCACAGGCAAATTTGGTAATTAAAATGAGATCGTCTGCATATAAGAGCAACTTTATAACAAATTCACCTAGCTGAATGCCTTCACCCTTTTGTATGTTTAACCACTCTTCCATTTTATCAATATATAAACCAAATAAAGTAGGAGACAAAGGGCAGCCCTGTTTGACCCCGATATCGCTCCTGAAACATTCTGAAATGCCATCTGAAGTTCTGATTTTCACTTTCACCTCTTCGTACATCCTATGCACAATAGCTCTGAGATGCCTAGGAATCCTCGATTCTTCCATCCTAAACCAAAGCTTGTCTCTCGAAACGGTATCAAAAGCCTTTTTGAAGTCAACAAAGCAACAAAAAACCTCTTCCTTTTTCTCCCACTCTTTTTCAATAATGTGTCTCAGAGTGACACAGTGATCCACTGTCGAGTGCTTTGGCCTAAAACCAGCTTGCCCTTTAGCACGTTTATGGTTTTCTCCTTCCCATTTGCTGATCCTAATTTCTATCATGCTACCAAAAAGTTTAGCAAAGAGGGGATTGATCATTATAGTCCTGTAGTTGGAGGGATTGTTAACATCACCACTCTTAAAAAGTGGTATTGCAAGGCTGATTGTCCAATCTTTCGAAAACCCTTCTTGGCAGATTTTGTTGAAGATTTCAGTGATGTGCGGTGCAAGAGTTTTCATGCCCCACTTCAAATATTCGGCTTGAAGTGCAACAAGATCTTTTGCTTTACCTCCACCCAACTTCTTAATCCCTGTCTCTACCTCTTGCACAGTGAAAATGTTTGTAGTATCGTTGACCAAAGGTGGCTGTCCCACTCCACCCTCTTGTTCATAAAGTTTCTTAGCATATTCAAACCATTGGGTGGCAGTAATATTATTTTCATTTTGCTTTCTCCTTGGTTGGAGTTCTTTCCAAAAACGTTTGGGGTTATTTCTGCCCAAGAAAATTAGCTCCTCTCTCCTTGTGAACATAAAATCAATTTTTCTTCTTCTTTAGGATCTATTTGTAGGCCTTAATGTCGAGGTTAGTTTTATTCGACTCCCTTAGGTTCCTCCTAGCCCTCTTACATTCCTTGTCAAACCATGCATTGGTTGGAAAACAATTAATTTCAGATTTTCTATTTTTTGCTCTCTTGCATTTTGAAAGAGCCTCGTGAATCAGATTTGATAAGTCATGACTGTTAACACCATGCTTATACATAGGGTGTCCCATACAAAGTTCCTCAAGAGTAGCTCTGAAAGTGTTACTGTTTTTTGAAGTTAACAAAATTCTGCCCTGAGAAGGTGGGTGTTGAGGGCCTTGGATTTTTGCCCCAAGCCGCCTATCCTTTGCCCAATACAAATTTATGTACATCAGTCTATGATCTGATTTTAGATCCCAAATGTGCTCTCCAATTTCAACTTCTTTAATATTTTTATACAAATTCTGTGAACAAATTACATAATCTACCACACTTGCCCCGTTGTATGTGTTGCAAGTGAAATTGCCTGACTTAGCCCATCTAGCCGAACCATTACAGATTATTAGATCAAATGTGCCACATAAAGTGATCAATTCTTCCCCAAAATGATTGCAACCTTTAGCATCTTCAGATATTCTTTCCCATTGCTGATTTCTCTCTTCTGTGAGCCAAATAGGGTTATCATTTACTTCGGAGCTGAAAATACTTGCTTGCCAATTTGTTGTCCTAGCATTGAAATCTCCAACAAGAAGAACATCCCCATGCTGCGAAAAAACAACATCTTTCTTTAACGCAGCATAGGGGTCATTATGATCTAAGCCACATTTTTTATAAGTTTTAGATACTTGTGGAGCAAAGTAACAGGCTGCGATCCTGAGAAGAGTGTTATTTTCCATGATTTTGAACCATATGAATTGTTTATTAGAATCAGTCTTTTCCAACTGAATGGCACGACCTTCTCTTTCTTTTACTAGAACCATTATACCTCCATGACCTTTACCATTTGCCGTTGCCTCATTCCATACTGCCATCTTCCAGTAGCCTTCAAACAATGGGGTCTTACATCCCTCATGCTCATGTGTCTTTATGAGACAAATAATGTCTTTGCCTTCCGCGATAGGTCCTAACCCAGGCCCACGTCTCCACGGATAACCTTTGCAATTCCAGCAAACTAAACTTAAGGACGCCTGGGTTAAGCTTGATTGCTATTTGTTTTGATGTGAAAGACTCAAAGTTGAGTTTTTATCGGTAAGCGTGATTGTGGATCTTGTGGTATCGCTGCATGTTAAGGTGTTTGTTGTCGTACCTTTATTGCCTTCTTGCTACCCTTCATTGGAGCGGTGGCCAAAATGAGCAATAATTGCTTTTCCCTTGAACATCCAAGCTCTTTTGCCTTCATTTCTAGCGGTTCTGATTTTTTCCATTTCCATCCTTCTTTCTACTTGCTGTCTCATAGTTAAATCCTCCTCTAAAATGAAGCGATAACCCCTCAAGAGCTATTTTTTGTTAAGTAGATTTTGTTTGTCTCTAATGCTGGGCATAACTACCTTGATTGGCCTATTTCTCTCAGCGTGTGGTTTGCCAACCCTCCAAGCTTGGCAGATTTGTCCTTGCCACAACAACACATCTTGTAGGAAATCCCTCGTTAAGTCAAGGGTATGTTCGCCTTCCCCATAGTCTTTTATCCGTTTGATAATTATATTGGATGCCCTAAGCTACCTTTCCTTGACCTCTCCGTCTTGTGTGTTCCCACGAATCTTTGCCTCTTCTCTTGCCATATCAAGGTGTTTGCTGTTTTTGTCCCAAGTTTTGGTGCCTTCTGCAAAACTTCTCCTCTCCTCTTCAACCTCTGCCTTTCCTAGCAAACTAGTGTAAAGAATCGTTTGCTCCTTATTATGAGATGGCTCGGTATTTGCTGTGACCTTGTTTGTTTCCAATGTAACATTCAATTTTTTCCGTTCATCCTTCATGTTCTGCCATTCAAACTTCCCAGCTGAAAGTGTTTCTTGCAGCATTGAGATTTGAGCTTTTAAAGTGTTGTTATTGTCTGCAAGAGTTTTATTTGCTGCAATTAGCACCTGTATATTGCGGTAACTTTCTTGCTTCTTAGCCTCTAGGAGCTCCAACCTCCTCTTGGCCCTCAAAAGTTCTTGCACATAAAGATCTGGACACCAAGCGAGAGGTGTGGAGGTAGGGCTGTAACTGACAGAATCACCTAATTTGCTGCTACCATACAATTGACTGTCACCACTTAAGTGTGGAGGAGGGCACATTTTGACAACATCTTTTTGTTTCTTCTCTTGTTTATGCAATCTCTGCCCATGTTTCTGCTTTTCATGTGACCATTTCACGTGAGCAAGTCTACGTTTTAAAATGCCCTTGAACTGTTTAGCATTGACCCAGATATATTTTCCTGTCTTGCCAAGTGATGCCATTTTGACTTGCCCTAAATGGTTAGTTTCAAAGTGCACCAGAATTTCTTGACCGTTTTTGACCAATGAGATGGTTTGTTTTCCCATAGTTTGCATATCCACCGTTTGTTTTCTCATTATTTGTGTATCCACGATTTGTTTTTCCATTGATCAAAAGAGAGAAGGGCGAAACAAAAGCTAAATGGAGCAAATATGTAAAACAAAACAAAAAAAAACTGGAAAGTGCACCTTGAAACCCCTGGCTTAAAGCCCTGCCACTATCTTGCTGTGGGTTGGGCCCCAGTCTTCGTTTTGCCCTAGGAAACGGTGGGAGGCTGGGCTCAAATTGACTCTCTATAAAATTTTTCCTTTAAATTTAACTCCCTTGTCCATTGGATGATAAAGTCAAATCGCCTTAACTAACAACATGATAAAAACCACGTGACAAATTGAAGCATCACTTAGAATCAAATTATCGTGGAATAAAAACAATTTTGTCATTCAATATAAAAATTCAACTTCTTTCAATATAAAATGTCAAACAAATTTATGAGCGGAAGGCCAAACTTTAGAGCAAATACAGCGGAAGATAGAAATTTTATATTAAAAAGAAGTCGACTGCTGCAATATTGAAGCACCACAGCCCATCCACAATAACAAAGTGGATTAATCCTTTTTTCTGTTTAAATCTGAACTGCAATTTTTATGAAGAGAGAATGCTGAGAGTTAACAACATATTTGCGATGGAAAAGACAAAACTAACAAGAAAAACAATCATTCATTAGAGGTGGGCATGTTACATGTGGTGCGGAGACCTCCCTCCCTCTTTTTCTCCATCAACAAAAACAATCATTCAAAACCGCTCGCTGCCAAATTTTCGCAATTTCGGGAGAACGTGATGCTGATGGCCAAGGTCCGTCGAAGATATTTTTGTTCAAACATATTAGGCTTCCACATTCCATAGTACTTGATTTTCTCGACATTAAGGATCACTACTAGATCGAGGACTCGTAACATGCCTCGTTCAGATGTGAATTTGGTCCCGATGAGTATAGTTTCTGAAACGTTTGAGCCCTCAACGAGTCACGAAACTCAAGAATCAAAGCCTTGGAAAGAGGCCATGGATGCATACTATTACTCACCGATGAAAACAATACATGGGAGCATGTTGACAAAAAGATCTTTAGGACCAATGAAATAATCCTATCGATTGCAAATGGATCTTTAATAACAAGTACATAGTAGATGGCAACAATGACAAGTACAAGGCAAGATTTGTTGGAAAGAGGTAAATAAGGCTATGAAGATAGTTTTGCTCCCAGGGCGATGATAAAGACTCTCAGTATGGTCTTTTCTATCGTTGCATAGTTTGGATGAAAAGTCCATCAAATGGATGTGAAAACTCTCTTCCTAAATGGAGATCTATAAAAGGAAGTCTACATGACCCAATCAGAGGGTTTTGTCTCATTTGGTCAAGAACAAAAGGTGTGTAGACTCATCAAGTTTTTGTATAGCCTCAAGTAGGGTCCTAACTTGATATACCATCTTGTTTAGCATGGATTCCATAGGAGTCCATATGATCCAAACCTCTACCTCAAGGAGCAAGGGGGAGGATGTAACTGTAATTTTATATGTCAATGATCTAGTCGTCACTGGAAGCTCAGTAAAGATGATCGTTGCAATAAGAATGATCTCAAATGATCAATCGACAAAACAAATCTTGGGCTACTACATTATTATCTTGGTTTGAAAATATGGAAAAAGGGGCACCACATCTTTGTGTGTCAAATGAAGTATGCCAAGACCATGCTCAAGAGATTCAAGATGATAGATTGAAAACCTTTTGCAACACCTATGGAGATAAGAATTAATCTATCTTGTTTAGATCCATCACCTCTAGCAAATGCCACTCTTTATTGATAGTTGATCGGGAGTCTCATTTACTTAACATACATTAAGCCAAATATTAGCTATGTTGTTAACTATATTTCACGTTTCATGTAGGGACTAAATATGATTAATTAGAAAGCAACAAAGTGGGTATTGAGATATCTCTGAAGTACTATGGAGTATGGCCTATAATACAATAAGAATGACTAGTTCTTCTTGATAGGTTATAGGGACACATATCGTGCAAGTTTGATTGACAATAGGAAATCTACATTTGGATATGTGTTATTTTTGGGATCTTGTGATATCTCATGAAGAACAAGAATAAAACATTTGTTTCTTGATCTTCCATTTAAATAGAATATAGTGTAGTAGGAGGAGATATCTGTGAAGTGACATGGCTATGTTACATACTTATAGGATTGGACCCACTGCAAATGCAACTTATGGTTTTGAATTGTAACAATCAAGGTGTGCTATAACTTGTTCATAATCTAGTGTTTCATGAGTGCATAAATAATATAGAAGTGCAGGTCCATTACATATATGAAATTATTCAACAACACAATAATCGTCTCCAGCATTGCCCCACTCAAGATCAATGTATAAATGTCTTCACCAAGTCACTTGCACATGATAAGTTTGAGGCATTCAAAATTTCTCTCTCTTATCCTCTCAAGACTATGATGAATTAAGGGGAGCAATGTTAGAATAAATAATTAACGTATTCGAGCATTAATAAAGCAAGCGATTTATTTTTGTGTGTTATGAAACAAACTCCCATAGAATTATTTTGGTTATCTATTGTTAGAGTATATTATACTTCCATAGATATTAATCTTAGTTTAATTAAAACTATGTTAGTAGTTGATATAATTGTTCCCCTATTATATAGGATTTATTGTTAGTTTGTAAGCTTATACAAATAATTTATTTCACCATTATATTCTACTTTGAATAAAATCATATTTGTTAAGCTCTATTTAGATCTTCATGCTCCACTCAAATGAATAGCTTGTAAAGTTCACTTATATAGTCTTGTACACTATAATCTTGTTGCCTCATGTTTTGAAATATTTTGTAGAGAGTTTGAGAATAATTCACATAAACCATTTTTTTGTCATCTTCTTCTATATTTTATTCTAAGTTAAAATATTTTGCTTGTCATTCCCTTGCCTTTCCCTCTGCAAATGGTCCCACCATATTATAACATGATTTTTCAATTTGGTATATGTAAGTTTCACCTTCTTTTCCTCCCCCATATGCTTCCATTCAAAAATATTTTTCATGATATTCATCAAGTCTATCATTGACTTTTTTTTATACTATTTGTTTAACCCTAAAATGAAATATGTGTTGTTTTCACTTTATACTATATGGTTAAGAATATATACATGAAATGACAAAAAGGTAATAATTAGATCTATAGTATGCCAATTAAATGCTAAACTTAGATATAAGCATACACTAAATTTATTATGCTAAGATAGTCTAAATATGGAAAGTATAACTAGACAAGATACATAAATGATAAAGAATAAAAGTACTTAGATTGTTCTGATGATAATGTATTTATGGATCTAGAACAATCTAAATCAAATGGGAAGATAGTTTTATAACATTTGTTAGATTCTAGATATGGTGCCTTTAGTTATCTGGATAGTTCTGCCAACCTTGAATGGTTGCACCAACACTATTGTCTGAGTTTGACAATAGTGTCCTATAAAAAATATTTGGTGAAACATGATGAAACCACTTAGATGTTTTTAGGTTTAGCTTTACCTTCATTCTAGTGCATTTAGATCTAGGTCATAAACAATCACTCCTTATGTAATGACAAAACTCTAGTTTTTCATCTTTAATGTAACCTTGGGAAAAATGGGTTAGTGGGCACAAGGTGTCGAGTTGACCCCAATGACCTCATTATGAAAGGGAACTACCTACATAGCCAATACTCTAGAAAAAGACCTCAGAATCATGTAATACTCCCCAATGTGTTAGCTTGTGTGTGAATCATGTAATGTGTGTAAAGTAAGTACAATAATGACCTAGCTTGTAACGTGGCAAATCAGGCTCTTGGGTTGTCCTTTTAGGAATTAAAACCTATATATGTACAATCCCTATGATTTTTATAGAAATAGGGAAGCTTTGATAAATTGAATTATTAATAGAGTGATTTTTGATAAGTACCTTGTTTTTTTGGTCTTTTCTAGGTTTTGTAGGTGAGGACCAAATGAGGGTTGACCTTGTATTTATATCAATCCCTTTGGAGTAATAAATTTCATTAAATAACTTACACCAACCATTAAGATATGTTTTATATGCAAATTGGATGATTTTAGGGCACTCGACACTTGTGTCAAGGTAGGACAGTAATGTCGACACTACTATATGTCCTAGATATTAGTGTCCACAGAATAACAAATAGGTACAAACTCAGAACTTGCAGAGGTGTAAAAAATATATATATTTTAAGCATTATGAAAAGATATAATGTATGTGTCATCAATATAAGACTGGTCAAACTAAGAGATAGGCCAAGAAACACAAAATAGAGCAGAAACAAGATTTGCAGAAGGAGAGTGTAGAATTAAGAGGAACAACCAAGGTCTAAGTTTACCATGTGTACAAGACTAAGGTGCTACATAATCAACAAATATTGTCTACACTATCCCATACTTTGAAACCTCAAATTTTACTCCTTTATTCTTTCCTTTCAATGTCCTAACATATCTTTCTTTAAATGATTGTGGCTCCTCTTGTTCTTCCTCCTATTGATTCTCTACTTATTGTACTCTATTTTCATCAATTTCATCTCCTCTTCACCTTAGTCTCTGTCCTAAATTAACTCTAGTAAACTCTACCACTCTCTTTTGTAAATATCTTAGATTTATATTCATCTGAGCATAACCTCTTTCCATCTTTCTTCTAAAAAACACATTCTTCAAAAAATAGAATTTCTCCAAAATAAAATTTGAAATGCACAAAAATTTCATACACAATATTACCTTCAATTTTCTTACCAAACTTGAGGTTTCTCTAATACTATATGATGGATCCAAGAGCACAACAGTTATAAAATAAAATTATACAGAATAATATTGAGCAAAGAAAGAGAACTCTAATCCTTCATTATTATTCTAAAATAATACAAAATATCTTTTATTGAAGCACAAATCAACGATAGATTCATCATACACAACTAACAAGATATTCAAATAAAATTTAATCCTATAATTAACTAAACTTATTAATTTTAGTAGTTTTTTAGTCTTACTATTTTTAGTAACTTTTACATGTAAGCTAAGATGGGACTATGAAGCTCCCTTGTTATTATGCATATCTAAAATAACCCTGAGAGTGACATGAAACTACAAGTTCACACCTATTTTCAAAAATATTAAATCTATTAAATTTTAAAAATAGTGAAAAGAAAAATAACATGCAAATTTTGACATTTAGATTGTTAATTTCAGGTCCAAAAATTTGTCAAAAAAGTCACTAAGTGAATAGTGCAGCTTATGACTACATAGATCTTTCTAAAATATTCATCCTTAAAATAAAAGGCTGAAACAAAGTCTTAGGTCAAAATTTATTCCTTTTATAAGATATTATCCTACATAATTCAAGCATTAGGAAGATAATTGTCAACTTAAGGTTTATCTCCTCTCATTAAGAGTTGTACAACCTAAAGGGCATCCCTAAAAGTTCTATTGAATGTTGAAAGTAAAAATATGTTATATTTCCAAAGATATTTATAGATGATTATGATCCTTACAGTTTGTTTATCCCATAAATTTCTCCTTAATAAAATAAACACACACTCACCTCAAACTATATGATCTAGATTGTATTTCAATAAATTATATAGATCACACATAACCTTGCTCCTAATACCTCAAAACTCCATAAATATAAAAAAGATAATAAATTTAATATAGTCAATCATATCTTAAATGAGAATCTAAAATATATTTACATGTATTAACAAAAAATTTATATGAAAATATCAAATAAATATTATTAAAATGTGACCTAATTTAATAAGACTAGTACTTTATTATCAATTGAGAATTTAAACATTTATTCATGATACTTGTGAAATGTCTTATAAAGAAACATCTAAAATAATTAATTACAAATTTTAAAGATAATCCATATGATATGCTTGAAAATAAAAATTCTTACATTATATTTCATTAATTATTTAAAATAATTCTTTGAATATCTATAAGATAGATTAATATGACAACATAATTAAACTAGCAAAAATGTTACATTAAATTAAAGTCTAATATCTAAATCACATAATATTGTACAAAACATTTAAAGCATCCTTATTGCTTTAATACATAAATCTATAAATATATTACCTATTCCTAATCCTATGACATGTAGGACTTCTATGAGCTTTACATTGCTCCAATATTGTCCTTCATAACTTGAAACAACATACCAAACTACTAAGTAACTTATTCAAAAATGAAAACATTAGGAGTTATTCCCTGGAAAAAAATCATACCATAATACTATAAAAGATGAGTTAACAGGCATATGGTTATATATATATATATATAAAGTTGATAAAATATGTAAAATTTTTCTAAGATGTACTCAATAGATATCCTTTTCACTTTTTTATGTTAGAATTTTATTTTCTCCAAATTTATAATTTCCAAAACTATGTATGCATATACAAATATACCACTTATATGATCTTAAAACATATCCCCAATGTTCAAATCAATGGCCCTTTTGTATGAAAACCACACGAAGATTAAAAAATCTGAAATTATAGATTTAACATCATTAAAAATGATCAACATCTAATTTTTAAGTGTATATCCAAAACATTAATAAATATGTAACAAATAATATTATTTTTTATTTATACAAAATACTGAATATTGTGATGGTGTATAAAAAACTCAAACTTACGTTGTATTAATAATATATTTCGGAAAATATGATAACTTATTATTCCAAATTTAGTTATCAAGAAAAATGATCTTACTAATAACTTTACCTCATTAAATAAATTTCTCCATTTGTTTTCTTTAGTCGTCAAACATAATTGAGATATATTATTTGTAGCAATAATAAAAACACAACTATAATCACAAGTAGTGTCACTTAACTTGCATTTGAAGTTAAATATGCCTAGTTTTCCTACTCAAACAAAATCCTCATCAAAAGATTCTATTTGATGAGAATCTTGTTTAGCATGGATTCCAGATGAGTTCATATGATCCAAATCTCTGCCTCAAGGAGAAAGGAAGAGGTTGTAACTATAATTTTATATATTAACAATCTAGTCATCACTAGGAGCTTAGTAAAGATGATTGTTGCAACAAGAATGTTCTCAAATGATCAATCAATATGCTAGATCTCTGGATAATATAATATTGTCTTGATTTGGAAATATAGAAAAAGGGGCACCACATCTTTGTGTCTCAAAGGAATTATTCCAAGACCATACTCAAGAGATTCAAGATGATGGACTAAAAACCTATTGTAACACCTATGGAGACAAGAATTAAGTTGTCTTGTTCAAATCTATCACCACCAATAATTAATACTCTCTATCAATAGTTTATTGGGAATCTCATTTACTTGACATACACTAGGCATGATATTAGCTATGTTATTAACTATATTTCATGTTTCATGTAGGGACTGAAGATGAGTCATTGTAAAGCAACAAAGTGGGTATTGAGATACATTTGATGTACTATGTAGTATGGCATAGAATACAATAATAATGATTAATTCTTATTGATAGGTTACACGGATGCATACCATGCAGATTCTATTGATAATAAGAAATCTACATTTGGATTTGTGTTCTTTTTGGGATCTTGTCATATCTCATGGGGATCAACAAGAATTTTTTTATTTCTTGACCTTCCACTAAAGTAGAGTATAGTGTAGTAAGAGGAGATATATGTGAAGTGATATGGGTATGTCGCATAATTATAAGATTGAACACACCATAAACTCAGCCTATGAATTTGTATTATGACAATCAAGGTGTGTTAAAAACTTATTTGTAATCTAATGTTTCATGAGTGCAGAAATAATATTGAAGTTGAGGTCCATTATATATGTGAACATGTTCAACAACACAATAATCAACTACAACATTTCCCCACTCAAAATCAATGTGCAGATGTCTTTACCAAGTCACTTGCACATGAATAGTTTGAGGCATTTAAAATTTCTCTCTCCTGTACTCTCAAGACTATGATGAATTAAGGGGAGGAATCTTAGAATAAATAATTAACATATTCTAGCATTAATAAATGTAAGTGATTTTTTTGTGTTATAAAACAAACTCACATAAAATAATTTTGGTTATCTATTATTAGAATATATTATACTCTTTTAGATATTAGCCTTAGTTTAGTTAAAACTATCTTAATAGTTGATATAATCTTTCCCATATCATATATGAGCTATTGTTAGTCTATAAGCTTGTAAAAATAATGTTTTACTTATCATTATACTTAGTGAATATGAAAACATAAGACCTAGCTAGGGTTATTGCATAGTGTTGCTTGACTAGAGGCTTTGGAACCCTCTCTAGCGATACTATTGTGGTAAGAGATCCTTTGGTTAGGTTTAGTGGATGCATCTTGGTCATGACCATAAATATCTAATGTATCAAAAATCAGAAGTGCAAGTAAGATTTTTTTCTTCTCTGAACTAGGATTGATTAACATATCGGTTACATTTCCTTTTGTATACATAAACTATTTATCTCAAATATTTTTGGCTTTTAGATATTTCAAGAAAAAATAGTTGATAGAGTCTAAAAATTATAAATTTTCATATTTCATATTGGCCAATTTTGGTCCACATATGAAGATTTTTCCTATATAGTTCGAGCAATATTCATCTACAGCCATGGTTTGAGGATCAAGGGAAGGAATTACTCCCTTCAAGTTTTTGATTCATTTATCTTTTCTAAACAAGTGCAACTATATAGAAAACCATTAAAGGAATTGGTTTTCACAGGGAGGATAATGATCTAAGTTCATAATCGATGACCTTCAAAGGTCTAAGTTTAGTCATGATCCACCTAGTTTAATTGAGCAAAATAATTCACAAGTTTGAGCTGAGTATAAGCCTTAAAAATGATCTAGTAGCATGGGACATGTCGAAGAATGGAAAATTAAATCCCCAAAAAATAGCCATTTGGGTTCAAAAATCCTTAACAAGTTTCAAGTTTAATGTAAGGCTACCAAGTGGCATGATCTGAGAGGTTGGGATCAAAGATCAATAACATGCAGGTAATCTCATGAAGCTAACAAGTCAAAAGATCCTAGATCAAAATCGACAGTGTGTATTCATATGTACAAATCTTGATCAATGATCCACGTACAAAGCTAGAGTCAATAAGGAAAAAGATAGATTGATGGTGCACATTTAATCATGCAAAAATAGATCTAATAGTGAGCACAAGGTCAAAAGGTTAGTGGATCCTGAGATTGAACATGTTGATGATATGTGTCATGATCACGGTGACTTAGTAGATCAATGATGTGCATGAGGTCAAGAAGTCAATAAATCCATATTGCACATGAGATTGCCATGTGGTATAAGAAAATTAATTAGATGAAAGCTAACAGTAGGGTCCATAGGAGGTATGTAGGACTAGCAAGTCTCACACTTTTGAAATCCAAGATAAAGACTAATGTGGGGATACTAAATGGCACAATCTATAAATCTTAGATCAAGAATCAATGAAAATGATGAAGGTGAAAGCCAGGAGACTCTCAAGAGGATCAACAAAGAAAAATTGATCAATTTCTAAGGGGGCACAAAATGAAGACAAGTGTTCTAGGAGATAATGAAGGTCAGGTTTTAAAATGAAATAAGTAGCTTAAGGAGATGCCACATAGGTGGCCACATTGGATCAAAGGATTTTACCACCTAGGCAAGAAAATGCATAAATGCAAGATAAAAATGTGACCTAAGTTTCAAACCCTATAAATTCAAGGATGCCATTAAAGCTCAGCTAAACCTCTCAAAATCCCTTAGGCATAAGTTTTATATCTTGTTCATGATCAATAAACCCCAGCCTATGGATCTTCATTGACATTGTGACTGGATGAAAACTAATAAATGGGATTGGTTTTCATCTATAGTAGACCTATGTTTAGGGTTTGAAGTAGGGGTAGAGTTATGCTTATGAAAGGAGTGTCTTATCTTTCGACATAGTCATATTATCCACTTTTAGTAGGTACATGCAACCACTTAAAATAGACATAGTCATGGCTTAACTAGCTCCATGGATACAAGGATCTTGTCTTTATAGTGAATGCAAGTAGAGGATGGTGTATAAATATTAGAGAGAGATCTAGTGGGTAGAGAGTGTAGGTGGAACATTTAATGAGGTTCAAAAAGTCTTTAGAGACTTTCCCATTTTAAGAGATCATGACTCAGCTCCTTTGAAAAAGTTCTTATCTTCTAGTATATTTTTTTAGCCAATGAGAGGGCTTGAAGGCTATTTTCTATTGACAAATGTTTAATTAAGAGGTAGGATTAATGATAATCAATCAAAATGTGGTTGGGACTTCATCAAAGTGGTTTGACCTCATTTATTAATTTTTGTCTGCTCGTTTCTCTTTCTCTCTCTTCCCTTTTCTCATATATCTCCCATTTTCTTCCCCATGACAACAGACTCTCACTTTTGAGAAGATAGAGACTCAAATTTTTGGAAGAGCAAGAGAGTCTCATTTGATAAGGCAAGATCCTGTCAATATTTGTATAAAAGACCTATTGAAGTAATAAAGACTTTATTTACCTATCTCTTGCCTCTAAATTATGTTTAGCAAGTTTGTACATGATGGCATTGTGAAGGACTTTCTTCCATGTCCATTTTTTGAGTATGGTCATTGATGTCTTAGGTTATCATTGATGTTAAAGAGAGAATTTGGTAATAATGCATTGATGTCAAAGTGATCTATTTTATGGATTGAAGAGATATGACACTTGTGCAGGTTTGTAAGGATAAAGATGAGGTTGTGAGGTATCCATAGATGTCTTGACAAAGCTCTGGTATGTTTAATTGAGCATTTAGAATGAGAAAAATGCATATTCTAGCTTAAGATAAGACGTACCATCATTGCACATCATGTAAATATATATAAACCAATAAGTTTGTGAATTTTATTCAAGTATGAAAAATTCAATAATGGTTAAAGGTTTGCATAGAGATGTTGTCTATGGTTCCAAGAAGCTACCCTAAAAATTTAGAGTCTTGAAGTGATTTCTAACTCAAGTTATAAAGATTCAAAGTTGTTATAGAAGACTATGATGGGCTAGAGACCATCAAGCTTAATCATGTTGAAGTCTAAGGTCATTGGTCTAGAAGATCCAATGGCAAGAACTTAAATGTATATATTGAGATCAATGGTGTGTATGAAGTCAACATGTCAAAGGTTGTATGTGTTGGTGACAAGTGTCACAAGATCGCTAAACTGACAAAATATCAACATTGAGTAGTGGTTTGTACTTATGAAGATTAATGGTGCAAGACAAGTCAAAGAGTCAACAAAGCATTCAATACTACCAAGTGGCACAAGTGTATGGACTAACAACAAAATGTTCAAAAGGCATGTGAGGGTACCAATGTTGTAATCATGAGAGTTTTGATCAAGATCTAATGGTGAACATTATAAAATAAAGACCTAGTTCATTTAAAGAGATCGATGGAGTGTGTTTATTCCAAATTGTCAAGAAGTAGTGAGATGTTGACAACTGATTGATGTTTAACAATAAGCAAAGGTAAAGATGGAGCTACTTTTGAGGAGATCGATGCTATGTATCTGGTAAAAAATACTAGGGAACACGAGATGAGGTCAAAATAACAAATGTTTAGCATAGTTAAAGATCAAGATACTTTTAAGGGAGATTAGAAATGTATATTCATTCAATATATGAGAGGGCACAAGACGTTGACAAAGTGTTCAATGTTTAATAGTGACCATTGGAATTTGAATATTCAAATTAATGAAAGAAAACCAATGCTTAGTTTTTGAGTTATAAATTTTGATCTAGGATGAATTTCTTGATGCAGTTAAAAAATAAAGTTGTAGATGACTTCAAGCTACATCTAATGAATCTAGTTATAAGGTATGAATATTTGTACAATAAAATTATTGATCTCTAAATTTGATTGTGTATGTTTTCATGCTCTGCAAATAACCCAAGAAGGGTAATTTAGTTGTTCTTGATGGTATTTCAATGTTTTAAGATGAACTAAGTGTTGAAACATGTTGTAGAATTCATGAAGATCATCTTTATGGATTATGGAGGTTTGACCAATCCAAATTATTTATGATCAAAGGATTAGAAGTTGACTATGTGTTCGTTCTTGGTGATCTTGTGCACAAAATAATGTTTGGGATAATTGTGCTATAGTAGAAGGGTGTTGTGATGGATGTTATCACTTAAGGAGGACCTATAGGTTATGTGGCATGGGTCTGTGTATGTGAAAGTATTCTTTTGTTCTTAATTTTCTTGGAGAAGTGTCAAAGAGATGGATAGGTCTCCATGAGACCTATAAGGGCTAATGAGGCATAATTAAAAGGCATAGCTATTTAATTATGACCCATGGATGCTATGGCCAACTTGTGAAGATGTAATTGAGATTTATAGATGACTTAAGGGTTAAGGTAAGTATTTCGACTGACCAAGAGAATGATATTCATGAAGACACTATAAAAGGTGAAACCAAAGGTGATGGTTTCTAGACTTGTGAGAAGGGGCTCTAAGTGGAGGAAGCATATAGAGTTGAGAGGTGAAGGAGAGTAAGGGTACCTAGTGGATATATTAAAGAACATAGTAGGTTGATGAATGTGTGTATGACCTATAGGTCATATTTATGATGTCAAAAACAATGCTCTTATAGGTTTGAATACTTGTAAAAGAGAGACATGTGTAAGTGTTGTGGAGTGAAGGATAGAAGAAAGGGAGTGTGCATAGTGGATGGGTCATAGAGAAGAGTAGGTTGATGATTGTGTGTATGACCTATAGGTCATATTTCTGCTGTTAGAAATAATGCTCTTACAAGTTTAAATATTGAAGATGAGCGAAGAGGTCTAGAGTGATCCAAAATGATATTTTGGATGCATTAAGTGTGAGCAAAGGATATATGATGTTTATGTAATCTTGGTGGCTGATTTGAGAGGCATATCATAGTGTGGATTATGTGTATGACAATTTGGTCATGTTATTTAGGTTATGATAGAGTTGTTGCTAAGAAGTGTAGAGTGACCCAAAAGGTGGTTTTAGATGTTTGTGGCTTTGTGAAGAAGTAAAGGGGACTGATATACATTTTATCTCTATCATATTGGTAGGTAATCAGTGTTCAGGAGATGTTCATATCATAGGTGTTGGGAGGGTACTAAAAATATAGGTTAGAAGGACTTTACCATCTTAAGGGTAGGTGCTCCATGTGAAGTAGGTGTTTTAATAAATCTAGGTTAGAAAGAATTGACCATCCTAGGGATAGGTGATCCTTATGAAGCAGGTGTTTCACTAAATCTAGGTCAAAAGGACTTGACCATCCTAGGGGCATGTTCTCCTTGTGAAGCAAGTGTTTCACTAAATCTAGGTCAGAAGGACTTGACCATCCTAGGGGAAGGTGATTCTTGTGGAATGGGTGTTCCACTAAAGTATCATGTTTGTAATACCTTTTAAGACATGTAGTTCATGTGTTTGTAGGATTGAAAGTGAGTTTTAATCCTCATGAGGGTTTCCCACTTTAGATGTTATGTTATCATGAGCTTCTCTTATTCATTATTTGTATGTGGTTTCCTTGATTTGATGGTAATCTAATTGCATATGCTTGTTGTGTTGATTCATGAATGCCAATGAATGAATGATAAGTGATATGAAAGTGAAAGAGTGGTTGACTGATTCACCCCTCCTCTCAATCATCTTGTACCTCCAATAATTGGTATTAGAGTAGGTCCTTTGGAGGAATATTAAAAACTTGAAGGAGATCCTAAGTAGCACAAGATGGATAAGTAGTTGAAGAAAGAGAATCAATAGTGGAAGGATGTGATCAAGGCACTTGAAGAGTCGATATGTACTTTAAAGAAAGATGCCAAAGAGGATGAGAAAATTATCAATGATCTTAAGGTTAATCTAGAATATGTCAAGGCAAGTTTGAGTTCAAAAGAGGAAAGTTGTTCAAAATAAAAGGACATCATGTATGATGAATAAGTTTTCCATGATAGTGGAGAAGAAAAAGTGTTCTATGACAGCGAGGAAAAAGAAATGGATCTAGAAGCTGAGCTCATAAAGAAGAATCACAAGATGAGGTATGTGATCAAAGGTCTTGATGAACAAGTCAATTATCTTGAGGGAAGTTTATTAAGAAAGACCAAGAGAGATGAGAAGAAGAATCAAGAGCTATTCAAGTCTCTTGAAGAAAAAGTTTGTATATTGAAGAATGATTTGTCTAAACAAGCTAAGGAGGATAAAAAGACCATCAAAGATCTCAAATTTCAGTTAGAGGCTACAGGTTCTAGTTTTAGAACTAAAGATGATGAGTGTACATAGTTAAAGGTTGAAATGGAGTCATTAAAGAGTGAGCATGAGCTTGTTGTATTCAAATTGGATAAGTTGGAAAAGGAACATGTAAAGCCTAAGCAAGCTAAGAAGAATGCAAGATTTGAAAGCAATGCAAGAAGGTTTGTTAGATAACCAAATGCTTCAAGGTATGCTAGTGTATTCCATGGTCATTATTATTTATGTAGTAAGTATTGTCATATAGCTAAGGACTATAGAAGGAAGTTAGTCAAGTATGGACATTCATGGAGCTATGATAGAAGGAGTTTTTGGCCAAAGATTGATCATAGTTCAAATCTGTCAAAAGGTACAAATGATGTTATTTCTTTCATTTGTGATAAGAAAGGTCATATTTATAGACTTTGTCCTAGTAGATTTGATAATACCTAAAGTCATATAAAGAAGGGAGAGACTCCTAGAAAGCATATCAAAAGTCAAAACATGATGTGGAGACCTAAGGTAGTGAAGGCTAGCCTTGTTAAGTACAAGGATCAAATTTTTGATACTATAGAAAAGGAATCAATTTTAGATGTGTCTCAAGAGTGACAAGGAAGCTTGATATCAGTCTAAATGGAGAAGAAGGTGGATGATCCAAGAATCAAGTTAGTTATACCATTCAAGGCCAAGGAGAATCTGAAAGAAGGATCTCAATCTGTTGTAGTTGAAAAAATTTTAGGTAAAGAGTTTCATGATTATCAAGATTTCTTGTTATCTACCTTCAAAGAGGAGGAGGTTTTAGTTGAAGAGATATGCCAAGAACCTATGTTTTCAACATGCATTGTCAAGGAAGCCAAAGAAGAGATGGATTCCAAGCAAGTTGTTTTAGTCAAGAAAAGGAAGAAGAAGAAGAAGGAGAAGAAGAAGGAGAAGAAGAAGAAGAAGAAGAAGAAGAAGAAGAAGAAGAAGAAGAAGAAGAAGAAGAAGAAGAAGAAGAAGAAGAAGAAGGAGGAGGAGGAGGAGGGGGAGGAGGAAGAGGAGGAGGTTTTTAAATCCTATGATGAAGACTAGTATGTTCCTCTATCCTAGGTCCTTGTGAAGTAGAGATGTCTTTGTTGTGCTTCATGAAGACATTTCTTATTTTGAAGATGCATGTGGTCTTGCAAGGGTGTTTTTAGTCTGGAGGGCCATATTGAATGTTTCTAGGTGGAAAAGGAGGATTTATGAGTTTTCAATGTGATCTTTTCACATAAAAAGGTATGTTGACCTTATTATAGCATGATCTAGGTGGTTTTGTGGTTTAAAGGTATGTTGAAGTCAAATTGGAGATTTTTGAGTACTCTCAGTTTTCTTAATTTTTGGCTTAAGGGAAAGCATGCCTAAAATGGGTTATACGATGTATGGGTTCCCAAAAATATAGAGGCTAAATATTGGTCTAGAAGTGTGCGATAGTTGTTTTCAGGTGTGCATTAATTTTTAGAGGTGGGTGTTGACTAGAAGTAGGTTTGTCGACCCTATTTATTTTGAGATTCTAGAGTTTTGACCTATGCTATAAAAGTGGTTTGCCTTATGATTATAAGTATGAGGCTTATTAATAGGTTGAATGGGATAAATGGGTTGTCAAATAAAGCTTCACAAAGATGTGAAGGTTTTTTTTTAAAAATTATTCAAGTTTTTGTCAAGATGGAGGCCTAATTGGCTAGAAGGTTTGTAAAGGAAGTATGTTGTAGAGGATGATCTAGGTGATTAAAATTGGTGTGATTGAGAGGAAATATGAGAGTGATCTAGATATGAAGTTTTAGGTCCTGAAGATGTGTCTAATAAAATTTGTGGGCTCTTCAAGTTCTAGGTAGGGCTACAAGGATTCTAAATAGGCCTAGTGTGAAGAAGAGTGATTTTTTGATCAATTTATCCAAAAGATAATGGTTCAAGTGTTTCAATGAAATTTATATGGCTGATTTAGAACAAATTTCATGTTTAGTGTGTGGTTTTAAGATTTGTTGGTACTCTTGGAGGTGGGTTGCAAGTGAGAGTATGAAAGCAGAGTGGTGTTGTTTGAAGACCCAAAAGAGTATAGTGTTCTGAGTTTGATATTTTCATATTGTTGAGGCTATGAATGTGTTATTATAAGTTATGTAGGTGATATTTGGTTATGAAGATCAAGGGGGAGTCTTTCAAGTTGGCATAAGGAGGAGCATGGAGTTATGGGGAGCTAACTTAGATGGCTTGAGAAGTTTGCATGATCAAAGGGGGAGCTAAATTATTCAGTTTGTCAAGACCAAAGATATAGAAGGATTAGAGTAGAGGTGATTTTTTGAGGCTTAGTCACATGAATTTCATTGGTGGTTTGAGAGAGAAGGCTAGTAAGCCTATGTGGTGGTCCTTCATGCTGTATGGAGATCTGAAGGCTAGTAGTGCATGATTAAATAAGAGTGTTGTCATGGTACATGTTTGAGAAGTTCAGAGTAAGAAGTGGTATGCATAGTGTTAGGGGGAGTTTATATAATCTCTTAGAGGGGGTCTTTTCCTATTATTGGTCTTAAAATCCTTTGTAAGTCCTCAAGATCATAAGATAGACACTTTGTCATTAATGTCAAAGGGGGTGAAAGATAAAATATTAAGAAGAAATTTTGAAGCTATTTTTTCATCAATGACAAAGGGAGAGAATGTTGAGCATGGTTATTGATCTCTCAGTTGTCAATGATGTCAAAGAGAGCATTTGTTACTAATGCATTAATGTCAATGTGATCTATTTGATAACTTGAAGAGATATGGCACTTATGCAAGTTTTTAAGGACAAAGAAGAGGTCATGAGGCATCCATAGATGCCCTGACAAATATCTGGTATGTTTTGTGAGCATTTGGAATGAGAAAAATGCATATTCTAACTTAAGTGAAGCCAGACCATCACTGCATGTCATGTAAATATGTATGAACTAGTAAGTTTGTGCATTTAATTTAGGTACAAAGAAAGTCAATAATGGTCAAATTTTTTCATATAGATGTTGTCTATAGTGCCAAGAAGCTACCCTAAAAATTTGCAGTCTTGAAGTGATTTTTAGATCAAGTTATAAAGCTTCAAAGTCACTCTAGCAAACTTTGATGGGCTAAGGACCATCAAGTTTAATTACATTGAAGTCTAAGGTCATTGGTCTAGAAGATCCAATGGTGAACACTTAATCATATATATTGAGATCAATGGTGGGTATGAAGTCAACATGTCAAAGGTTGTATGCATTGGTGACAAGTGTCATAAGATCGCTAAATTGACAAAATATCAATGGTGAGCGCTGGTTCATACTTACGAAGATTAATGGTGTGGGATAAGTCAAAGAGTCAACAACACACATGGGAATTCCAAGTGGCACAAGTTCATGGATTGATAGCAAAATGTTTAGAAGGCACACGAGGGTGCCAAATGTCATAATCATGGGACTTCTGATCAAGATCTAATGGTGAGCATTGCAAGATAAAGACCTGGTTAATTTAAAGAGATCAATAGAGCATGTTTGTTCCAAATTATTGAAAAGTAGTGAGATTTTGACAAGTGATCAATGTTTAATAGTAAGCAAAAGTAAACATTGAGCTACTTCTAAGGAGATCAAGGGTGCATATTTGGTCAAAATTACTAGTGAACATGAGATGAGATCAAACTGATAGATGTTTACTGTAGTTCAAGATCATGCTACTTTCAAGGGAGATCAAGAATGCATATTCATTCAATCTATGATAAAGCATGAGATGTTGACAAAGTGTTCAATGTTTAATAGTGATAGTTGGAATTTGAATATTCAAATTAATGAAGGAGAACCAGTGTTTAGTTTTTAAGCTATAAATTTTGATCAAGGATGAATTTATTAATGTAGTAAAAAGCAAAGTTACAGATGAATTCAAGGTGCATATAGTGATTCTAGTTATAAGGTATAAATTTTTTTATAATCAGAGTTATTAAGCTCCAAATTTGACTATGTATGTGTTCATGCTCTAAAAATAACCTAAGAAGGGTAATTGAGTTGTTCTTGATGGTATTTCGATGTATTAAGATAAACTAAGTGTTAGAACATGTTGTAGACTTCATGAGGACCATCTATGTGGATTATCGAGGTTTGACCAATCTAGATTATGTATGATCAAAGGCTTATAAGTTGATTGTGTGTTCATTCTTGGTGATCTCATTTACACAATGATGTTTGGGATACTTGTGTTGTAGTAGAAGGGTGTTGTGATGAATGTTATCACTTAAGGAGGACCTATAGGTTATGTGAAATGGGTCTATGTATGGAAAGTGTTCTTTTGTTCTTAATTTTCTCAAAAAAGTGTCAAAGAGATGTATGGGTCTCCATGAGACCTATAAGGGCTAATGAGGCCTAATTGAAGAGGGAAGAAGAGATACATTGTATTTTTATTGCAAAGACTTGAATTATGACATCATTTGTTAGTTATTTGGTGATTGGTCATAAACAAATATTTTTAAAAGTTTGATCGACATTATTTTTTATAAGGATTTGCAAAGTGATCTAATGATAAGACTTCCAAAAGAATAAATTTTGCAAGATTCTATGGTAGCTGTGTTATTTGACATTATTGAGTTGTTGGAAGAGAGGTTGCAAAGAATGCACATGTTTCCTGAGTTTGGTGACATTTACGATGAATTATTGCATGATGGAGCTTGTCACAAGAGCATTTCATTTCACTATTGTTCACAGGCACTATCATCGATGTGACTGGAAGGGCATCAAAAATCCATAGATGAATATTTGGTCTGCTCCTAATTATAGAATACTTTTGTCATAATAAAAAAAATTGTACCAAAAATTGCCTAACTTTGTTTACCCTCATGTTGTCATGATGGAAATCATCACATTGGCCATGTCTCCTTTCTAACAACATGGTGGTTGGTTATCATAAACATACCTTCTTCTAGTGACTTAACTTTTCCTATTGACTAATGGTAGAGAGGAGTGAAGGGAATGTTCAAATTGAGCATGGGTGGGAAATAATGAGTCTACAAGAGGGGGTAAGTAGGATGATCCAAACCTATAATGTTTCTTCTTGACCTGAGTTAGGATATCAATGATAGATCACTCTCTTTCACCCAAATATGACTCATGTAAAGGGGTAAGCCATTTCTCTTTACTGTTCCATAGATCCTTGGTGGAAAGAGTTATTTTTTTGGTTGTTAGGTGGTGCTTTAAGCCTCTCCTAAGGGATTTCAAGGAGGTTTCGTATTTTGGTTTAGGGTTACTTGGATCTCTAAATTGGACATTTCTTGGGAATGCTTTAGAAAAGATCTGATGTTTGACAATTATAAGTCTTTGGTGCTTATCTCATTTGGCCATATGGCATGGTCTTGGTTTAGTTACGGTCTTTGGTAGTCTACCACAACCCTAGACTTGGCTTGATGGTACATTGGGCTAGAAACCCTTCATTTCACAAATGGATCTAGAAAAGGCAATATAATGGGTTTCCTAGGTGTTCTACTCTTTGGTGAAGTTTGGTACTTCTCGTTCACTAGTGGTCTTCCCTACTCAATAAAGTTGGTTGAAAGAGGTTGGTAAACATCTAACTCTAGCCGAGAAAGAGTTCACTAGGAAGTATGACTTCCTCAGGCCTCATTTTGGTCCTTCTTTGGGATGACTTGTTTCATTATTGTAATACAAGAGCTTATCCAAGCATAAGGCCCTACCTAATTCTTGGTTCCATTCTGGTTATCTATCACTTGTTGTTAGGTGAGGCATTTTATGTGATCTTTAGGGTTTTATTTTGCATCAATTTGGTCCTCTTGGGAGAAGACTTGTTTCAATATTGTAATTTAAGGTTTTCTAGTTTTGGGTTTCGATTCATACATGAGGTTGTTAAGCTATGGTTTTATTTGTCTATTTTTAGGATGAGCTATGTTTCTTCCAAGCTTGTGGCTTGGTCTGGTAACCATGTTTCATTGTGTTTTGGTTATGGGTTTTTTCCATAAACCATGTTCCTTGTTTAGGGATCCATTCAAAATTCTCTTAGATCTTTATTGTGTTTCAATGATTTCCTTGATGTGCTTGCATGTGCTCTTAGATGTGCTACAGGTTTGTGGGACCTTGTCAAAACCATTTGAGGTTGTTTTTCCTTGGATATTTGTAAATTCCTCTGTTTGTTTCATATTTGTCATTGGTTGAGGCATTTCTCGAGAGCCTTAATTGTAATATTTTTTCTTCTCCATTGTTTCAGGTTGTGGGACCTATCAACACCCTCATTCTTGTGTCATAGCTTTGTCTCAAAAGTGTTTACGAATAATACAAAACATAGTGGTTGGTTATCTGATAAATATATTTGGCAACATTATTCATTTAGAAGAATATTTTCACCTAAATTAGTAAATTTTGGGTCAAATTTTAGTTTGGTAAGAAGTTTAACGGACTTTTTAGTTATAATGTATAACCTATTAACTAATTTTAAGACCAAGAATTACAATCAAACCTTCAGATTTTTGGGTATATTTTTTCCATTTCTTACTTTCCAATAATCAAATTAATATTTTCTAGGCTGAGAGATTTGTGGGATTAAGATTGGAGTTTGAATTTGAAACTTTGCGCTACCAACCCTTGGTGGTAACTTTTTTTTTTGCATTTCTAGATTACAAAGCTAAAAATACTTTTCCTCTACTACCCCAAACAAGATAACATAACATTGTAATACCGTAATTCTATTTTGAAGCCCATTGGACCTTATGCTCACCTTCATGTCCAACTAGTCCAAGTCCCACCAACCAAGCAAAGCCATTCAACAAAACCCATTTTAAAAAGAGAGAAAAGAAAATAATAGATATTTTTCCCTAACCTCTTGGATTTTTTATGGGTTTATTGAGTTTTATTTCCATTTCCTAGGATAAATGTTTTATTTTTAGATTTAGTGCCATGGATAGAAGTCTCAATATTCATATCACTGAGATTTTGAATATAAATTTTGGCTTGTAATTAATGAAGATTTCAAAATGAACTTATGGCTTGTGGGAAATCAAAATTCTAAATGCAATTTTTGGCTTGTGGGTAGTGAATATTTTAAAAACAACTTTTGGATTGTGTTTAATAAAATATTTTAAAAAAATTTGACTTGTGGGTGATGAAGATTTTTTATGGAACTTTTGGCTTGTGTGTAATGAACAATTTAAATGTATTTTGTGTTTGAAATAAATGGGTACTCATTTTTTTAAAGAGAAAAATTAATCATGAAAAGAAACTAAGTGTATCAATAGGGTGAACATGAATATCAAGGAGGCTTCCCTTGAAAACCTTCACTAAAATATTCATCATCGACGATGGTATGAAACACCTAAAATGCACCCTGAAACTACCAAAAAATCATAAACAACGACATCCTAAATATTAAAAATATGTTTTGTGCACATTCAAATTAAAAATTTAAAGTATGAAAAGACCCAATGCTATAATGAGGTCGAGTTGGTTTCTAAGGTAAATTGGATGGAATATATACTCTTTAGTCCTTTCCACAAAGTTGAAGATTTAATCAATCAAAAAATAATTATACTATATCCTCTTTAAGTTTTTATTTCCACAACAGCTTTTAACTCTTTGAAAATGTTGAAGGCTTGGTATTTTGTCTTTAAACATAGTATAACCACATTTTACATGGGTAGTCATTAGCAAGGCACTGAAACTACTGAAATCATTGGTGACTAGGTCTTATAGCTCTGCATAGATCTGTATGCGCCAGATCTAATTTTCCAAAAGCTCAAAATGTACTTGTGCCAAATGATACTCTATGTTGTTTGCTAGCTAGATAACTAGGGCATATATTTGTATTCTTTTTCAATTGAGGAAGTCATATTACTATATTACGATAGCAACTAAGTGCAACTAGGTATCCAAAACTCACATGTTAGTCCTTGATACCATAAATATGCTCAGTCTTAATCCTTTGCATTAAGTCTCTGAATGTTATTTTGATTAAAGTTAAGATGGAACATTCTCCCAACTCCAAATGATTGTGAAATAATTTTCAAGATTTTTTACTTATCTCTAATGAGGCACATGTTTTAACCAGCTTTGTATTAAAAAACCAACCTTTAGGTTATGCTCACATAATTTATTTTCAAAGAGAAGATTCATAGTGAGTCTTGTGACATATAGAACATAAAATACTTTGTAATTATGTCATCCAATTGATAAGGATATGTTACCAATGCCTTGGACATGATAAGATGAATCATGACCTAAAGAGACATGATTTTTATGAGGTGACTCATTCAAACTGTATAACCAAACTTGTCTTCTAGTCATGCATTGAGTTGCACTCAATGGTAATAATATGGTAAGAGGACTTCTTCAATTATATATTAATATGGTCATAATTTCCTTGAAGCTTGAAATGTACTTTTGCCAAATGATGCTCTATGTTATTTTCATGCTAGACAACTAGGGTGTACACACACACACACACACACACACACACACACACACACACACACACACACACACACACACACACACACACACACACACACACACACACACACACACACACACACACACACACACACACACACACCCTAGTTGTCTACCATGCAAATAACATAGAGCATCATTTGGCAAAAGTACATTTCAAGCTTCAGGGAAATTAGATCTAGTGCATACTAATATATGTAGATACATGAACCTAGTCACCATGGGATTTATTATTTTCAACTCTTTATTGATGACTACTCATGCAAAATATGGGTATACTATTTAAAGACAAAAACCAAGTTTTCAGCATTTTTAAAGAGTTCAAAGTTGTTGTGGAAACATAAACTAGTCACAAAATCAAATCTCTCCACTCATATCAATGGTAATTACATTAGTAAATAATTTTTAGCTTATTTGAAATAACATGGTATTTGATGATGAATGACTCCACTTTATAATTTGAAATAGAATGGTGTTATAGAAAGGCATGATTACACTATCATGGAAATGGTGCATTTGATGATTAAGGACTCAAGTTTGGCACATACATATATTGGGAAAAAGAAGTACACACTAGTTTATGTATTGAGTAGGTCACTTGTTAGAGTTCTTGATGGGGTGACTCCACAAGAAGCATGGATAGGGCATAAAACCTCAATAGCTTATCTTCAATTTTTTGGATGTAAGGCATATATGCATGTTCCTAAAAAGAAGAGAGAAACTGGATAAAAAATCCATGACATACATCTTCATAGGTATAGTGAAGAATCAATGGTTTAAAAACATATGGATCCAAAAACAAGGAAAATATATATAAGCAAGGACATTGAGTTTAATATGAAAGGTAAATATATTATGCCTTCCACACACTCACCTAATTCAAAAATCAATCATGTAGATGACAAAAGAATTTATGGTGATGGAAATGATGGGGATAATGGTGATGATTAGTTAGATACTATAGTTCCACCACCCACAATAATAGTTGAATGCATACCTAAATGGTATATGAATATGATATGAGATGGTAAACTAAATGGAGTTCCAAACACATCCACTACTAGACCAAAGACTTGTAACATGACATGGGAAGAGGTCAGTTTGGCCCTAATGTGCATTGTTGTTGAATCAATTGAGCCCTCTATAGTTCAAGAAGCCTTAGAGTCAAAACCTTGGAAGGATGCCATGAATTCAGAATAACAATCATTGATGAAACATAACACATGGAAGTTTGTAGTTACTCAACTAGGGAAGAAGTAAATTAGTTGCAAAGGGGTTTTAAAAACAAATAAAAAATTGATGGTAATATTGACAAGTACATGACATGACTTATAGAAAAAGCATATGCTCAGAAGGAAGGTATTGACTATGAGGAGACTTTTGCTCCCATGACCAAGATCAAGACTATCAAAATGATATTTTCTCTAGATGTATAATTTGGATAGAGAATTCACCAAATGGATATTAAAAGTGTATTTATAAATGGAGATGTACATTAATAAGTTTACATGACTCAACTAGAAGGTTTTTTCATACCTAGTAAATAAGGAAAAGAGTGTAGACTCATAAAATCATTGTATGGTCTGGAACAAGCTGCTAGAGATTGGTATATAAAAATTGATAGGCATCTCATTCAACAAGGATTCCAAAACAATCATTATGATCCAGATATCTATCTCAAACAATAAGGGGGAAGAATGTGATCATTCTTGTATACATTGATGATCTAGTCATCATTAGTAGTTATGTGAAGATGATTGATGCAATGAACAAAAATCTCAACCAATCATTCAACATGACAGATATTGGGATTCTACACTATTGTCTTGGAATGGAAGTATGGAAAAAGGAGCACCACATATTTGTGTCCCAAATTAAATATACCAATACAATGCTCATGAAATTTTGAATTATGGATTTTAAATCTATTGCTACACCTATGGAGACAAGGCTTCAATTGGCTCATACATATCCATCACCATAAGTAAGTATAATTCTCTTTCAACAATTAAATAGGAGTCTTATTTACTTTGCAAGGCTAAACATTAGCTTATTATCAGTTATCTCTCATGGTTCATGCAAGAGTCAATGATGTCTCATTGGAATTTAACAAAGTGGATACTAAGATATATAAAGGGTACTATAATCACCTAAAAATGACACTTGAGTGACAAGAATGTTTCTTGAGGCCACCCATTCCTAGCTTATCCCTAGACCTATCTTAGGGCCTATTTAGATACTTATCCAACCTTTGTACAAGATACACGCATCCCTAAACATTCCTAAATTAGTCCTAGACCTTGATTTTAACATTCTAGCCCATAGTGCCTCACATTCTACCACCTAGACACTAGCACCATCATAGGGACAGTAGTGCCCCATGGTGTTAGTGTCATAGTTTTGGCACTATCATCCTTTTCCCTCCTTTTCCTACCAATAGGTATCTTTTTAAATGAGCAACCACCTAGGGTTAACCTAGACCTATTTTAAGACCCACACAAACACTAAAACAATATATATACATGACTTTTATCCATTTATCCACTATATGGAAATCAAATGCAAATTACACAAACAAACTTAGAACAAGTTTTGCACAATAAGGTCATTAAACCCTATTTTGCCTTACTTTTGCATACAACTATCTACAACATTCCTAAATTTTTATTACTCAAGTTTCTAGTCTCAACCACATTCCAATCACTCAAGCCAACATTCATACTAGCTTCACTTGAACTTGTACCATCACTTCGGTGGAGAGAACTACATTGGGAGTGATCCCTCTTTAAAGTATTGGTATGTAGGCAACTCTTATCATGGTGGGGTGTTGAGGATGTCCAACCTACCCCACTAAAAACATATCTTACTACATGTACCAATAAGATGCCTTAGTAACATGAAGGTTTAGGGTTTACACATAAAATCTGTCAAAATAGGTCATTTATAGAGACCTGAAACTTGTCCACACGAGAATGGGCTTGGTAGACCTAGACATAGGTACACCCAAAATCTCATAACAGTTTTGTATGGAGGACACTATTGCCAAAATAAGGACATTATCTCCACATGGTGTTAATGTACAATTAGGGTGATACCATCCAAGAAGGGTTTTGACACTTGGATCCTATTTGTGACACTCATATCAGCTTCTATCTCAGTTTACAGCCTCCAGATCTCTCATTTCAGTCACTTTCCAAATAAATACTTGTTTACATTATTTATGACTATTTTTAGAAAGGTCAAAATTATTCAACTATATTACAAATAAGTGGTTGTATTTATTATATATTTATACCATGATTTACTATATTCAAACCTTTAGTAACCTAGGATTTACATGCACTAATTCCTAAGAAGTTAAAACATTTGATGAACCCGACTTACTTCTAATGCTACTCAAACCCTAACCCTAAATACTACTAGTGTTTGTATCCTTATTTTTCTTATTTTCATTGGTTGTGTTAAGTTTTTTAGATTTCATACATTTTGTTTTAGCAGCCCTCTTTCACTTTGTCTACTATATGCCATCTTAAAAAATTATCTCTCTTCCCTTAAGAAGAAGTGTTAGTCTTAGTGGTAATCCTATTTAACATACTCATATTACTTCTATTTGAGATTATTCCATGGATAAAGGACTAGTTATGACTCCAATCATTGATGCTTTATACCCTGATTATGTGGACTTCAATGATAATGCATATGAAGATGAACAATACAATCAACATCAAGATGAAATACAAGATGGGAATCAGGACACTCTCCCCCCACTTAATGAAAATATTGTAGTCAATAAGGATGAGATTCTATAGAGTTTTAGAGATAGACTTTCAGAATAGCCCCATGATCATGCACAAATTCTATAAGACATAATGGAAATAAAGAACAAATCAAATAATGGTCAATCTTCTACTCCCCTAGATAACAAAATTGTTACACCTACTTTGGGGGCAACATAGCTTGTAAAACAACCTGTCTTAACTTGATAGTCTTCAATGGTAGCTACACCTCTTATGGCTAGTTCCTCTTCTCCAAATGTGCAATCCCTTATGCATGAGATTCATTCTCTATAAGGTAAGGTGTTACATCTTGAGCAAGGAGCTACTAGGCCATCGCATGCCTTGAATCCTCATGTTATTTTACATACACCTTTGGCACATCACATATCTATGACTCCTTTTCCATCTATATTCATGACACCTAAGTTACCTTGTATGATGCTAAGTGTGAGTTGGAGCACCGTCTATGATCTTTCCACACAACGTGTTTGGATTATGTGTCCAATTATTGGCTCCTCACTAAGTTGTTCCACACAGTTTAAAGGACTTTGACTTATAGTGGTTTTATGATCTTATAAATTAGTTGATCAACTTCATTCAATCCATTGGTAGATATGTTTTTTGGCACACTTCTCAATTATCATTAGCGATAAGATCTCATATGCTCAAGCAGCACAACTGAAGGAAAAATCCAATTAGCCTATTATAGAATATGTCTTCCGATATAAAACTATATTGGTAAAGATGACCAGCCCCATGGTAGATAGGGAGCTCCAAAACATATGAAAGTATATCCTACTACTAGCATTTCATGAAGTGAACTTGTTCAAGAAGTTTCTAACCTTCACATATTTATGCCACATAGTGAAAGAAAAGGGAGTCAAACTTCTCTCTATGGGCAAGTTAAAATATAAAAGTGGATCAGAGTCAACTACTAAGAGTTATAATAATCCTCCATAAAAATTAAGGGCTAATGAAAATAAGTATTCAAAAGGCCACAATGAACGTAACTTCATATCCATCTCCTCACTTGGTTTTATCAACTCCTCCACGGAGAGTTTTCATCAACCTTCTAGAATCATCAACATGTGTCTTACAATAGCTTCTAGAATGCAATGTCATATCTTTCCCTCCCATCAAAGAGGTTGATATGACATAGCCTCTTCTAAAAATATATGATTTCAATGCAATCTAAAATTATCATAGGGTACCAAGCCATAGTACAAACTGATGCATCACCTTGAAACATAAGATATAAGATTTGATAGAGGACAACATAATTGATATAGGCACATCCATAGAGGCACACAAAGTTTAATGAATGGAAGCGAAGGCATTGAAAATATTCTCATATCCATTTCCAAAGCATACAACTAATGAGGTAGGGGAACTTAAAGGGTTCACTATACATACCAAGCACATCCACCACTGACATCATATCAAACTACTATAAAGGATGCACATCCCCTACATAATATCATTGTGTGTATCATACTACAATGCCATCTAGACCGCTCGTCACTTTCTTAGGGCAGGAGATCATTGATGATGATTCAAATTTATATGTGCTTTTTGTATGATCCTACATTGATCATCATTCTATTTAGAGTGTTATGGTTGACAATGGGTCAAGAATTAACATATCCACTATCACACTTCTACAATATTTGAGATATTCAGAGCAAGACATTTTTCCTACTGAGACAATTATTTGTACTTTTAGTGGCCATGTTTAGAGCTCCATTAGGGAGGTTGTACTTCCACTACAGGTTGGACCAACATACATGGCTACTAGATTATTGGTAGTACCTAGTACATGGACATTTGACATGATATTAGGCAGGCCATGGATATAGTAGTGATGAGTCATCCCATCCACCATGCATATATGCCTCATATATATATATATATATATATATGCCTCATATATATATATATATATGTATGTATGTATGTATGTATGTATACACACACACACACACATATATGTTAATCAGGTGATCACAGTGAAGGGTCTTTCATATGAGTATCATTTACCATATATATATATATGTATGTATGTATGTATGTATGTATGTACACACACACACACACACACACACACACACACACACACACACACACACATGTTAATCAGGTGATCACAGTGAAGGGTCTTTCATATGAGTATCATTTACCTATCCCATAGATAGTCACACTGTAGTTACTAGTTACAACTTCAATCATAATTCCTATCAGTACACCATAGAGTTCAATGGATCCATCAGTGCAATTAAGGTTTACTCCTATAATGTTACCACGTACACATACTCTCCCATGAAGACCATTATTACAAAGACCCATGTGTCAGAGAAATGTTGTAGATTCTAGAGGGACTCCCTCTATCCCTTTCCTTTTGAGATCAATGTTATTGAGTTCTCAGGGTTCTTAGCACATGGGACCTATGCCAACTATAGCATATTCTACCAGATGGGTCCCTAAGACCCCTACAGTTCACATGACAACCCAATCAATCTCATAGATTCCTAACACCACTTCAAGGTAGTGCCAGTTATGGATCACTTAGTAAAATAGGTTTGAAGATCTCAATTACCTTTTCATACATCACAAATGATTATTGTTTCTTTATTTGACACATACCACATTGATAGTGAGGTTCTTATGAGACTCATTGGTTAGTATGTTTTTCCTTTCTTGTATATAGGTTCCTTATTTCTCGCTCATTGTATATAGTTTCATTTTCATGTTTATTATACATAGATTATATACAAAAAATACAAAAATAATATAATATGTCAAAAAATAAAAAAATCAAATATTTACTCAAAAAATACAAATTTTAGATTCTAGGTATTGCTATGTTTACACTTCTTATATTTGTCAGACACTACATATGATAGCTATCTTAGTATAGTTGGTTTGTATCATACATACTGTTGTCCCCCAAAAATATCACTCATTTTTGGGACAACATTTGAACTATTTTGGTCCAACAGACCAAAATCCTCTCTCCCCTTTTCAAAAATTGCTCTGAGCATTCAAATTCTTCATTATTCAAGCTTTTTCAGATTTCTATAGACTCTGCAGGCTTGAATACGAACTCTGCAAGCTTGAATATATAGACTCTGCAAGCTTGAATCTACAGACTCATTTCTACCGATTCATTTCTACGGACTCTGCCAGTTCTACAAGCTCATTTCTATAGACTTTGCAGGTTAGTTTCTATAGAATCTGTAGGAGAGAAACAAGTTCAACACTTAGATATTTTTTCTATCATGAAGAAACTACAAAAACTACCAAGTGTCATCTACCGAGACACATTATGATTTGCTTCTCAAAGCAGTGTAAATTTCCACGTGTCCCTTGTCAAATAAATAGTGCACGCCAAGTGTCAACATCTGCATGAATCCAAGTGAATCCCAAGTGTTTTTTAAAATGTTTCTAAAGCTTAGCAGAAGTTGCCACATGTCATCTTTTGTGGGAATCTAAAAAGACATCCAAATCCTTTATAAGTTAAGCAGATGCTGCCATGTGTGCTCACCTATTTCACAACAGATGTTGCCACGTGTCACCTATTGAGATCGGTAGAAAATTGACTAAGGAAAATCCAAAGGACAAACAACCCTTATGGAGGGAAGGCGAGGAGCAGATGGACCATTGCAAAAACCCAAAGGATAGTTCCATGCTTGAACAAGTCCTTACAGAGGGCACAGTTCTCTTTCAGGAAAAGAACGTGGTAGAATGGTTAAGGCAAGAATCCTTTAGAATTTTTGTCTAAAGGAATTCACTTGAGAAGAAAGCTTGATAGAAAACCTGATGGAAAACAGAGGCAAAGAAAAGGAAGATTTCCTTCAGACAAATTGTCTGAAAGAATTCCTTCAGACTTTTTATCCAAAGGAAAAGTCTGCTGAAATAGAAAACCTGCCAAGGAAATAAAAGCCCAAAAGCCACCATGTGTCCCTCATAAATTTGTAGCAGAAGCCACCACGTGTCCCTCATAAAGTTACAGTGGAAGCCACCACGTGTCCCTTATAATGTCAAGCAGAAGCTGCCAAGTGTCGTCTACTGGGACACAGTTACTAGAAAGTTTCAAAGAAGTGGAATGTGCCACGTGTCCCATTAAAACTCAGTGGAAGCTACCAAGTGTCACCATCCTTATCTTCTTCTTTTTGTTTCATAAAGACTGTGGCAGGCCTCGGGTAAATTGCTAAGGTCAAATGGAATGCAACAAGTGTCATAGTTTGCATGAATCCAAATGAGTCCCGAATGTCTCCATAGTGTCTCTAGGAGCTCGGTGAAAGCTGCCATGTATCATCTTTTGCAAGACTCTCAAAAGGTATCTAAAAAGTAGTGGAAGTCACCATGTGTCCTTGTAAATCCCAACATAAGCTGCCAAGTGAGATTTGCTGAGATCAATGGAAAGCAGCCTCAAGCAAAGAAAGAGGTAGTGACAAATGATTTCAAAGGAAGGTTCAAAGGTTCAAGCAGTTGGTTTAAAGGAGTGCCCCAAAGCCAATAGGCCAAAGTAACCTTGCAGAGGGCAGGTGATGAGCAAAATAGACCTTTCTTGAAACCTGAAAGATGAACCAATGAACTGATTGAACCTTAAATCAAATTGGTTCAATGGTTCAAAGGTTCAAAGGGTCAATGGTTCAAAGAAAGTGCTGAACAAAGTGATGGTTCAATCAAAAACCAAGAAAGAGATTGAACCAAGAAAGTGATTGAACCAGGGAAGTGATTGAACCATTAACATCCCTGTGGACATCAAATTTAAGATAATGAAATATCTATTGATTTTCAAATATGACACAGATCCTGTGAACAAATTTAGCGACTGGCTAAAGAGATAGCTTGAGAGATCAGATCACACAGATAAGGATGAAATACAACAATGAAAGGGGGAACGAAGGAGAAAGATCAAAAATATTTGCACATAGGATGTGTTTCTAGAAGGTGGACATTGAAAGAGCGCAAACATTCAATGGTGTGGCCTATTTTTTTGCATCGAGTAAAGCAAACATATGCACGCACATCAGGAAACACATCAGGCGGCCCATATTAAAACTGATGCTTGATTCTAGCATAGCCCATGGATAAAATTTAAAATGCATTAAAGGAATTGAATGCATCGTAACACATTTTTGTGAAACAAAGCACCCAAGTCTTTCTTGGAGTACTATATATTGGACTCTCTCTTATTATTTTAATAAATCTCCCTCTATTATCAAAAACAAATCTCTACCCAAACTGAAAGGCATTACTAAGACTTTGAGCTCAGATTGTTGATAATATTTCATTATTTGAATAAGAAAACAAGTGACTTTTCAGACTTTGTGCTGGAATAAATAGTTTGTTGGGGAAATTGTTCTTATGTTTATTTCCTTAATATGTTTTTTTTGTCCATTTAATTGAATAAGTAAAATTAGTGAAAATAATCAGAAAGTTGTCATGAAGCCAACTATAGAGAGACTTTGTGCCCCCACAATTGCCTTTAGTGTGTTTTCTTTCTATTCATGTGTAAAGGATCTTAGGATGACTTTGTGCCCTTATTATCCTTCGTATTTCACTCTTTGGCAGTTGAGGTGGAGACTTTGTGCTACATTTCATCCTGATGTGTTACTGTGTCTTATTACAGTTACTTATCACCACCTGAAAGGTTCTTTTTGTCTGTTGGATAGCACTTTTAAAAGAAGAGGAGTGCCTTCTATCATTTCATCAGGATTTCTACTTTGATTTGTGAACATCATCTTTGAAAAAATAGAGATGGATGGTTTATCCTACCCTTGAGTGTTATTTTATGCTTATATATATAGTTTATAAGTCCTGCATATTTACAAGAAACCTCCCCTTGATGAGAGGAGAGATTTGTCCCCTTTTGATGTAGTAAAATTGCACATCTGGATGACCAATTTCCCTATGCTATGGTTGAAGAGACCTATTTTGCTCATCAATTAGCTAATTGACAAAATATTCACCCAATAGTTTTTGGTGACTCTACTGGGGATGTTATGTGCAATCTAAAGCCTTTAGTTTTAGATTGAATCAGTCCCTACCCTTATCCATTATAGACTCTGGTGAATCCATTCCGTGTCCTACCCATTATCATTATAGCCTTACCATCTCCCTCCACCTCCACATCAACTAGGATAGAATGCGCAATTTGAAGCCTCAAGCTTCAAGCTGAAGCAGGGCTAGTTCTTTCTTATTTTTATTTTACAATCTAGTAGATCCATGGTAGACACGAAGCCAAATGGCTAAAGGTATTGTTGACCCTGTATTCAAGTTGGTACAACAAAGTAATTTTGATCCATTTCCTTCACCATCTCACCTCCAATGAACTAGGAGCTTTCCTCCTACTAAAGTCAAGTCTCCATTACTAGGTAAAGCCTCCATTTTCACTATTAATAAAGGTTTGTCAGTACTTACCCCTCTGAGATTTGTTATTACACCTTTCCAGAGTCATACTATGGTAGTTCAAGGTCCTTGGGGTAACTCTTTTGGCCCACTCAATTTAATGCCACCTCTACATGAGCTACCACGCAGTTCAAGGAAAAATTTCTCTAAGTTCTATGGTGATGGGAAGGTTCATCCTGATGAACATATTGTAGCCTTCAGCATAGCCTGTGGTGTAATAGGTGTGTGGAATATGAGGATGTAGCAGTCAGGTTGTTCATAGAAACTTTACAAAGTGCTACTATAGACTGGTTCTATCATCTGCAAGCCCAGACTGTGACTAACTGGAATACTCTCAAAGCCAAGTTTGAAGCCAGATTAAAGCCTACAGAAGATGCACATGCCCTACTGGCTCAACTCACACAAATGAAGAAGGAGCCTCATGAACCAATGAGATATTTCATAGCTAAGTTTGACAAGCTGAGGAAAAAAATTCCTACAATTGCTCAGCCTACACCTGAGAATCTCAAATGTTTCTTCATCAACTCTCAGTTGCCTGAAGTAAGTTTTTTGCTAAGATGTGTTGGCCAAATAGACCTTGCTATAGCTCAAGACTTGGCCACTGAGGTGGAAGATGACCTTATCTTGGTAGGAAAGATAAGGAGAGATCCTAAAAGAGGTAAATCTTTTTCATCTTCTAAATATTCATCTACAGGCACCACTGATCCAATGGTGTAGAAGCTGGCAAATGAGTTGCTAGCTCTCAAGAAGCAAATAATGCAAGGGATATCTTTAACTCCTTCATACAGAGATATGCCAAGAAGGACATTCCCCAATTAGTCATACCAAGGTAATGCCACCAGGAATCAAGGGCAGCCAAATCATCTTCCTCCCCCACAGGGGAAACTTGCCATTGAAGCACCCCCAACCAATTCAACAGTTGGATATCTCAAAATAGAATTTGATTTTTCTTTCCAGCCTAAATTGAACCAAGAAAATGATGCTGATCTCCTTGCAGAAAATCAAGAAGAATTAGCTAGTGACTCCAACATTGGTTTCTTGAATTACCAGGATGAACCCAGAGGTAAAGGAAAAGTAGTTGATGGATCATATTTTGTATTCACCTAGTCCCAAAACCAGCTAGCCCAACAAGCTGATAAAATAAAAATAGGGGAAATTTCTCAGCCTTCAATCTCAATTGCCAAACGAGGAACTTCTCTGCCTTTCCAGCCAAAGTTCCCAGTGAGTAATAAAAAGGTAAGTACATCAAGCATTCCTCCATCTCCAAATTCAATTCCACATACCAGTCCTCCCCTTCCTAAAAACTAGAAAGATGAACTACCTTCCCCTCTTCTTAGTCCATTTCAGTCATTTGACATAATTGATCATGTCAAGAAGACCAACATTCAAATGTCTAAATTTGAATTCTTGCAATCCAATCTCGAACAGTTGGATAGGTTAGTTTAGTGTGTGAAGAATAAAGCTGTCCCTGCAGGACAAGATGTTAAAAAGGTAACTCATGATCCCCCAAGGAACATATCCATCCCAAACAATCTTGTCATTACTCCTCCTGCTGCCCTAGAAAAATATAACCTTTCTATGTTTCCTTGTTGATAAATGGTTACAAACTAAGCAATTGCATCATAGACTCAAGTGCATCTGACAACGTCATGCCTGCCAAGGTGGTAGAATCTCTTGGACTCACACTGACCAAAACCTTTGAGAGATGTTTCTCCATAGAGAATAAACAAGTACCTCTACTCGAACAAATCAAAGATGCCCAATTTGCATTTACAACATTCCCAGACAAAAGAATCAAGATGACAATCCTAGTGGCTGACGTTCCAACATTGTATGGCATTCTTCTGGGGTAAATTTTTTGCAAAGATGTTGGAGGAGAATTGAACATGGACTTATCTGAAGCAAGGATTCCTGTCAAAGGTAGCATGCAGAGGCTGCTTCTTGAAAAGGAATCAAAATATGTTGTTACTCAGACAGCAGCCCCTGAAGCTCAAATTCTATTTGAATCTTTAGACATGGGTAATTATTTCTTGACCATAGAGGATACTCATGTTTTAGCTGATAAAACTTCTAAAAATGACAGTCTAAAAATAAATTTAGATGAAACAACAGAAGATGTGAGAGAACATAGTGCAAGCACAGAAGAATTCCCCCTTCTAAGCAAGGAGAAATCTAAGGAAAGATCAAATTTTTATGATGTTTGGATCTTGGAATTCGATGGCAGCAATTTTTCTACCAGCTCAAGAGTTGGGATTGTGTTGATATCTCGTCAAGGAGATATTTTTCCTTCTTCATACAAGTTGCAGTTCAACAACACTAACAACATAGCTAAATATGAATCTCTATTGCTTGGATTGAATGCTTCTTGAGATAAAGGCATCAAACTCCTTCATGCCAAAGGAGATGCTGAACTAGTGGTTTGTCAGGTAAGGAACCTCTATCAAACCAAAAATGAGAGATTACACCACTACCACAATCTAGTCTAGGAACAACTTGAAAGCTTTGATGCTTTCAACATCTCTACCATACCCTGGGAATTCAATGACTGAGCTGATGCATTAGCTATTTCAGCAACCCTCTTAGTTCCTCATCTAGACTTTAAAGGAAACAGGTACACTATCAAATTGGTCTTTAGACCAAGTGTGCCTGATAATGCTAATCATTTGCAAGTGTTCAATAGCAAAAACCAAATCATTGCCTTTCTGGAATAAAAAGATAGCTTCAAACATCTTCACTTTGAAGGCAGTAAGCTCCAAAAACTTGAATCAGCTCCTGAAATAAATTCAGACGCAGGTGAAGAATTCCTGTAGCTAAAAGGGAATTGATCAGATAGATTCAAACAACAACAAATAGATTCAAACTCCTCCTATGGGTTTGATCAGATAAATTTGGGTACGAAGGAAAATTCCAAGATGGTAAACATTGGGAACTGCTGTACTCTAGAGGAGAAACTCAATTTACTAACCTGCTTCGCCATTACATGAAAGTTTTGGCGTACTCTTATGATGATCTGAAGTCACTCAGGCTTGAGGAAATTCAACATGAAATTCCTCTCAAGGATGATTCGGTGCCTTATAATCAAAAATCCCAGCAGTATAATCTGAAGATATCAGGTACTATTCTATCTGAGGTATAGAAAATCCTGAATGCTAGGATAATTTTCTCAATCCATCATTCCACATGGATTGCCAACATAGTCCCTGTGAGGAAGAAGAATGGTAAAATTTGCATCTGTGTAGATCTCAAGAATCTAAATCAATCATCTTTAAAGGATAACTATTATTTTCCCATCATGGATCAAGTGCTCTAGACAATGACCGGCTTAGAGATGTTATCAATGCTAGATGGCTTCTCAGGATACAATCAAGTTGAAGTTAGTGAAGTAGACCAACACAAGATTGCCTTCACCACACCTTGGGGTATGTTTGCATATAGAAGGATGCCTTTTGGCTTGATAAATGCTGGTCCCACCTTTCAGAGAGCAATGGACCTTGCTTTCAAGGATGAGATGGGTAAGTTCATTGTAGTTTATCTTGATGACTTGATCATCTTCTCTAAGCATCGCCTGGATCATATACACCACTTGCAACAAGTGTTAGAGCGCTACTACCAGAATGGCATTTCCTTAAACCCTAAGAAGTTAGTTTTTGGAGTAACAGAGGGGAAACTTCTCAGACACATTGTGTCCAAAGGAGGCATAAAGACTGACTCAGATAGAGTCAAGTCTATCCAAGAGCTTACCTTGCCTACAAGTAAGACTGTTGTTCACTCTTTCTTCGAAAAGGTGAATTTTTTACAAAGGTTCATCCCTGAGTTTGCTGAGAAGACTTGACACATTGTGAACATGATGAAGGGAAATGCCACCTTCAACTAGACTGAAGAAGGCAATTCAGCATTTGAGGATATCAAGACAGCCATTGCCCACGCCCCAATTTTGGTTTGTCCAAACTACAACAAAGAGTTCACCATATACAGTTATGCTTTTGAACACACACTTTCAAAAATTCTATTTCAATAGAATAAAGAAGGTATGGAATCTCCTATTTCTTTCATGAGCTACCCTCTCAAAGCTCATGAGCTGAAGTACTCAAACATGGAGAAGCATGCTTATGCAGTGGTGAAGGCAGTCAAGCATTTCCGCTTCTACGGCTTGAATTCTCACACTAATGCCTTGGTTCCTGATACCATGGTCAAATCCATAAGAACTCAGCAAGAGTTTGGGATGAAAAGAGGCAATTAGATTGCAAAGATATAGGAGTTTGATCTAGTTATCAAGAAAACAAAGCTGGTATGAGGAAAAGGCCTATGCAAATTAATTGCTGATAACCAACCAGAAGAAACAAAGCATTAAAAAGCAGAGGTTGAAGACACACTGACAGTCCTCTTTGTCTCCACCATGAATGAGTGGTATTTAGATATTGCTCATTTCCTTACTTATAATGAGTGTCCTGCTCACCTATCTTACAAAGAAGAAAGGACCATCAAGTTGAAAGCTGCCAATTTTGTTTTTTGGGACAATGGCCTGTATAAGAGGAGCCTTGATGGACTGTTCCTTCACTATGTGGACAAGGAGCAACAAAGCCAACTTTTGAAATCATTTCACAATCTAGCCTGTAGAGGACATTTTTCTGCTCCTGTAATTGCCCACAAGATTCTGTGAGCCAGGTATTATTGGCCAACTCTTTTCCAAGATGCATATAAGTGGGTAAGGAAATATGAACTATGCCAGTAGTTTGTTGGGAGACCCAAGTTAGCTACCCTGGCTCTCAAGCCATTGGTCACAGAGGAACCATTCTAGCAATGGGGAATTTATTTTATTGGAGTCGTAAACCCATCTTCAAGTGTTGGACATGATTATGTTCTTACAGTAACTGACTACTTCACCAAGTGGGTAGAATTTATCCCAACCAAGCATGCCACCTCAGAAGTAGTGTGCAATTTCCTCAAAGAGAATATCATTTCTAGGTTTGGGGTCCCAACCAAGATTGTCATAGACAATGTAGCTTGTTTCACTTCCCAGGAGATTACTTAGTTCTATTTTTACTATGGGATCACCCTCTCTCACTCTTCTGATTACTTTCCACAAGGGAATGGACAAGCTGAATCAAGTAACAAGAACCTAATGACTATCATCAAGAAGCTAGTGGATGACAACCAAAGGACATGGCATAAATCATTGGTTGATGCTTTGTGGGCATATAGGATTACACCAAAAAGTGCAATTGGTATATCTCTTTTCCAACTTCTTTATGGGCTCAATGCTGAGATACCAATCACCCTAGAATTGCCAGCATTAAAATTGGCTAAGGCAATTGAAGATCAAACATATGAAAGCTCCATCGACAAGAGGATCATGTGCTTGATTGAGCTAGATGAGCAGAGAACTATGGTGGTGGATTGAATTATTGCCCATCAAATTTTGGTGAAGAAGCTCTTTGACCAGAAGGCAAAAAATATGATTTCCAGGTTGGAGATCAAGTCCTGCTATGGGACAAGAGAAGAAAACCAAAGGGGATGCATGGAAAGTTTGATTCTCTTTGGAGAGGCCCGTTTATTATCGATCAGCTCAATGGTGAGAATATATTCATGTTGAAATATCAAGATGGCACACACTTTCCTCTGCCTTATAATGGGCAACATCTGAAGCACTTCAATCCGTGAAATATTAGATAAGATCAGCTTGTACATATGTATATTTGTATAGTCTTTAGTTTCATTTTTGTATTTTTATTTTTGTTTTTGTCACCTTTATTTTTGGGTAGCATGACTCCATAGCCCAATGGCATACTTCAAGGCACTGGAGATTCTGGTTTCTACTCCCCTCAGCTATTCCAACTGAAGGAAGTTTCCCAACTAGAGCTAGCTGTTGTCTCCCAAAAATATCACTCATTTTTGGGACAACATTTGAACTATTTTGGTATAACAAACCAAAATCCTCTCTCCCCTTCTCAAAAATTGATCTAAGCATTCAAATTCTTCATTATTCAATATTTTTTAGATTTCTGCGGACTCCATAGGCTTGAATCTATGGACTCTACAGGCTTGAATCTACGGACTCTGTAGGCTTGAATCTACAGACTCATTTCTACCAATTCATTTCTATGGACTCTGCTAGTTCTACAAGCTCATTTCTATAGACTTCATAGGTTAGTTTCTACAGACTCTATAGGAGAGAAACATGTTCAACACTTAGCTATTTTTTCTATCATGAAGAAACTATAGAAACTACCAAGTGTCATTTGCCGTGACACATTATGATTTGCTTCTCAAAGTAGCAAAACTTGCCACATGTCCCTTTTAAGATAAACAGAGTACACCAAGTGTCAACATCCACATGAATCAAAGTGAATCCCAAGTGTTTCTAAAGCTTAGCAGAAGCTGCCACGTGTCATCTTCCACGGGACTCTCAAAAGGCATCCAAATCCTTTATAAGTTAAGCAGATGCTGCCACATGTCCTCACCTATTTCACAGTAGATGCTGCCACATGTCACCTGTTGAGATCAATGGAAAATTGACTAAACCAAAGCCATAGGACAAATAGCCCTTGTGAAGGGTAGGTGAGGAGAAGATGGACCATTGCAAAAACTCGAAGGATAGTTCCATGCTTAAACAAGTCCTTGTGGAGGGAACAATTCTCTTTCAAGAAAAGAACATAGAAAAATGGTTAAGGCAAGAATCCTTTAGACTTTTTGTCTGAAGGAATTCACCCAAGAAGAAATCCCGACAAAAAACCCAACGAAAAGTAGAGGCAAAGCAAAGGAATATTTCCTTTAGACAAATTGTTCGAAAGAATTCCTTCAGACTTTTTGTCTAAAGGAAAAGTCTGCCAAAATAGAAAACCTACCAAGGAAATTAAACCCTGAATTCCACCATGTTTCCCTCATAAAGTTACAGTGGAAGGTACCACGTGTCCCTCATAAAGTTGCAGTGGAAGCCACTATGTGTCCCTTATAAAGTCAAGTGGAAGCTACCAAGTGCCATCTATCGAGACACAATTACTAGCAAGGTTCAAAGAAGCAAAATGTGCCACATGTCCTGTTAAAACTCAATGGAAGCTGCCAAGTGTCAACATCTACAGCTTCTTCTTTTTGTTTCGTAAAGACTGTGGCAGGCCCTGGGTAAATTGCTAAGGTCAAATGGAATGCGACAAGTGTCATCATCTACATGAATTAAAATGAGTCCCAAATGTTTCCATAGTGTCTCTAGGAGCTTGATGGAAGCCGCCATGTGTCATCTTCTGCAAGACTCTCAAAAGGTATCTAAAAAGTAGCAAAAGTCACCACGTGTCCTCTGTAAAGCCCAATGAAAGCCACCAAGTGTCACTTGCTGAGATCAGTGGAAAGTAGACTCAAGCAAAGAAAGAGGCAGCGATGGATGATTTCAAAGGAAGGTTCAAAGGTTCAAGTGATCAGTTCAAAGGAGTGACCCAAAGCCCACAGGCCAAAGTACCCTTGTGGAGGGCAGGTGATGAGCAAAATAGACCTTTCTCGAAACCCTAAAGATGAACCAATGAATTGATTGAACCTTGAACCAAATTGGTTCAACGGTTAAAAGGTTAAAAGGTTCAAAAGTTCAAAGGTTCATAGGTTCAATGGTTTAAAGAAAGCACCAGACAAAGGGATGGTTTAATCAAAAACCAAGAAAGTGATTGAACTAGGGAAGTGATTGAACCATTAACAGCGTTGCAGACGTCAAATTTAAGATAATGAAATATCCATTAATTTTCAAATATGGCACAGATCTTGTGAACAAATTCAATGACCAACTAAAGAGATAGCCTGAGAGCTCAGATCACATAGATAAGGATGAAATACAGCAAGGAAAGGGGGAACGATGGAGAAAGATAAAAAATATCCACACATAGGATATGTTTCTAGAAGGTGGACATCAGAAGAGTGTGAACATTCAATGGCGTGGCCTATTTTTTTGCATCGAGTAAAGCAAACAGATGCACACACATCAAAAAACACATCAGGCGGCCCATATTAAAATTGATTCTCGATTCCAGCATAGCCCATGGACATAATTTAAAATACATTAAAGGCATTGAATGCATCATAACACATTTTTGTGAAACAAAGTACCCAAGTCTTTCTTGGTGTACTATATATTGGACTCTCTTATTATTTTAATATATCTCCCTCTGTTATCAAAAACAAAACTCTGTCCAAATTGAAAGGCATTACTGAGACTTTGAGCTCAAATTGTTGATCATATTTCATTATTTAAATAAGAAAACAAGTGAATTTTCAGACTTTGTGCTAGAATAACTTGGTTGTTGGGGAAATTTTTCTTATGTCTATTTCCTTAATACATTTTTTTGTCTATTTAATTGAATAAGCAGAATTAGTGAAAATAATCAGAAAGGTGTCTTGAAGCCAACTGTGGAGAGACTTTGTGCCCCCACAATTGCCTTTAGTGTGTTTTCTTTCTATTCCCATGTAAAGGATCTTGGGATGACTTTGTGCCCTCATTATCCTTCGTATTTCACTATTTGGCAGTTGAGGTGGAGACTTTGTGCTACATTTCATCCTACTATGTTACTGCGTCCTATTACAGTTACTTGTCACCACTTGAAAGGTTCCTTTGTCTGCTGGACAACACTTCTGAAAGACGAGGAGTGCCTTTTGTCATTTCATCAAGATTTCTACTTTGATTTGTGAACATCATCTCTGAAAAAAGAGAGATGGATGGTTTATCCTACCTTTGAGTGTTATTTTATGGTTATATATAGTATATATCTCTTGCAAATTTACAGGGAACCTCCCCTTGATGAGAGGAGAGATTTATCCCCTTTTGATGTAGTAAACCTGCACATCTGGATGACCAATTTCCCTATGCTGTGGTTGAAGAGACCTATTTTGCTCATCAGTTAGCTAATTAAAAAAATATTCACCCAACAGTTAATATAATATGTCAAAAAATAAAAAAACAATCAAATATTTATTCAAAAAATACAAATTTTAGATTATAGGTATTGCTATGTTTACACTTACATTTGTCAGACACTACATATGATAGCTATCTTAGTATAGTTGGTTTGTATCATACATACATGCTTTACTTGTTCTTGTCGAGTGCTTGTAAATTACTACAAAACTCAGGTCCATTACACATATCTAAATTTACTACTATCTACCCACTGGGGGCATATTCACAAATACATGAGTTTTTCATTTGATACATTTGCCCATTTAGGGGGTATGTTATGCACAATTTTGATTGCCAAGTTATATCTTTCTAAACTCTCCATCACAAATTTAATACTATTATATTTTGATGTTGATCATCCTATACCTACCCAAATTTTTTGTCAACTGCTACTACTTTAGACTCAAATTATGTACATCTTAGCTCTTATACAAGTTTGTACCACATGTTCCTGTATACTTTAATTTCTCACTTTCCTAGTTTATACTTGATTGTGTCTCTATGCTTCTTCTATTTGAGGAAATTTGAATATGCCATTGCTCTATGGATTTACATCAATTCTTCTCATTATATATATGCTTTGGACATGTACCCATGTCCTTGTGTGTTTCTTCTTGATTGTGTATGCAAAAATTTGAACATGTCCCTCTATGTGGCTCTAAGCTGACTTGCTTGATGTCTGTGTATGTGAACATTTAATATGTCCTTATATGTCTTGCTTTCTCAGATTTAGTGACATGTGCCCATGTCCCTTGTGTTGTGCCCCCTTGGCCTATTTTGTGTGCCTCATATATGTTGTATGTATGCTTTATTGTATGTGTCATGGCCATGAAACTTATCTCTTACTTGTTACACACTCCAGTTTTAGATTCCATGAGGGACCTCATACAAATCCCCTTCCTACTTGGGTGCCATGATGAACATCATGCCCTATTCCCCTAGGTAGTTACTTAGTTATTACTTGAATTTGTTTTTCGTAGACATTGTTATATCTATCTTGACAACCTTGTGAATGTTAGATCTAACATACATGTCACACTACAAACTATTATTACTGAGATTATCTTACATTATGATGTTATGTATGCATAATATATTGGTTGATTATCCATATATCGTATATGCTCTAGCTAACACATTTTGTAGAGATTTTTCTTTTAAGGATAGTTTTTGCACATATTCAACAACTCCCTTCAAAAGAGGGGGTAGTCACAAGGGTTTATCATAGAGATCAGGCTATCTGAATGTACTCAAACTATAATTTGCAACACATGGGCACATTAAACAAAATCATATTTAGGAAAAACCCATATGAAATACTAACACAGAGTTTAGTTACAATGACACATAAATCAGAATAGTTGGACATTAGTTCTCGAATTGGGACACTATCACCACATGGTGTTACTATCCAAGATATGGAGCTACTATCTAGTAGCTTTAGTTTTATAAAATTCTAGATTGACCTGAAAAGTATAGTAGGTACAATCTAGGTTTTACACAAGTTTAGTTATAGATTACCAATTTTGCCTCAGTTTAGTTCAAATTCATACCAGTTTGTTCAAATTTGGGGAATTATGCACAATATGATCATTTCCATTATATTTCAGATCCTTAGTTACATATTATTACAACTTAGTCTAGAATCCATATACTCAGATATCAGATTTGGAGGCATGTGTTTGGCACATTGTTTTTGTATGCTTGATCAAATGGAATGATAAACTCCATGTCATTCTCTATATTGTACACATCAGACACCATGTTTTATTTTACACACTAGATTCATGCCTTACTCCATCTATAGTGGTTGGTATTCTTGAGTGGCCATAAAGTTGAAATACATAATTTCAATTACATTTTCACATCTCTAGTTACATCGTGCACTTTCTATTTTAGATGCGTCTACTACACATGAGTAGGTAATGATTGAGTCATAATCTACTTGAGTTATTAAGCCACCTACATGAGAGGGTTGGACACAAGATCAGCCCAATCAAAGTTATTCATAGGTCATGATCCATCATACATGGGTGGGAAATTATGGAGTCAAAATTAAACTGATTTCTTGAGCCACCCACACATGGGGATTGAGGAAGCCACTAGCTTAGTCCAAGTTATTCATCGATTGATCACTATTTAAATGCACACACATAGGTTTTCACCAAGTTTAAGCATTTATTTGTATACTTAGTGAGGTGTATTTGTTCATTTCCTCTCTCTTATCTATTTACTCAGTTTTGTCTTTTGATTTTGATATCTCACAAGTAAAGATTGATCTATGTATATTTTATTTTTAGGACACGTAATGGATCATGCTTCACATACTCAGATCTAGGCTCATGGGATTCACCTCTTATATAAGTCTAGGTACGCTTCTTTTTCCTTTTTCCTAGTCATTTCAATTTGTTGTATTTATAAAATAAAGTGGGGGGGGCGATGTAATTACCTAAAAATAACACTTGAGTGTTAAGAGTGTTACTTGAGACCACCCATCCCTAGCTTACCCCTATATCTCTTAGGGCATATTTAGACACTTATCAAGCCTTCATGTAGGCCACACACATCGTTAAACATCCCTAAAGTAGTCTCATACCCTCATTTTAGCATCTTAGCCCATAGTGCCTTAGGTTCTGCCACCTGAGCACTAGTGTCATAATAGGGATAGTATTTCCACATGGTGATAGTGCCCCAATTTTGGTGCTATTATCATTTTCCCTCCTTTTTTTACCAATAAATATATTTTCAAATGAGTAACCACTTAGGGTTTGCCTAACCCTATTTTAAGACTCGCACAAGTACTAGAACAATATATATACATGAGTTTTAGTCCTTTCTCCACTAAATAGAATTCATATGTAAATTACATAGATAAAATTAGAACAAGTTGTGCAAAATAAAGGTTATTAATCCTTATTTTGGCCTAATTTTGCATACAACCATCTACAACATTCCTAATTTTAGATTACACATGTTTCTATTCTCAAGCATATTCAAAGCACTCAAGCTAATCTTTATACTAGCTTCACTTGCACTTGCACCAACACTTAGATGGGGATAAATACATTAGGCTTGATCCCTCTTAAGAGTATTGGTATATAGATAAATCTCATCATGGTGGGGTGTTAAGGATGTCTAACCTACCCCACTAACAACATACTTTATTATGTGTGCCAATTAGATGCCCTAATAACATGGAGGTTTAGGGTTTATACATAAAATCAATTAAAATAGGACATCTATAGAGATCCAAAACTCATACGCATAGGAACATACTTGATAGACCTAGACACATGTGCACCCAAAAGCTTAAAATTGTTCTGCATAGAGGACACTAGCGCAAAAAAAAAGACATTAGTGCCATATGGTGATACTATCCAATTAGGATGCTACCATCCAGGAAGGGTTTTGACACCTAGATCCTATTTGTGACACTCAGATCAGCCTCTGTCTCAGTTTACACCCTCTAGATCTCCTGTTTTAGTCATTTTTTAGGTAAATACTTATTTACATGATATACTATTATTTTTAGAAAAATCAAACAAGTCATTTCTATTACAAATCAATGGCTATATTTATTGCATATTTTTACCTTGATTTACTATACTCAGACCTTTAGCATCCAAGGATTTACATTAACTAAGATCTAAAAATTTAAAATAAGTACAATAGATTATGAAATAGAATACAAGAATAAGGATCAATTATTGTTGACATGATATTCAGACTCAAATTATGCAGGTAATAATGATGATTGAAAATCTACTTCTAGATATGTGTTATTTTTGGGATTTGGTCTGATATCATGGAGATGCAAGAAATAAAAATTTGTCTCTATCTTACATGGAAGGATAATATCATGCAATAAAAGGAGTTGTCTGTGAAGGTATATGGTTACATCACATTTTGGAAGGATTGGCAGTACTACAAAAATAACATACTATCTTATATTGTGATAATAAAGTTGTTCTCAAACCATCTTTAACCCTTTTTTTTAAAATAATGTTTTGTAAACTAGACTCAAAATTCTACAATTCATGTTCTTAGACCATCCTCAAATTTTGAGTGTAGCCATCTCCAATTTATTACAAAAGTTTAGATTTATCAGTTTTTAAGAAAATCATGTCCACGGATAGGCCCCTTTTTGTCCCCCAACTTCATGCATTTACCCATCAAAAATAAATTTGTGGGGGTGACACAAATATCACTCAGTTTGTGTGACTTTTGTGTCGCCTTAACCTATAAAATTATAAACATATAGTGGGAGGGACCAAAATATCTCCCACTTTATTAGTTCATTTCGACAGATAATGATAGGATGAGAAAACATACGAAAATGGAAGGAGAGAGGAAAAGAGAACGAGAGAGGAACAAAGGAAAGGAGAAAGGGACAATAGAGAGGACAAAGGAGAGAAAATAAATAAGGTCATACCAACACAATTCTAGAGCAAAAGTAAGAGCTCTAATGGTGGTATGACTTCCAGTGCAAGTAGAGAATGAAGAAGTAGAAGAGTATGTGGAACCTAAACGAAAAAAAAATAGAGGCATCTCAATAGATTCATTACCTAAATTTTATTAGATATTATGTAAACCCTAAGAATTAAAATGTTAAATAAATTATGGTTAAAAAACTCATGATAATTTTAAGGAAATAAACCCTAGTTATTTTTGGGAAATTGACAACAAGAAACCCTGGTTCTTAAATGGAAAATAAATTATAGGAAATAAACTACAAAAAATAATATATATTTAGGGAAGCATATTGGAAATGAAGATTTTGAGTTCCAAAGCTCATACTTTTGGCTTAGGATGAGTGAATTTTAAAAATTGCATTTTCTTAAATACCTATAGTATTTTCCATAAAACCCATTTGTACATTTTTTTGAAACCATGGCGTTCAATGAGCAGACATTTGAATAAGGATGTTTCTCTAGGATGTCTTAAAAACATTCTAGCAAATTTTGATCATACCCTAAAATCAATGCATTCCATAAACTATTTTTTTATTAGGGAGTTTTTTCAAATAGTTATTGTATAACATTTCATGGCCATGCAATGTTTTTCAAACCCTAGCCTAAGATAGAAACCAAAAAAATATAGGATTAAAATAGCTTCTCTCTTGGTTTGGTGTAATCTCATGTGCATTCCACATTACTGTTTCTCACTATTCTTGTAGTGTGAAACTTGAAAAAAAGTTCCAAATTTATAGTAAAATGTAAAATATCAATATCAAAAATCACCAATTTGGGGTAATCTTGTGTGCATTCCTTGTTATTTTAAATCCTTTGAATTTTGTTTTTGGATGTTAGAGAAATGATTTCACTGATATGGTGTCTCACCTTACTTGTATAATTAGGATGCCATTGGATACCATCTTTTGTGTTGACTATAGCATTCATTCTTCGACACAACATGATATGAAGGAGGATTTTGATGAATATTATGGTCCACCTCAATGCTTTTCTATGAGTGGATGTCCCCCATTCTCTACATGCCCACCAAAATGGTATAAATTTACACTTTATTTTGTTATTAAAAATAGTGTTTTTCATTCAAAAATTCTAATTATATAATTAGATAATTACATTCATACTAGTTATAGGGACATGTAGGATCCAGATGGTAGAGACCATCACATTAGTATGAGTGGATGCCCATCAACCTCTAGGGACCTAGTTATGAGGTATAAATTTATAGTTTATTTTTAATTAAAAATATTTATTTTCATTGAACAATTCTAATAAAACTTAATTCTGACTTGTTTATTTCCCATAAAGACGAGTAGGAGGATGAGGGAACTGGGAGGAGTAAACATCATTCATTTTTTATTATGGACTTGCCACCGAGATATAAATTTTTATTTTATTTTTTGATTAATATTTTTATCATTAAGTAATTCTAATATAACTTGATTATGGCAGATCTACTTCCCATATTGACCAGTTGGAGGATGAGGGCACTAAGTGAAGTATACATTTATGTTTTATTATTTAATTGATTGATTTATAAATTATAGTAATTTTATTGCATATCCATGTCATGTGTAAAACATTCTCATCATGCTTGTAAGAAAAAAAATCCAAGACCCAAACAACAAGGGTTTATTCAACAGAGACTCAATGACATACTTAAAAAAGGATTAGCGAGGGAGGACAATGACGTAGGGCCATTGTTTCCAATGTCAAATAATAATATACACTCTCATCTTATTGTTGAGGCTTATAAACACCAAGTGTTAAGCTTACTAGGAATGAATATGTATGTAAATAGACACGTGAAGATATTAATGGATGCTCAGGGAAAGTAAGTATTATAATATGTTTTATTTGAGAATTTTAAATTTTATTTATTTTAGTTTATTATTTTATTAGTTTGTATATTTTAAAATTATTTATTTGTTCATTCATATTGATTGATTAAAGTATAATATATTTATCTCAAATATTTTTGGGTTTTAGGTATTTCAAGAAAATAATAGTTGATAGAGCCCAAAAATTATAAATTTTAATTTTGTCATCCAGACACATATAAAATATCAATTTAGAAATACATAAAGCTTATCACCATAATTTAGGATGAGTTTGAGAGTCCCCGTTGGTAAAATTTTATGTCATCATGCTTTTTCATGTATTTCATTGACTTTCCCAATAATCAGTGACATATCTTATAAAATTAGAGAGCTTACTAACGAATGGGTGATTTTCATCCGCATTTGAGAGGGGTAGATCCCTCATATGATAGGGTATTTTTTTGTTTTTGAATAATTTTAACCTAAAAGTACAAAAATGATAGAACAAGAAAGGAAAGAGAGAATAGGAAAAAGATAGGAAAGGGAGAGGGAATGGGAATGAGAAACCCTTTAGTGGAATAATGTCATATCTTGTTCAGATCTACTATTAATTTCATATGTTGTTTTGTTGTTTGACGATACATTGGGACTTTAGAGACATTGATATCTAATTATTTTACATTATAAGCATTTATTATGATATTACAAACATGTTATTAATTACTATACTACAGTTTATGTATTTAATTTTTTTACATAATATCAAATCAGTAATGTTGATGTCATGTTTATGATTGTAGGTGACAATGAAGTAATGAGCTATGTTTGGGCCTGAAACACTTTGACCAGATGGAAAATTCAGTTTATACATGTAAATAAAGGTTGAGGTAAAAGAATGAGATCCAATTGGTTCACCTTCTGTATTTATTTCTATCTTGTGTTGTGAACTTATTAATACCATGCTTGTTATTTCTAATTACATTTAGAAGCCATCGTTGGCACTTGGCCAATTATGCTTCTTGATATTTATTTATTTTGGATTTGAATGTTTTCATCATTGATAAATGAATTATGTTACTCTTGTGCTATGAAACATCATCTCTATTTTATTTTTGAAGCATTGTCTGAGAAGTTTTAGGAATTAGCTGAGAGTGGTAATCAATGGTTTAATGATTATATCTTTGAACATTAAAATACTTAGTCAAATGTCATTGACTTAGTTGATCATGAAAGTATGAAATGTTTTAATTATGTTTTGCATGGTCATCACTGGAATTGGAAGAAATTCATTTCTATGTTTTGGAAACCTTATGATTATGTTGATGTTCGATGTAGGTCAAATAACCTAATCATTCTAATTAGGGTTTAACTTGTGTTGCATGTTGGAATTCAAGCATCTAGTTTTATTTACTAAGAACTCCCACTTGGCATTGTGATTGGGAGTGAGAAGTGGAGAAGTTGGGGAGGACTGTGTGTTGCCTTATGGACATGAATGCATATAGACCTCAGATTTTTATGGGGAGTGTTCTATTTGTTTTTAGTGACTATGAACATAAGGAAATTGTGTAATAAGTTTTTGTAGTTTTTGGGTTCAATTTGGATTTTAAGGAGGAAATAAAGAAGAGACATAGAAGGAAAAAGAAGCACAACATGGCCACAGGTTTTTTTCTCTAAAATAAGTAAGTCCATTTTTACATTATTATGAAGAATAATGGATATTGAATGGTGGTAAAAACCCTATAAGGGTGAATGGGATGCATGAGGGGTAATTTCTCTCTCAGAGTTCCTTTGTCATTCTATATACATGATTATTATAGTTGGAATACCGCTTATTTTATGGTGAAAATTGAAACCCAATAGATTTTTGAGGAAACCTAGTGAAGCCGTTAAAGGATATTATAGCATAATTTAGCTCTTTCAAGTCATGCAATAAAAGGATCTGAACACAAGAAATATTTAAACACAAAACTATATTATATTATTCATATTCTCTCTGATAATTTTGCACCATCTGATTCTAATTAATTCCTTTGAACATATTATAAATATATAGAATACCATCCTATAATCATGGAGATCTTCTCTACTTATAATATCTCCCAATTTTCTATATTCGTGAGTTGGTTGAACAACTCCACTCATGTACAATAATATAATAAAAAATACTAATCGTAATATTGTTATATAACAATATTTTGATTAAAAAATGAACTAATTATATTTAACTCTTGATAAATATCAACCTATAAATACTCAAACTTACACAATGTGAAAACTAATCCCAATATTCCCCCCGCCGCAACCCTTCCCCCCTCCCCCCTGCCATAATTTTTGCATAGTACAATATATCTCTTTTTCTAATTGTAGTGTACCACCTCCATGTGCTCATGATCTTCTCTGCATACATGTGCCATCACACATCTCTTCCTTCACACTCATCTGTAATTGGTTTTTTAGGTTCACTAATAACTTTACAAAATATTTTCACAGGTTCACCAATAACCTTACAAAATAGTTTTCTCAGGTTCACCACTAACATTAAAATGTGGTTTTCTCAGATTTAACATTAACCTTAAAAAATGGTTTTCTCAGGTCCACCACTAACCTTACAAAATGGTTTTCACAAGTTTACCACTAACCTTTTATCATGATTGATACAATTCTTTTTAGATCAACATTAACTAATGTAAATATACACAAGGGGTTACATAAGAATATTATTCATAAGTGAATAGGTACAAATATTCTTATTTTTCACACATGCTGAAAAATAAATGTAACTACTACACCACACTGAAAAATATGAAATCCACACACCTACAAATAACACACCACACAAAATGTCACCACATCATTGGTACGGCCCCATCGTTGGTGATTTATGAGAGGTTGTTGAAAGACCTCCATCCTCCGTGTATCTTCCAACCTCCAGTATGTCACTATTCACTCAACGGGTATGTTGATGTGGCTTAGCTGATGAAGATTTATTCTTTAAGTGCCGGATGCATTTTTTTCTATCAAACGTCAATGTTTGGTCAATCAAGTGTTCTTGGGTTTGATATTAGCCTCATATCCATCTTCAAGATTTTTTTGGATTTTATTATCTTGAAATTGCATAAATTGGATGTCAAGTTCAAATGATAATATGTCTTTATAATTTTGAACATTTTTTGACATTTTTACAATATTTTAAGACACGTTAAAAAAATGACTCAAATAACATTAATCTAATTCACCTAAATGAGACCCTAATATTCACCTAAATGAAAAGACAAACATCCTTTGACTCAAGATTCAAAATAACTAATTAAAATTGTTATTATAAAACTAATGAAACTGACAATTAACTATATTATTTAGAAATGCATAGACTTGCTTTTTAAACATGACAATATTTGATAATAACTCATCTATTTAAACTTTGACAACTATTATATAGACTTTTAAATGACTTGAAACTCTTTCTGAAAGACAAACCTATATCAAAAATCCAAAAGACTATTTCTAAACAAAATGACATAAATTATTTATTACATTAAACAAACAGAATAAAACAATATTGTCACTATTTTAAAAAACTAAATGACATTAAACAAACAGAATAAAACCTATTTTATAAAAACATAAGACATACTTAAGGAAAAGACACACTTTGACCTTAGAATTACAGGGGATAAATTGCATGGAGATCTCTCGAGGACGTGTGGACAGTTGCAAGGCGTCAGACAGATGTGTGCTTGAGTGGATCAACTAGTGAACCTTTTACATGATACACATGAAGGTCTCAACAAAAAATGAATGAGATAATATTGACATAGGTGGCAATATGAACCGTATGAAAATGTATCAAACCAAATCGTGATGATCACATAGTCGAGCTAACTGGTGAAGAATTCTGCGTAGACCAGATACAACGCAAAGGGTATGGTGGTTGAAGAAATGGCAGAGAATAATGCTAACAAAATCTGGGCGATGTTGAAAAAGAGTCTGAATAATGAGTAGGTTTGGGTGATGTTGCGGAAGTAAAAGGTCTTGCAAAGGCTAAGTGCATGTCTTGGGTTTATTTTTGGAATTTATAAATAATATTTAACTTAAATTTGTAAGATCATTCATAATTATTAGAAATGGAGGAAAATATTTTCGTACATAATTTCATTAAACATATTAAAATTAATTAAATATATACAAAAATCATTATTGAAAAATCAACATCATAACTTTAAAAATCAAATTTTTTGAAGATTGACTTTTAAAAATTTATGACAAATAAATATAAAAAACAACCTAAAAAACCTAAATAATAAAAAAAAACTCATATCTCCTCTTACAAATGTATTTATAAATAAAACACAAATTCAAACATTAAAAACTTTAAAATCTATTAATCTCTTCCACATACATATGACACAATGAGATAGAATATTAAGAAAGAAATGCACATATAAATTACACATTCAAAATTTATTTGATTCATATATCTAAAACATACAAATTTGTTTAACGGACAAAAGTTGCAGCCCTAGTAAAATGGGAAGAATGGAATCTTCATACAATGAAAAATATCCATTTTATACACTTTTGAAGATACAAAGGAGTTAGAAAACTAAATTTTGATCTATCTCGCACTTAAAACTTCACTTGTGTGGATCTACTATTATTGATTTTACAATCACAAGCACTTTACAAAATTATGTGTAATTGTGTCCTTTACCTTTTGAAAATGTTAATCAATTTTGAAAATAAATAATTTAATTTAATATTATAAAATTATTAAATGTCTAAACATTATTTAAATATAGTTTTATTTTTTAATTGAAGAGTATATTATATTAGTATAAATAAATAATGGTACAATATTAATTATTAAAAAAAATAAATGGATAAAGTTATTTAAACTAAAATAAAAAATTCTTGAAAAATAATAAAGTTTAACAAAAGATCAAAAATGTACACACCAAAAAAGTCACATCTAATTGTTATATGTGTGTAATAACAAAAAAAAGTATACATAAAAACAAACGTAATGAAAGAAAATATTTATATTGTAGTAATGGACATGGGGTTAGAGGGGGAAATAGAGGAGGCAAATCTTACGAATTGTCACCCCATCTCCTTGAACAGGTGGGTCTTCATCCATAGGGAATAGATCCCACCCATCATTCTGCTAAAGATTATTATTTTCTTCATTGTGTTAACTAGGGAAGATAGCAAGAGCCATATGCAAATACTTGACTTGTGAGGGAGGGCCTGAGTCTCTTCTATCACCTCATTCTCTAGTAGATCCACGAAACCAATCACACTGAAAAGAGTTAAACTTAATTTTACTTGACAATTTTTTCATCCTCAATACATACAACCGCTTTTACATAATATTGTGCACTTTAGCATTATATTATTTTATCAATTCATTTATGAATTTATTTAAGTCACTTTATATATTTTTATTAACTTAATTCATTGAAAGAAATTAATATAATTTAATATTATAAAATTATTAAAGTTCAACATAAACCATACCGATTGAGGTCCACCTTAAATATTTAGTGGAAAATAAAAATAATTATGATCACCTCGATTAGCATTTATTATTAGCTCTTTATATAATTTTCCCTTTAAATTTGATCCTAATCTTACAACTTATCATATCAATTAGGTGATAAAATCAATATACACATCTATGTTGGCTCTTTATAGTTTTTCACTTTAAATTTGACTCTAACCTTACGATTTACCTTATCCATTAGGTGATAAAGTCAACATACACATCTATTGTTGGCTCTCCATAAAAATTCTCATTTAAATTTGATCCTAATCTTAAGACTTATCTTATCTATTGGCTCACTTATCTTATCTATTGGCTTATAAAAGTCAACATACACTATTAGTTTCATCTATGTATTGATACTTTTATTGAACAAGTTGTTTTGATAATCAACATGATAAAGACCACGTGACGAATTGAAAGACCATATCACAATTTACATTTTCTTTGTTAATCGTTGATTCCACTTAAAATCTAATTATTATCGAATAAAAACAATTTTACTATTCAATATGAAATTGACATCTATATATTAATACTTTTACTGAACATATCCCCTTGACAACCCCCCTGATAAAAACCAGGTGCCGAATTGAAAGACCATGCCACTATTTACCTTTTCTTCGTTAATCGCCTATTCCACTTATAATTAATCGCCGATCTCACTAAAAATCAAATTATCGTCGAATAAAAACAGTTTTGCCATTCAAAATAAAAATTCAATTTCATTAAATTGTTTGGCTCAATCAAATTTAGGAGCGGGAGGCCAAAATTTAGCCAAATATAACGGAAGATAGAAATTTTACATTAAAATGAAGTGGACTGCTCCAATATTGAAGCAGCGCCGTCCACAATAACAAAGCGGATTAATCCTTCTTTCTGTTTAAATCTGAACTGCAAATTGTATGTAGAGAGAAAGCTGAGCATTAACAAGATCCTTGCGATGGAAAAGACAAAGAAACCCTAACGCGGTCATGATAAAGGATTTATTGCTTTTATTACCTGTCTTTGCGTTTCTGGAGGGAGCGCTGCAGAGATTTGGAGCCAATCATATTCATTTCCGTGCAATTTGTTATTGTTAGAGTATAATTTCTATCTCAATCTCCACCCCGAGCGTTATGTTGGAATTTTTTTGATGGATTGATTGTTTGGAAACTAAATTTGAGTGTCAAAATGATATACAATGGTTGTGGCTATTATTGACTTGTTTGCTCTTTTTAGAAGCTTGTATTGGCTTGTATGCTGGTTAGATAAGAGGTTAATTTATGGAGTTTTATGATCGATATGCCAATTTTTTCATCATTATTATGAGGTTTTCTTTCTCTCTTTTTTCTTAAAATATTTTTTTATCAATTTGTTAATTTAAGGTTTTATTTAAAGGCAATTTATATAAACATTAATCTTGATTGTTATCATTTTATCTATTATTATTGTTGCATTGTGGAATGTTAAAACCAATGGAATGAACACTTGAATTTAGTGGTAAACTAATTAAATGTAAAGCCTTAAAAAATGATTTGTCGAGGCATTAAATGAATGTTTGTCACTTTTGACATCTACACGAAACCCATGATAACTAAGCATAAAACAAACATTACACATCTAATTGTTCAAGCCCCTGCAAACCATTAAAACTAAGTTTTAAATTCACACCAACAATCCCCTTGACCACAGTAGATCATAATAAGTGATTGAGTTAAATTAGTGCATCGTGCCATAGACCTTGGGGAGACCTACCTCGTTAAAATTCTTTAGGGAAAGGCTTAACGAGCTTCACTACCCTGAGAGCCTAACATTGGCGAGCCATGCCAAATGACACATCAATAAGGAAGTGGTCTCATGGGAGGGGAGCTCCTAAATTTTCGTAGGAGGTAGTGCAGAGGGAATTTAGGAGCATATATAGCAAAGTGGTCATGGAATAAAAATTCTAGGAGATAATATTTAAAATTATTATATTTTTATTTATAATTAAAATTTACATAAATTTGTCCACTCATATATTTACAACTCGTAGAATATCTTCCTAAAAAATAGAAGCATATATGGAGAACTCCCACTCCCCCTTTTTTTTACCCCCTTAAACTTCCTCCCTAAAAAATAGCAAGCTCCTCAATTTTAGGAAAAGATTCTAAAATTTCCTTATACCATGCTTTTCATTCTAAATGGGGCCACCCGCTAATTAAAAATAGGAGCAACCCCCTCCATGAGACCCCTGCCTAAGTTGTACTTTTTATTTTGAGTATATCTTAACATAATAAATTTAGTATATATTCATTCAAGTTTGTAAATTAATTACATTGTTATAGAGGTAGTTTACCACCCGTGTACCCTAGGCTATCTCTAACTCTTTAACCTTAGATTCCCCAATCTAAATTTTAGGATTAAATAATTATAGGGACATGTAGGATCCAACTGACAGGGACCATTACATTCATATGAATGGATGACTTTTAACTTCTAGAGAATGGATAGAAGGTATAAATTTATAGTTTATTTTTAATTAAAAATATTTATTTCCATTGAATAATTCTAATAAAACTTAATTATGACGTGTCTATTTTCCAAAAAGATTAGTGGGAGGATGATGGAATTAGGAGGAGTAGACATAATTCATTTGTTATTGTGGACTTGAATAGAGATATATATTTATAGTTTATTTTTTGATTAGAAATATTTTTAATCATTGAATAATTCTAATACAACTTGATTATAATAGGTCTACTTCCCATTTTGACTAGTTAAATGATGAGGGCACTAGACTCTAGAGAGGTATAAATTTATGTTTTATTATTTAAATTTATTTTAATTAATTTAATTATGAATTCATGTAATTTTATTAAATATCCATGTATTGTGTATGACCTTATCCTGCTCGTAAGAAAAAAAATCTCAAATCCAAACATCAAGAGTTCGTTCGATGTAGCCTTAATGACATACTTCCAAAAGGATAACATTAGGGAGGACAATGTCGTAGGGACACTGCTACCAATGTCAAATGATAATATAAACTCTCATCTTATTATTGAGGCTTATAGACACTGAGTGTTAGGCTCACTTGGAATGAAGATGTATGCAAATAGAAACATGAAGATATTAAAGATTACTCAAGGAAGTAGTTATTTATAACATGTTTTATTTGAGATTTTTAAAGTTAATTTAATTTAATTTATTTTATTAATTTATTAGTTTATGTTATTTTAATATTATTTATTTATTCATTTAGAGGGATTGATTAAATTATAATATATTTATCTCAAATATTTTTGGGTTTCAGGTATTTCAAGAAAAAATAGTTGATAAAACCCAAAAATTATAAATTTTCATATTACCATCTAGACACATATAAAATACCACTTGAAAAACTCATAAATCTTGTCACTAGAATTTAGGATGAGTTTGGGAGTCCCTTTTGGTAATATTTTAAGTCATCACACTTTTTCATGTATTTCATTGACTTTCCCAATAAACAGTGATATAATCTTGAAAAATTGGATAATTCATCAAGGAATGGGTGCTTTTCATGTGCATTTGAGAGGGTATATCCTTCATATGATAAGGTATTTTTTGGTTTTTTGAATAATTTTAACCTGAAAATACAAAAATGATAAAACAAGAAAGGAAAGAGAGACGGGAAAAAATATAGGAAGGGGAGAGAGAATGGGAAACTTTTTAACGGAATAATGTCATATCTCGTTCAGACCTGCTTCTACTTTCATATGTTGTTTTATTGTTTGATGATACATTAGGACTTTCGAGACATTGCTATTTGATTTTTTACATTATGAGTATTTATTATGATATTACGAACATGTTACTAATTACTATACTAAAATTTCTATATTTGGTTTGATTATATTATATTAAACTGATAATGCTGATGTCATGTTTATGATTGCACGTGATAATAGATTAATGAGATAGGTTCAAGCTTGGAACACTTCGACTAGACAGACACTTTAGTTTATACAGGTAAATGAAGGTTGATGTAAAATAATGAGATCCAATCAATTCACCTTTTGTGTGTATTTTCATCTTGTGTTTTGAACTTCCCAATACTGTACTTGTTATTTTTTATTACATTTGGAAGTCATCATCGACACTTGGTGAATTGTGCTTCTTGGTCTTTATTTATTTCAACTTTGAATGTCTTCATCATTTTTAAAGCAATTATCTTACTCTTGTGCTATGAAACATCATCTCTATTTTATTTTTGAAACATTGATTAGGAAGTCTTGGGACTTATCCCATGGTGGTAATCATTGGTTTAATGATTATATATTTGAACATTAAAATACTTAGCCAAATGTCATTGACTTAGTTTATCATGGAATTGTGAAATATTTTGATTATGTTTTGCATGGTCATCATGGGAATTGGAAGAAAGTCATTTATAAACTTTGGAAACATTATGATTATGTTGATATTTGACGTAGGTTAAATAACCTAATCATTATGATTAGGGTTTCACTTATGTTGAAATTCAAGCATTTAGTTTTGTTTGTTGGGAACTTGCACTTAGCATTGTGATTGGGAGTGAGAAGCGAAGAAGTTGGGGAGGACTATGTGTTGCCTTATGGCCATAAGTGCATGTAGATCTCATATTTTGATGGGGAGTGTTCTATTTTGTTTAAGTGACTATGAATAAGAAAAAATGGGGCTTAAAAACTTATTTTATGGATTGTATAAGAAGAGTGGGAAGTTTGGGCATTCGAGTTGGAATTTGAGGATGAAACAAAGAAGAGACAAGGAAAGAAAAAGAAACACAACATAATCATGGGTTTTTTATTTGAAAATGTAAGTGTGTATTTACATTATTATGTAGAATAATGGTTATTAAATGGTGGTAAAAACCCTAGAAGGGTGAATGGGATGTGTGAGGGAAAAGTTATTTCTCAGAACTCCTTCACCATTATGTATACATGATTGTTATAGTTGGAATACTACGTGTTTTATGGTGAAAATTGAAACCTAATATATTTTTGAGGAAACCTCGGTGGGTATGGATATTTGGAATTGTCTCACTCCTTTGATGGTGTAAAGATGAGTTTATGTGAGAATTCAATTGCTTATTTGCTCTCTTTTCTTAAATGGTGTTGGGTGTTTTTATACCTATGTATTTACTGAACAATGATGTGTGTTGTATTGTGTCTTTTTTATGTTTGTGATGGCTTGATATTACGCTTGTTGTGTGGACCTAGATCTACTTATTTAGATGTGCCTCTTGTTCATTTATTTTTATCAACTTAGAGCCTCTGTGCGGTGACTTATCCTAGTACCAAACTTATGGTTGGGGTGGTTAGGTACCACCAATGGATGGGTTCATATTATACATTACTCAAATTAAGTGCTTGGTTACAAATATTGTTGTTGTTGGTTATGTTTTCATGGTTTTGAGGTGGGTTCATTATGGTGTCAATGATATTGAGGAACTCTTACAATTGCGTCTTGTTGTATCTTTTTTCCATTAGGAGTATGCAATGTATTTCATTTTTAATGTTAAGCCATTTTGGATATGGCATGAAGGCATATGTTATCTTGTTGTTGTAATATGTTTTGGAGAATTTTGCATTTAGATTCATATGGATACTTGTCAATATTACATTGTTATGAATAATCGATCAAACTTATTTTGAATAATAATAATGTTGGAAACTTCTTTACTTATTGTGTTATTATATTTTTTTGGTTTAAATGAATATGTTAATTGATGGTATATATTGCTACACCTTATAATCATTAAGACATAAAGTTGTAAGGAACCTTAAGAATTTAACCTTCATGGGAGTGAAAATAAGTTATTTGTAACACCTTTTTATGCTAGTTATTTGTAATACTTCTTCTTAATAAATTATGAATCTTTATTTATGTTTAAATTTTTTCAAGGTGGATATAAGGCAAGCATGATAGTTAGGAATGTATGCATTTTATTTTGATATTTCTTGGAACTTGGATAACTTGACTATTTTTATGAAGAAAACTTATTTAAAAAGCCAAATTAATAATTGGGACTTGTTTTTATAATCCATTTTTTGGTAAAAAATAATGTGGAAGAGTAATAATAAGTTGGTTATTTATTGATGGTTCTCTGGTATAAAATAATGTGGAAGAGTAATAATAAGTTGGTTATTTATTGATGGTTAATATTATTATTGTTAAACATTGTGACTTACTTCATGATGACTATGTATTATTCTAAAGTGAATAATTTTTATTAGTGTGAACATGATTGGACATATGGTAAATTTTATATATCATGATTCAAAGTATAGGAATCATGTTTATTTTTATGTATGTTCAATCTCAAAAAGATTAAGTTGGATTAAAGTGCATTGAGTTGTTCATGTAAATTATGTGTAACATTTAAAGATTGTAGCATGTGTTAGTTATATATTTGCTTATATTTGATGTTTCATTTGAGATATTTCAAGTTCAGTTGGTTTGTGAAGATTGAATAAGTAAATTCAGTTATCTTGAATGTATTTAAAGTTATTATGGTGTGTACTTTAGTATTTAATTTCTACTATATGAAAATGAGACTCTCTAATTTTGTTTGAAAATCATATCGGTTGTTAAAATTATTAGCTCAATTTTATATTGACCCATGTAATTCATTTAAAGATATCAAGGATAAGATTAAAAAAAAAGGTAATATATTTATAATAATAGGTTATATTATTATCTTGTTAAAGTTACATGTAACATTGGGTTATTGTTGCGGTCTTATATTATTTTGCTAAGATGAATGCATGTCATAAATATTAAAATGAGTTGTTAAGATTGTATATCATTTTCTATATACATGAATAAACACTCATATTATAAATATGTTTTGTGTGGATATTGTTTGAATACATGACAAGTGGATATTGTTTGAATACATGATAAGGATAATGAAATTCATAATAATATTTAATGCTTGGTAGTCTATTATTTGGTGGATTACCTCACTTAACTAAGCTCAATAAGATTAAAATGATTAATTATATGTTGCATAACTAAGTTATGATTTTATTTTGTGGTGTATCATTTTAAAATTGAAATGTATGGTATTCTTAAAATAAAATGATGACAACATAAGTTATGAGGGGTGTTGAGTTCCTTTCATATATAGTAGACCTAAGACAAATCTGCATAAGTGTGTAACAACAAAATAAAGTGCACATAAAAATATACGCAATTAAAAAAAAAATTATATTATAGCCACAAACATGGGGGTGATAGAGGAGGCAGATCCTATGCCTTGTCACTCCATCCCCTTGAGTAGGGGGTCTTCATCCGTAGGTAAGAGATCCCACCCATGATTCTGTTGAAAATTATTATTTTCCTCATTGTACTGATCAAGGAAGGTAGCAAGAGCTAGATGCAAATACTTGTCTTGTGAGGGAGGGCCCGAATCTCTTCTATCACCTACTCCTATGATAGATCTACGAGACCAATCACACCGAAGAAAATTTAACTTAATTTTACTTGACAATATTTTCATCCTCAATACATACATGTACTTTAACATAATATTGTGAACTTTTTAAATTATAGTATTTAATCCATTTATTCATGAATTTATTTAAGTCACTTTATATATTATTATTTACTTAATTAATTGAAATAAATTAATATAATTTAATATTATAAAATTATTAAAAATTCAACATGAACCACACCAGTGAAGTCCACCATAATTATTTAGTGGGAAATAAATTTAATTATGATTCCCTCAATTATTACCTATTATTAATTTTTTATAGAATTTTCTCTTTAAATTTGACCTTGACCTTACAACTTACCTTGTCAATTAAATAATAAAGTCAACATACACATCTATTGTTTACTCTATATTAGAAAATTCTTTAAATTTAACCTTAATCTTAACAACTTATCTTATCCATTAAATAATAAAATTAACATAAATAGCTCTCTATAATATTTTCCCTTCAAATTTAATCTTAATTTTAAAATTTAGCTTATCTATTAATTTATAAATGTCAACATACACTCTTGATTTCTTTCCTGTATTGTGATAAAGACTACTTAATAATTGAAGGACCAAATTTATGTTTTCTTCATTAATCACTGATTCCACTTAAAATCAAATTGTTATTGAATAAAAACAATTTTATTATTCGATATGAGATTGACATCTATATATTAATATTTTATTGAACAAATCAGTTTGACAACCGACTTAATAAAGAGCACGTGCAGAATTGAAGGACCATCTCATGATGTACCTTTTCTTCGTTAATCGCAGATTCCATTTAGAATCAAATTATCGTCGAATAAAAACAATTTGCAATTCAATATGAAAATTCAATTTCGTATTCTTTAAATTGTTTGGTTCATTAAAATTTAGGAGCGGAAGGCCAAATACAGCGGAAGATAGAGATTTTACATGAAAAAGGATTAATAACAGAGCGGATTAATACTCAGCTTTAACTGCAATTTGTATACAGAGAGAAAGCTGTGTGTTAAGAAGATCTTTGCGATGGAAAAGACAGAGAAAGCCTAACGAGATCATCTTCATCTTCATCTTCAGCTTTTGACGCTGAAACATTCAGCGGCGTGATCGAAGTGGACCGCGTGTAAGGAGCGCAATTGCTTAATCTGTAATTGCCATTGACTTTGATCAGATATTCGTTTAGTTAATAGTTACATAATGATAAATAAAGGGTTTATGACTTTGATTACCTTTCTTTGCGTTTCTGGAGGAAGCGCTGCAGAGATAATTTTCTCGCGATCGGAAGCCCTACTTGCCTAACTTTTTTCATTTGCTGATTTTCACGATTTGGCGTGGCAGAGCGTTTCAGTATTTCCTCTGTCAGTCCGCTGGTTGTAGTTTTGGTAGAGCAGTTAAGACTAGCAAGTTGCATAATGGCTTCAGCCTGAACGATTCCAAAAACAGAATAAAACAAATAATTGATTTCTTGGAAATGAAACAACAAACAATTGTTTTCTTCCAAATGAAACAATAAATAAGCTCCAACAGTCGAAAAGTATACCTTGTCAGCGGAAACATGATACACATTCACTGCTCCGTTATATAAAAATGTGAGCTGAGCGGTGGATTCTTTATCCGGGGCGGTCGCAGACACAGATCTGCCAAACCATATCCCTAAAATCAAATACCATATTTAGGGCTGAAAATTGTTCGAGACAAGAGAGAGTGAGGCAATGCATAAAAGTACCTGGAATCTGTATGGTGTGAAGGAAATAAGTCCATTAATTCGGTGGGGTTTGGTTGTTGAGAAAGGGCTATATTGGAGAGCACTTTTTGCATCATCTCCGGTTTTATCCACGACAGACCTACCATGGCAGCTACATTCATAAAATACAATTCAAAGACAATCTGAACAATAAACGTTCTTAAATATGCTTCCCATCATAACTGCAGAATTGGTTGGAATATTAGTGGAGTCGTGTCAATATGAATTATAACAAGATACCAAAAAGAAACGTATATGAACACAGCGAGTTAAATCTAGAAGTGCCACCTGGCAATATATGTAACCCACACTAACCTAACCTAACCTGGCAATATATGTAACCCACACTAGCCCCTCCGCGTAACCAAAACTAACCTAACCTAACCTAACCTATTCAGCGTGCAATGCATTGCGGTCAAAGAAGAGCAATTTTTCTAATTAAGAAGTCGTGGTGATCGGCACGATTAGAGGTGGGCATGTTACACATGTGGTGCGGATGCTGAACCCCAAATTTTGATTGTGTTTAGATATTTTTTTGTAGAATTGACACGACATAGAAAGAGCATAGTGTGGAAAGACTACGACATGAAACTCAAATGGCATCGAAGCACCATGGTGCAAAACCTATAGGGAGTGAAAAGAGCATGGTGCAGAATAATCATGGCATAGAGCCTATAAGGTACAAAATTATAATGGTGTAGAAGCACTAATGTGAGAGGACCCAATCAAAGAAGAGAATCAACCATGAGGAACTGAAGATCATAGGACTCAAAACAATAGTGGAAGATTTGGGGAGCACATGGGAAGTGAGAGATGGTTAAGGAGCGATTCTTAAGGGACACCAAAACCTTATCCATCAAGATTTTTGAGCCATCCCTCAAGGAGTTAGGCACATGGTGGGAAGGATCTAGCATTGAGTGAGTATATGGGGGGCGTAAAGACCTGGTTCCTTAGGAGACACTAATTTATAGACTGCCATGATTCTTAGTTGATAGAGAGTTCATTGCCCATGTCTCTCATGTCATTTATGTTGTAACTACTTGTTTAGGGATAAATAAGTATAAATACCCCTATTGTAAAGCATTGTGGGTGAAGGATTTTGGAGATCATTTTGTTGGAGATTAATATATAGATTATGGTAATTCAATTAGTTAATTTATTCAAGTTCCACTTCATTGCTAACTTATGAGTATATGAGTGTGGTTGGCATAGTAAATACTTAGTGTTGTCTTTGTTGAAGTACTTATGGGTGAAACATAATATCAATTTATTGCATTCTTTTATTTTTTTTGAGTAACAATTTTGAACTACAATGGCTTTAATCTGCATAGTTATGATGGTTAAACTAAATAATACAAGGATATAAGTAGTTTATCTCTTCTTCTATATAATAGCTAATTAAATATAAAAACAATCATTCAAAACCCCTCGCAGCCAAATTTTCGCAATTTCGGTAGAGCGTGATGCTGACGGCTAAGGTCTATCAAAGTAAATTGGGTCTTGATGAATACAACTTTTGAAATGCTTGAGCCCTCAACGCTTCATGAAACTCAAGAATCAAAGCCTTGGAAAGAGGCCAAGTTGCATACAAAATAATATATGATAGCGTGTTGACAAATAGATCTTTAAGATTAATGGAAGAAGTTTATCAATCGTGAATGGATCTTTAAGACCATGTATAAAGTAGATGGCTACAATGATAAGTACAAGGCAAGACTTGTTGTAAAGGGGTACAAATAGATAAGGCATTGATTATGAAGATAATTTTGTTTCCAAGATGAAGATAAAAACTATCAGAATGGTCTTTTCTATCATTGTACAATTTGGATGGAAAATACTATTGACTTTTCAGTTCACCCCTTCAGCAAGTACTAAACTCATAAGTGCTGCATAAAAGGTTATGTGTTTGCGTGGTGTTAATTTCCATGAAAGCAAGTTTGCATACATATGCTTCCCATCCGCACCTGCACTCAATAATTAGCTCAGGTTTGCACATCAACTAAGTGTCGATATGTGCCTATAAGGAGTTCTTAATGCATGCCCCATGTAAAGATCCTTCATTGCATCAACATGATGTGCAAATCAAAGCGTGTGAGTCTCCCCAACTTCAAGTAGTGAAAAGAACTAGTGCATAGGGAGTTGTTTCAAAATATGAGGAACACACTCAAGATCTTCAATCTTCTTTCACGCTCTCATTCAAAGACTTAGATTCACACTCAAATGATGAAGTCCCACACCAAATCACAAAGTTTCACATCTGTGCCCTTATAAAATGCAAACTACGATCTAGGTTGTGCATTGTCCCCTTTGTTAGTCGACATAGGTTAGGTGAAGGTGTACACTATGAAGACCATCAAAAGAGACAAGGTACAGAAGGAGTTTGGGCCATTGTGCATTTACATAGAAGATCTCCCTCAGTGCCCTTCACAAACTTGTAATTGCACCGCACAACCTCCAATCTATGTAATCTTCTTTGCGCACCTATTACACATAATGTACTTAGCTACCCATGTGTAGCCACGCACGAGACTCTATAGGAAGGGAGTGTTCATGGACTGGTGCGCATATGGTCCCAAAGGGGGATCCACGTAACAAATCCATTACTTACACAAAATGATGAGGTAATACCTAAAGATACACTGCACACATTGTCACATTAATAGGCTAGTCCAGGTGGATCTATAGTTGGCCACCGTAATTGAGGATGGCAGTCAAGCTTGATTGGATATCAATGGGATCGAATCAGAATAGAATTAAATGTAGGGTGATCGTTGGAGTGTCAAAACATGATCACATGCCACCCTTGGCTGCCTAGACATCCTTCATTCTCAAATGTACACGTGGATCCATGAGTGACCTTCCAACTACTCCCATGATTAAATTATCAGGAACAAGTTAAATAAGCATGGCTCGTAGCATTTATTATGAAGATCTTGATGCTCTTAAACAACCTCAAGCTCTGGATATCGCTTTCAAATTCAAGTTCCTACTTACCACCTCCAATAGTGAAGTAATCATGTTAGGCCTTGCCACATGCTATATAAACCCTGATTTTTATTATAAAATGGTTGAAATTTTTTAAGTATCATAACTGTTCACCATTTTGGTCCTACAGGCCAAAATCGGTCTCCTTCCCCTGTTGTTCTGAGCCAGTTCAAATTTGGTTTGCACAAGTATTTCAGCAAAAAGATGAACCAGTTCAAACAATGCAAGGCTTTTACAAAGCTTCTTCGGACATTTTGTCAGAAGAAATTCACAAGGAAAGAGAACAAAACTTGAAGGCATGTTTTCTTAAAGTTGGAAAATGTGGTTCAACGACATGATCTTTCTAGGAGCTTTGAACTTTGAACTATTGAACCATTAAATTATTGAACCATTATTAGTTCAAGTGTTCAATTCAAGCATTTGGTTCAAATTATTAGTTCAAGGCATTTGGTTCAAGTGGTCAATTGAATAAGTGCAACTCCTTGTGAAACATAGTGTTGAACCATTGAACTCTGAAAAAGTGTCAAGTTCAATCGAAAGGTTCAAAGAGGCTCCAAAGACAAAATGCCCTTGTGGAGGGCAGAGAGCAACTTCAAGAAAGTGAACAAGGCAGAAAAGGGTAGATTTTTCCTTCGAAAGGAAATCTGTGGCAAAATGGCAATGCAAATTCCTTCGAAAAAAAAGTTTGAAGGAATTCCTTCAAACATTTTGTTTGAAGGAATTTCCCTGAAGGGAAAGCCGACCGAAAGAAAGCAAGCGGCAAAACATAAAGGGAACAATTCCTTCAGACAAAATGTCTGAAAGAATTCCTTCAGACATTTTGTCTGAAGGAATTAAGAAGCCAAGACAACCCGAAGGAGCCTGAAGGGTAGGTACCCTTGTGGGGGACTCTCGACTGCCTCGAAGGGACACCTTTCCTTCAGGAGGGTTCAACCACAGAGGCTCGAAAAAAGAAAGTTGAAGGAAAGTGAATCCAAAGGAATTCAAAGGGCTTAAGGCCAAAAGGAAGAGACCATTGAGAAAGGATCTGAAAGAGCTAGGGATTGACAGAAAATAGCCTTGAGGGCTGAGAAAGCCAGGAAAAGACAAAAGTTGGGAAGGGACAAAAGCCAAGCACAAAATCAAACAAAATAGTCCAGATGGCAAAAGAAGGTGTCAGCATAAGGAGTTATTCCAGAGTGGTCATCAAAGAGTGCGAATAGTGAAGGCACGACCTATTTTTTCTTCACTTTGCATTGATGAACAGACAACCGCATGAATGTCTTTAAGAAGCAGTCTTGTTTGCAGATAAAGGAGTGCGGCCCAAGCTTTCACAATAATGTTTTAATGCCAAAGTCAAGACTGGCAACTGACATAACATGTTCTTTTAGCAACTCTCTCTTCCCAATGTTTTTTAACGCAGCATGGGCCACTTGTAAAAGAGGGTGCCATTGCTTCCTCTTTCTCTATATATATTGTAAGCTCTCATTTGAGAAGATATCTCTCAGCTTGTATGGCATAGCCTTGTAGGAAATTTACCTTGAATCAAAAAGAAGCATTTTTTCCTCTATTTTGAGCATGCACTTTCATATATGTCTATGGCTTTGTCCTATGTTAAGTCATTTTCCTTTATGCTTTCACATAACGATTCCAGCATGTCTAGTGTATTATGAGTTTTTCTTTTGCAGGTCAGCCAGAAGTGTCCACAATAGAGTATAGGCATATGTGAATAGGCTGCCATAGTGTGTCTTAAAACACCTCTGGTAGTTATTCCTCCCTGTATCTCCAGAGGACCCCTATCTCATTGATGCAGAAGAGTTTCTCATATCAAATGAAGTGTATATCAGCTTGTTCTTGGTGTAAAGTGTATGTCAAAGCTAAGTAGATCAACCATTTTGGTGTATCACTGCTTTAGTTTAGGTTTTATTTTCAATAATCCTTCTCTGTTTTCACCCCCCCATTTTTAGCAGTAGGAAATTTAAGATCTCAGAGATGGATCAAAGGGAGATAGCCCTTATCTAGAGATTCTCCCCTCAGTTTTGCCAGGCCACAGGCAAGAGAGGATTCTCCATTGTGCCACGTGGAATATAGAAGTTTAGTCTTCTGTCAAGGGTGCAATCCACAGTGTCAACAATTTTTGGCATACCTGGTGGGACTAGTTTTTATTCCAAAGAGTTGAAGATTCTTGGTGTGTTCTTCAACCAACCAGCCTTTGGAAGCTTTTTTATCAACACCAATGGTGACTATGAGTTGAATCAACTGGTTAAGCAGTCCTGGTGCCATCAAGAAATCACAGTTTGGTATGTATAATTCCATTGCTTAGAACCATGGACTTTATTTTCCTTCATAGAACTTTGATCAAGCTCAGGTTGTTCATGACATCACCTCAAGCAGCTCTCTTAGTTGCCCTTGAATAGTAATGAAAGTAACACTAAAATTTGAGAAGCAAGTGATGGATATAGAAAGATTAGATGAGCAGTATAGATATCAGTAAGAGCTTATATACAAAGAGGAGTGCCTATTTAGGCAAACTTAGGCCTTGCAATCCATGAAGGAGGTAGCATGCTATGTGCCTAGGGATATGATATATTGATGTATATGAGTTGATGGAGATGCTGACATCTGGAACACATCCCCTTAGTTATATGGGTACAATATATTAGGATAATAGAGTAACTTGTGGAAGGAGTACATTGGGTAATGGTTGACCTACATTAGGAATATGAGGTTATCCATCCATGGGTTAGATAGATGTATATATATAGGGATGATTATCATGGTAAAGATATCAAGTAAGCATTGAGTCTTCTATTATAAGAGGATATTGGAGGTTGTTCCCTCGAAGAGACATTGTGGAGTTATTCCTTCTTTGTCTCTTGAGTATATGAAGTGTTCATTTGTAGTGTGTCTTTATTTATATCAGCTAATCTTCATCATGATCTTCATCACCTATTTCAATCTCATCCTTATGATCTACCTGGATTGTTATTGGTGCCTTTTTCACTATGATATCTTGTAAAGTGATCTTCTTTTTTTTATACCAAAACTTCAGGAATTTTTTTTGAACATTAAAATTAATTGTTCCCAAAGTCTCTAACCATCGATATCCAAGAACTATATCCATATCATTCATATCCAAAGCATAAAAATCTGCATGCAAAATATATTTTTCCATAATAAGCTTCAAATCTTTAAACAATGAAATATTATTACCATCTACTTGAACCTCCTTGATATTATTTGCTTGAACATGTAGATGCTTGGCCACATTCATGTTAATGAAGTTATACTTGCTGGTAGGGTTTATGGATACAACCACCTTTTTCTTTTGAATGCATCCATGAAATTGAAAAATTAACTCGGATTTCTTTGGAGCCAAATTATTTGAACCCTTATCATCTAATTCTTCTTCTTCTTCTATTGCTTGTTCTACTACTACTTCTTCTTTTACTACTTCTTCTTTTTTTGCTTCTTGTTTTATAGCGCATCGATCTAAAAATATCTGTTCCATTTCTATCCATGAAGAAAACTTTTCTATACAGCTCAACTGATCAAACCAATGTAAGGAATGGTGGATCCTTTTTGTACAGCTCAACTGATCCACTAAGTTTAATCAACTAAGTTCAATCCATAAAATCGCAACAAATCAATTCAAACAACTCAAAAAATTCTGAAATTTTTACCGTGCTTCTCTTATATCTTCTTACATCTTTAGTAAAAATTTTGAATAAAAATTCATTATATTTCGGAAGATATAGCAAAATTATTATAAACCATAAAATGGAAGTAACTACCTCAAAATGAAACAAAAAATCTCAATTTTTTTACTATGACTTATTTGAAATATTATCCATATCCAATAAAAAATTTATGGAAAAATTCATAACCAATCAAAAGTTATTGACAATTCAAAAAACAAAAACTAGGGTTTCGCTCCACAAATTGCTCAAATTGAAGCTCTGATACCACTTGTAATGATCTTCATATTGAATATATGCATAAATACCTTTAAGGTAGGGAAAAATCATATAATAATCCTTTAGGAAGGAATAACTCCACAATGTCTTTTTGAGGGGACAACCTCCAATATCCTCTTACAATAGAAGACTCAATGCTTACTTGATATCTTTACCATGATAATCATCTCCTATATATATACATCTATCTAACCCATGGATGGATAACCTCATATTCCCAATGTAGGCTGACCATTACCCAAGTACTACTTCCACAAGTTACTCTATTATCCTAATATATTGTACCCATATAACTAACTAAGGGCATGTGTGCCACATGTTGACATCTCCATCAACCCATATAGATCAATATATCATATCCCTAGGTACTTAGCATAGCAAAATGGGGAAGTCCATTCATTCAAGACAATCAGCCTTGTGTGCCTTCTCCCATTCCAATGCATCCCCCTCCTATTTTCAAGAAAGCCTCCTCTTGTGCACCAAATCCTTTCTACTAGATAGCACTTGCTTGCTCTATCTCATCTGATGCAGTAACCACTCTTGCTCTTAATCCCTTGCACCTAGATTTTCAACACCAAAATACATTAGAGCAGCCCCCCATAGAGACTAACCTTCTCAATTTTTTATATCATGGACCCTCTTTTGATAGGAATCACCCTGTGTCTTTTGGAAAGCAACACATCTCTCTTGAAGCAGCTCTTCTTGTGCATCAACAGTGTCTTCCTAGTCTTCCTCAACCTCCTCAGGTCTCTCAACATTATGTTAAGATTCCAAGTTGGAGGAGGGAATACCATGAACTAAATCACAACCTTGAAGAAAATAAATCTTCTCCTGCTCATGGTGATCCTCATGATCTCCAAGAAAGGCTCTTCCAAGAGAATATAACTAGGAAAATTGTAGAATTGGAGTCTAGAATGAGGTTCCTCAACCAAAGTGTGATAGATGGTTCAGATCAAGTAGAAGATCCTATATTTGAACAAACCCCATCTACACTCCTTCAATGTAGCTATCAAGCCACATCTGATATAGATGAAGTTTCTGCCAAATGGAAGGAAGAGAATCATTCGATTCTAGCTTGAGGATTGCCTCCTCTTCCACATAAGTTTAACCATCAGCCTTTCACTTCATCCCTTCTCAAGGAGGTGTTGATGTAGTGGATTGCACCCAGGGCAAGGAGGCCGAGCTCCTGCCTTCCACACGCAACAATTAAAACTCCCCTCTCGCCTGTGGGACTAGCGAAGCTGGAGGGGAGAGTCTCTAGGTAACGGCTAGCTCCCTTTAATGCATTTGATTTGTTCCAGTAAGTGCTAACATATATATATATATATATATATATATATATATATATATATATATATATATATATATATATAATGTGGGGGATGAAAAGGGAGAAAGATTGCAGGAAAAGAAATCTACTCTAAAGGAGGTGATGCACCAAAGTAAATTGACCTTCTCACACTCACACTTAAAATCAGACAAACACATACACACACTTCAAACTTGGCAGAAGGACCAGGCTGCAAGAAACTTGGTAAAGAGGCTTTAATGGAAAATACAAAAAATAGAGATTCACCAAAGGTGATGTGAAATGCACACTGTATAATAATTTCTTCTATTTCTGCACTTCCAAATACAACTCTCCTTGTCAACTGCAAAAATGGCACCTTGTAGACGCTGGGTATGTTGGTGTTGAACCTATGAAAGCATCAAGAAACAATGACTAAACACAAACTAACACTCAAGACATACACAAAGATATCTAACCAAGATAGAGGTAAAAAATGTGTTTATTGATTCAGGTGAAATTTTGCCAGGGCTACGCCTTACAAATGTGGAAGATGATTTCTCGAATGATAAGTCCTCAATATATAGGAGAAGAAAGGAGGCCTTTTGGCACCCTTTTAAAAGTGACCCATGTGCCTTATGAGCATTGGGGAGAGCAGGCTGCTTAAAAATAAATGCTATATCGGCCTTGGCTTTGACTTTAGGCATTTTTTGACATGGCCGTGTTGTTTCCTCATTAACCGAGACTGCTCCTTGAAGGCACCTACGTAGTTTGTCTGATCATAAATGTGAAACAACGAAAATGGGTCACACGGTTGGCCATTCACACCTTCTAATGGTCAATTCATAGACACTATTTCACCTTTTGGAGTAATTTTTTGAATCGATGCCTCCCTTCACCACTTAGACTATCTGTCTGCTCCTACACTTGGCACTTTGTCTTTTCCCTATCTTGTCTCTTTTGGCTCCTTCAGCCCTCGAGGATATCTTTGGGTGGGTCACTGCATTGCTTGGGCTCCTTTCATGGTTGGCGCTTGGGCATTTAAAAACCAATGGCCTTTTTGCTGGCTTAAAATTGACATCCGCACACCCATCATCATTTGAAAAATAATGGCTAGTTTGCATTCTTAAAGTTGACAGCATCTGAGATGTCACCATCCTTGGCAATTTCCTTCAGGATTTTTTGATTTTGATCCTGTACGTCGAACTGGAGCTGTTGAACCAAGTGATTAAACTGGTTCAACGGTTCAATGCTGTGCGCCGATGAACTCGCTGAAGTGTTAAGCCGAAGTGCCAAGGCGTTGAACCAACACATTGAACCGAACCATTGAACTAGTCTGTTGAACTTTGCTAATTGAACTCTGCATTGAGATTAGCTAATTAAACCAAAGCTGAAGAACTTGAAGATTGAACCAAGGCTTGAAATTGAAGCGATGGACTTGAAGTGATGAAGTAAGGCTTGAACCAAAAATGGTTGAATTGCCGATTGAACTAAAGATTGAAATTAAGCGGTGGTTCAATGGTTCAAATATGCCAACCTTTCTTGTGAATTTTCTTTAGACGAAGGTCCAAAAGAGCCTTGTAAACCCCAACACTTTTTGAACTGATTCTTCATCTACCAAGGATTTTCCCTGCTGAGTCCGTAGAAAACCAAGCACTTGCAGAGTTCGTAGAAACTCCTGGACTTGTGAAAAATAAAAAATGAATTGGCCTTGAATAGTAGGGGAAGAAGGGGACTGATTTTTTGCCCTACTGGGAAAAAATGGTCAACAAAATGGCGACTCCCAGGGGAAGCATGCCTGCTATGCTTAGAAGCCAGTTGCCTTGCAGTCTACTAGGCACAGAGTTAGATGTAGCTTGAACAAAGTTAACAATAGCCCCAAAATATCCAAGAATCAAACACAGAGCCTTTTACCCTAAATATAGGGAAAACACACGCAAGACTAAAAACACTATTTGTGCAAACTACACTTAGGGAAAGTAGGAAAGGAAACTGAAAACAAACTACTATGTACAACTAACCAGGTGTATTTGCTTTCCTCTTGGATCAAAAATAAAAATTCTTAAGTCCCCTTCTTGGCAAGAAGACTTATGGTGCCAAGCAAACGGCTGAATGAAAAGGAGATTTAGTGACCTGCTTCTCTTGCATGTCACCTGGATTGGCTGATATTCGATTGGAGATTCAAACATGCTTCCAATGTATATGTACTTTATTTGTTCTTGGAAGTTTGCCTCCTGTTGGTTCTTCAGGCTGGTGTATCTCATCAAGAAATCAATTTTTGCTGGCTCATCACTAGAAGCCCCTTGATACGCACCCTTGACTGGCTTGCTTTCTTCTGCCTCATGCTCGGGTTCCATGGTATGACCATCCTCCTTGGTGATTTTGAAGAAAGTATCTTCAGATTCACCAACCTCTTAGAGGGATAAATCTGAAAGCTTGTAGCCCCCTTGTAAACTTGTTTGAACCCCAATGTTGCCTTCTCCACTCTTAACCAGCTCATAGCCTCCTTGAAGAATAGTGCAGCCTGCCTCATTGTCTTCAAAAGAATCATTCAAAACATGAACAAGAGATTTCCCATGCTCCTCCATGTCACTTGAGGTGATCTCCTCCTCATTCATACTCATGAAGTCTCCTTGGTTAGTCATAAACTGAGCATAATCTATATCAGGGAAGGCCTGATAGCTTTCTTGGAGGTGTATGGATGGAGTGTATTCAGACACAGAATTTGCTATTTGATCTGAAATGTCTATCACACGTTCGCTAAAGAGACATGCTATGGACTTCAAATATATAATCCACCTATCCATATCTTCTTGGAAAAGCCTTTTCTAAAAGTCACAATCATCATTGAGAGCAGGAGCAGCCCCATCTTCTTCATGTTTTTGAGCAAAACCTTTCTCTTCTTCCTTTCTACCCCAAGATTCCATTGTTTGCTTTCAACTCATGATCTTGGGATTGGAATCTTACTCATGTGAACATGTAAAAACTTTATCCTCTTCAAGGTCCTAAGATGGTTCATGATGTTCCTTCTTCCAGCTCAGAGTTTGGAGATCATATTGAAAGACTTGAGGAGGTTGGGGAAGATTTGGGAGGGTCTGCTCATGTACAAGAAGAGCTGTCTGAAAAGAGGCATGCTAAAAATCTAGGTGCATGGAATTGAGGGTAGGATCGATTGATGCATCAAATGAGTCAGAATGAGCAAGTGCCATCTGATAAAAATGATTTGGCACACAAGAGGGAGTTTTCTCTAGAATAGGAGAGGGCAGACCTTGGGCCAATTTTTTTTGGTTTTCATCCCTCCACTTTAGATTGGTGTAAAGGGTGTCTTTTGGCATTGGCTCCTCTACAAAGTTTAAAAAATCCATCTCTCTTTCTCTAAGCAGTCTCATCTTCTTTTCTAATTCCTCAATCCGCTTGGCCAGATCATCCTCATTTTGTACTTCTTGGAGCTCGTGGGAAACACCATAGAGATGGGGAGTGCATGAAGATTGCCATGAAATGCAAGGAGCTTCCTAAGGAAGGGTGGGGGGAACTTGAAAAGGACTAACCTCATCTTGTACCTCACACTCTTAGACAATGTCTTTTGCCCCCTTGTTGTTCCATGACTCAACCACTTTATTCTAGATATTCAGATTGGGCATCTCCTTTGGGGGTGGTGGGGCCATAATGTGAGAGGGTAGTGAAGATTTAGATTCCACTTTCCTCACTGCCAAAATGGACTGCTGCATCTGAATATTTGCCAATTCGATCTGTCTATCAAGATTAGCCTTAAACACAAGATTTGCTATTTCGAAACTCTCCTCAACATGATTGGGGAAAGGACTTTGACAAGCTTGACTTGGCTCATAAGCAAGGGCTATATATGACTGATATGATACTTGGGGCAAGGACTATGCAGGTTGATAGACTTGGTAAGGCTTCCTCTCATGAACACTCAGCTTCTCTTCTAAAGATGCAATCAAACCACCCACATCCAACATCTCACTTGTAAGCCTATGCCAATTGGCTCTTTCAATAGGAGACCATTCCTTCTTAACCTGATCTAGTGCATTCCTCACTTGATGGATGATATGATCAAGAATTTCTTGGCCACATCCCCTTCTAGTGTCAAGATCTATTACATATTTTTTGTATCCCAGCAGTGCTCATTTAAAGGCAAAAATAGGTTGATTGGCAAAGAGACTGGGTTGAGTGGGAGAATTGACATATTGAGAAGACTGGGCATAAGGCTGATATAGCTTATGGCAAGGTTGAGACTAGCCATATTGAACTTGATAAGGATCAACATAAGGCTGGTAAGGATCATAGCCATGATGGCCAGGGAAAATAGGGTCCATGGCTCTGAACGATGGGGGTATACATACCAAAATATTGTTTCTTGATGGTACAATACCATAATTGCTTAACTAGTTGATGTAACTTAGAGTCACCATTGGTGTTTGATTCAAAAGCATCCAAAGGCTGGTTGGTTGAAGAACACACCAAAAGTTCTTCAACTCTGTGGACACACTTGTCCTAGTTGGTCCCACCAAGCGTGCCAAAAACTATTGACGCAGTGGATTGCACTCGGGGCAAGGAGGCCGAGCTCTTGCCTTCCACACGCAATAATGGAAACTCCCCTCTCACTTGTGGGATTGACGAAGCTAGAGGGGAGAGTCTCTAGGTAAGGGCTAGCTCCCTTTGATGCATCTGATTTGTTCCAATAAGTGCTAACACACACATATAGATATATAATGGGGGGATGAAAAGGGAGAAAGATTGTAAGAAAAAAAAATCTACTCTAAAGGAGGTGATGCACCAAAATAAATTGACCTTCTCACACTCACACTTAAAATCAGACAAACACATACATACACTTCAAACTTGGCAGAAGGACTAGGCTGCAAGAAACTTGGCATGGAGGCTTTAATGGAAAATACAAAAAATAGAGATTCACCAAAGGTGCTGTGAAATGCACACTGTATAGTAATTTCTTCTATTTTTGCACTTCCAAATACAACTCTCCTTGTTAGCTGTAGAAATGGCACCTTGTAGATGCCATGTATGTTGGTGTTGAACCTGTGAAAGAATCAAGAAATAATGACTAAACACAAACTAACACTCAAGACATACACATAGATATCTAACCAAGATAGAGGTAAAAAATACGTTTATTGATTCAAGTGAAAATTTTCCAGGGCTACGCCTTACAAATGTGGAAGATGATTTCTTGAATGAAAAGTCCTCAATATATAGGAGAAGAAAGGAGGCCTTTTGGCACCCTTTTTACAAGTGACCCATGTGCCTTACGAGCATTGGGGAGAGAAGGCCGCTTAAACATAAATGTTGTGTCGGCCTTGGCTCTAACTTTAGGCATTTTTTGACATGGTTGTGTTGTTTCCTCATTAACTGAGACTGCTCTTTGAAGGCACCTATGCAGTTTGTCTGATCATAAATGTGAAATGAAGAAAATGGGTGGCATGGTTGGCCGTTCATGCCTTCTAATGGTCAATTCATAGACATTATTTCACATGCTGGAGTAATTTCTTGAATTGATGCCTCCCTTCACCACTTAAACTATCTATCTGCTCCTACACTTGGCACTTTGCCTTTTCCCTATCTTGTCTCTTCTGGCTCCTTCGACCCTCGGGGCTATCTCTGGGCGGGTCACTACATTGCTTAGGCTCCTTTCATGGTTGGCGCTTGGGCATTTAAAAACCAATGGCCTTTTTGTTGGCTTAAAATTAACATCCATGCACCCGTCATCATTTGAAAAACAATGGCTAGTTCACCTTATTAAAGTTGATGGCATCTGGGATGTCACCATCCTTGGCAATTTCCTTCGGGCTTTTCTACTTTTGATCCTGGATGTCGAACTGGAGGCATTGAACTAAGTGATTGAACTGGTTCAACGGTTCAATGTTGTGCACCAATGAACTCACTAAAGTGTTAAGTTAAAGTGCCAAGGCGTTGAATCGGACCATTGAACTAGTCTGTTGAACTTTGCCGATTGAACTCTGCATTGAAATTAACTGATTGAACCAAAGCTGAAGAACTTGAAGATTGAACCAAGGCTTGAAATTGAAGCAATGGACTTAAAGTGATGAACTAAGGCTTGAACCAAAAATGGTTGAACTATCAATTGAACTAAAGCTTGAAATTAAGTGGTGGTTCAATGGTTCAAAGATGCCAACCTTGTGAATTTTTTTAAGATGAAGGTCTAAAAGAGCCTTGTAAACCCTAGCACTTTCTGAACTGATTCTTCATCTGTCAAGGATTTTACCTGCTGAGTCCATAGAAAACCAAGCACCTACAGAGTTCGTAAAAACTCCTGGACTTGTGTAAAATAAAAAATGAATTGAACTTGAACAGTAGGGGAAGAAGGGGACCGATTTTTTGCCCTGTGTGGCAAAAATGGTCAACAGGAGGAACCTTTTTTGAAAGAGGCAAGTAAAGAAGAAAGGATCCAATTTACAATTTTCCAAGAGGCTATCATGGATGACAATGAGGAGGAAATCATCATGGATGCTCCTTTTGAAGACATCATCAACAATGGAGAAGATGCAGGTCATGCATACATGTGGATGTTCCAACAATATGAAGAGGAAAGTAAGCATGGTGAGCTCTCTCTCCCTTGCTTGATGAACTTCCTTGTTGCTTCGATGAGGAGGATAATCATGCCATGGAACCTGACTTGGAAGAGGATCAGGAGCATGTCTGGGAACAACTAGAGACTTTGGTCTTTGAGCAAGAAAAGGAGAGGCATGTCTATCTTGAGGAAAGCTTTGAAGAAGAGAGCTTTGAACAAGAAGGTGATGTTCTGTGGGATGAGCAATCGGTCTGTGATCTCATTTCAGACATCACAATAGTCACCCTTCTTTAAGAAAGCCATGATGACGTAGAGGATCAATTTGATAGGGTCTTCAATAAAGCAGAAGGGAATGAGTCAAACCATGATGCATGTCAAAGGGACTATGCATATAAAAGGGCTCATGGTGATAAGCTAGCAGCCATTGATTTCTTGATGAAACACACCAGCATGAAGAACCAGCATGAGGCAAGATTCTAAGAGTAAGAAGAATACATATATGTTGGAAGCATGTTTTCCCCTGATCCACTCAGATACAATCCAATCAAGGTGGCAGGCAAGAAGAGCAAGTCACCAAATCTCCATTCCATTCAGCCACTTGTTTGGCACCATAAGTTTTCTTGCAATGAAGGAGACTTAAGAAGTTTTCCCTTTGATCTAGGAAGGAGGCAAATATACCAGGTTAGTTGTACATAGTATTTTGGTTTTATTTTTTCTTTCCCTATTTTCCCTAAGTGTTGTTTGCATAGGTAGTGTTTTTTTAGCCTTTGTTGTGTGTGCTTTCCTTTGTGTTTAAGGTGAAAGCTTCATGATTGATTCTTGGATCTCTCGAGGATGTTGCTAAATTTTTAAAGCTATGTTCTAACTCTGTGCCCAATGGACTTTGAGGCTACTAGTTTTTAAGCATAACATACATGCTTCCCCTGAGAATCGCCAATTTGTTGACCATTTTGGTCCTAGAGGACAAATTCAGTCTCCTTCTCCCCATGCTGTTTTGAGCTAGTTCAAATTTGGTTTGCACAAGTCTTTCGGAAAAAAGATGAACCAATTCAAAGAATGCAAGGCTTTTACAAAGCTTCTTCGAATATTTTTTTGAAATAAATTCACAAAGAAAGAGAACAAAACTTGAAGGCATGTTTTCTTAAAGTTGGAAAAAGTGGTTCAACATCAAGGTTCAACAACATGATCTTTCCAGGAGCTTTGAAACTTTGAACTTTGAACCATTGAACCATTGTCAATTAAACCATTTTGTTTAAGCATTTGGTTCAAATTTTTGGTTCAAGGCGTTTGGTTCAAGCGGTCAATTGAATGAGCGTGACTCCTTGCGAAACATAGTGTTGAACCATTGAACTTTGAAAAAGTGTTAGGTTCAATCGGAAGGTTCAAAGAGGCTCCAAAGACAGTGCCCTTGCCGAGGGTAGAGTTTTCTTTTGGAAGGAAATCCATGGAAAAATGGCAAGGCGAATTCCTTCAGACAAAAAGTCTGAAGGAATTTTCTTGAAGGGAAAGCCGACTGAAAGAAAGCAAGCGAAAAAACATAAAGGGAACAATTCCTTCAGACAAAATGTCTGAAGGAATTCCTTTCAACATTTTGTTTGAAGGAATTAAGAAGCCAAGACAACTGGAAGGAGCCTGAAGGGTAGGTACCCTTGTGGGGGACTCTCGGCTACCTCGAAGGGACACCTTCCCTTCGAGAGGGTTCAACGACAGAGGTCTGAACAAAGAAAGTTGAAAGAAAGTGAATCCAAAGGAATTCAAAGGGCTTAAGGCCAAAAGGAAGAGACCGTCGAGAAAGGAGCTTGAAGATCTAAGGATTGATAGAAGATAGCCTTGAGGGCCGAGAAAGCTAAGAAAAGACAAAAGCTGGGAAGGGACATAAGCCAAACATATAAGTAGATAAAATAGTCTAGATGGAAAAAGAAGGTTGTTAGGGTGTGGAGCTAATAGCTTCACCAAGGAGCATTCATTATCAGGTTCGGGTCTACACAGACACCGGCGTCGGTCAGGAGCGACCGACGTCAGTCACAGGCAGTTGCAAAGACGCCGACGTCGACAGAGAATCGGCCAACGGCGGTCACAGACAAGCAGCAGGAACTGACGTCGGTTACCTGCGTGTCCAGAAAGCTATTTCCGTGGACAGAAGTGAGTGTTTGCATGATAAGTTTGAGTTGTAGACTCAAGCTCGCGTCTCTATTATTAGCATTACTATTTTTAGAGCCCTTGTTTAAGTGGTTTAACTGTTTGTTGGAAGTACATGCTCAAGTCTCCTAATTCTATATGAAGAATTAGATCTTCCTAGCTTATTGTATTGTAGAAGAATTATGTGAGAAGAAAAGTACAGAATTGAATCAATCCAGGCTTGTTGGAGTCGATTGTTCTTGAGAGAGATAGCTCTTGAGGAATAGAGATCTATTGAGAGATCTATACATCTAGGAGAGGTGTGGAAGAAAGAAGCTTTCTTCAATTTTATTCCTTTTGTAAAGAGTTTGTTAATACAAGTTTTCATGGTGTTTTCTTGTATCTCTTGTTCTTGCTATTATCATTCTAATTACTTGTCAATCTGATTTAATTCTGCGTTTATTGCTGTCACAATTGTAATCTATTGTTGGTTTGATCCCCCAACAAAGGTGTCAACACAAGGAGTTATTCTAGAGTGGTCATCAAGGAGCGTGAAAAGTGAAGGCATAGCCTATTTTTTCTTCACTTTGCATTGATGAGTAGACAACTGCATGAATGTCTTTAAGAAGTGGTTTTGTTTATAGACAAAGGAGCGTGGCCCATGCTTTCACAATAATGTTTTAAAACCAAAGTCAAGATTGGAAACTGACATAGCATGTTCTTTTAATGACTTCCTCTTCCCAATGTTTTTTAACACAACATGGGCCACTTGTAAAAAAGGGCATCATTGCTTCCTGTTTTTCTATATATATTGTAAGCTCCCATTTGAGAAGATATCTCTCAACTTGTATGGTGTAGCCCTGTAGAAATTTACCTTGAATAAAAAAGAAGCATTTTTACCTCCATTTTGAGCTTGCACTTTCATATATGTCTATGGCTTTGTCCTGTGTTAAGTCATTTTCCTTTATGCTTTCATAAAATGATTCCAACATGTCTAGTGTATTGTGAGTTCTTCTTTTTTAGGTCAGCCAAAAGTGTCCACAACAGAGTATAGGTGTATGTGAATAGGCTGCCATAGTGTGTCTTAGAACACCTCTGGTAGTTCTTCCTCCCTGTATCTCTAAAGGACCCCTAGCTCATTGATGCATAAGAGTTTCTCGTATCAAATGAAGTGTATATCAGCTTGTTCTTGGTATAATGTGTATGTCAAAGCTAAGTAGATCAACCATTTTGGTGTATCACTACTTTAGTTTAGGTTCTATTTTCAGTAATCCTTCTCTCTTTTCATCCCCCCCATTTTTAGCAGTAGGAAATCTAGGTTCTCAGAGATGCATCAAAGGGAGCTAGCCCTTATCTAGAGATTCTCCTCTCAGTTTTGCCACGTCCACAGGCAAGAGAGGAGTCTCCATTATACCGCATGGAAGATAGAAGCTCAACCTTCTGTCAAGGGTGAAATTCGTAGCGTCAATAGTAACATTGCCAAAATTATCCCCCAGGATCCCTCTGCTAGTATAACAAAGCTCTAACCATTCGAGTTTGTAATATTACATTAGACCTTGGGATCAATAAGAATTAATTAATTTTTCCTCATGCTCTATGTTATGTGAGCATTCATGGTTGATGATATTTATCTATAGATGTTTATCCGTCTCATTGTCATCCTCCCTTCACACCTCTATGTAAAACTACAAGTCTCTTCAGGTCTCATACTGTGTATAAATGGGTTTGTATAGGCATTATCTATGGACCATTTATTGTCCCTTCTAACATTGCATTGTATTTCCTTACCTCCATGTGAAACACTTATGTAGTGTGCCCAATTTAAAGATCTAGTAACCAGTTCATTAGTTATATTATGTCATTAAGTGGGTGAGGTGATTGCTCTATTCTTGGTGCATCACCTTTTACATTTTAATAAATATCTTACCTTTTCCCTCCCTTTTCCCCTTTGTCAATTTTAGGTTTAATACTAGCTACAGATTTCATTATGCTCTTTGTAGGTCTGCATGCTTGTCCTAAACCAGGTGCATCTAGAATAGAAGGAAGTTGGCCTACTTCGAAGATTCACCCAAAGAGTGTAAGAATCCCATGCCTTGGGGGACCATCTCATTTTTAAAACAAGATAATGAATCGCTCTCTAGTGCATAAGTCCAAAGTGTTGTGCATGAAAGAGTCATGTGTAATCAAGCACGAGAGCCATTTGTACGTGGGTGCACATTTCAAGTGATAATAATGTATAGCACGCCTGGTGGGACCAGTTTAAAATTTGGCTAAGATATTGGTGCTACTCTTAGTGATTCAAGTGTTGAAAACACTCTATAGAGCACTTGGTGACTCCAAGCATTCCTTGTTGGTAAAGATCATCCTTCCATCTATATGCTAAGATAGATGGGATTGTCTTCAAGGGGCATTGATTTTCATTTCTGAGATACCTATAGTTTCTAGAAGAAGAGGAGTTAGAGTATATTTGTCTCCTTTTAGAAGGGATATCGATCAAGATGACCTTCTCCTAGAGCTCAATCTACACCTCCATTTGGTTGGTTCCTTATGCATAGGGGAAGATTATTCCCTATTCCCTTCATAATTGTGTAGAGAAACCAACCCTTTGCTCTATTTAATGGAGGTAGCCCATTGATCCCTCCTCAATATGATGATATTCTTATATCTGATCTTAAGATCATTCCCCACTTTACTAGATAAAATTCAACTACACCTGTAGAACATATGTAGTTTATAGCAAATATTTGCTCTGTTCGTAATGTGATCGATGACAATATTGCAGTATGACTCTTTGCCACTTATTTGAAAGGGAGAGAACTCCAATGGTATCATAACTTGTGGCTTGGTTATAACCATATTTAGGATGAGTTAGGTGTGACACTATGTAGACAGTTTGAAGAAAACAATGACCACCTATCATTGATGGAGTAACTTACGACCATCAAAAGGGCTTATTGACCATTTTGACCACAAGTTAAAATTAGTCAACCCCCTATAGTCTGGAAATTTATATAGGGGACTATTATAACTTCATAGTGTGTGTAATGGTTCGGTTGATGTGATTTAATGTGTTTCTAGCTTTGGTCATGGTCATGTGTAGTCCTTATGTCATTTTATGTCACTTAGGGGTCATAAATGAGGGTGGTATGGTTTTTCAAGGTGTCTAAGGGTTCTAAACTTCCTTCTAATGTCCAATATGTCAGATTCCTTGTCAATAATGTTAATACTAATTGAAACTTGCAGGTTCCTAACTAAAAATCAAGAAAACAAGTGAAAAAGAGGGAGTTTTCAAGGTTGTACGACCTATGGGGAAGAGTGGCATGTGGAAAAAGCTTATGGAATGAATATTCAGCTGAAATGACTCCATTTCCATGCTTGACCTACTTTGGAAGCATAAAAATGGACCAAAACCATTTCCCTTCTCCATTGCTCCACTAGGCAAACAAAATTGGTCGACATGTCTTTTGATGGTATGACTAGCAGGAGGACTTCCATGTAAAATTCTCTTGGTGGTGGATATTATACTTGATCTAATTAATTTTCATTTTTAGAGTTGGAAGAATGGTTGCATATAATTTATGAATAATTCCTAATAAGTTGACTATCATTTTTTTTTAGCTAATCCCCATACCCTACATGTTTTGCTCTTGTTTGAGCTAGTCCATATAGCTAAATTGATGAATTGCTTCAAGGGGATGTATATTTCCTCCTCTCATCTTTTCCATCTTTGGTTTCATGCTTGAAAGTGACTTGGTAAGCTAAACACTTAGATTATAGGTTGATACCACCATTTGTAATTTAAGGCATTTTGCATCAAATACAGAGGTCCTGATTCTCATAATGGTTTCATGTGAATGCAATATGTTGTGATCCATGTTTTTAATGTCATAAAAATCACTTTATTTCCAAGCTAGGTCTCTCAAGATCATGCATTAATCAAGCACACAATCAATGATGTGACACACAGTCAATTTCTTACATACAATTAGTTGAATCATGGTGTGTGAAGTTATGAGGACATTCATGGAGGTGTTTGAAGAGTAAAAAAGGTGTTGGACATATTATTACAACATTATCAATAAAAATAAACCTCTCCAAGTGATAAATGACTGACTATGATGATTATTTCTCACAAATACATAGGCTTGTATCTCTAATATGCACCTATAGGTGCCCTAAAGGAGGATAATTACGTTGAGACAAGGCATATAGCTTGTGTGAAGCCCTTGAATCTGACAAGAATCAATTTGAAGTATTTTAAGAAGGCTTGAGATTGGTTAAGGATCATCATAAATATTGTACACTTGCTATCCTCATTGCCTGTATAACTGTATGCACACCTACGGGTGACCTTACACAGAGACTTAGAGTATGGTCATGGAAGATTCTAATGTGTTTCAAACCTTCATGAAGTTTGGGATGTTATAAAAGACCATGAAATTCATGTTTAAGGTCATTGAGGAGCAGGCAGTCTCAAGAAACCATGTTCAAGATTGAAGAACTGAGTTTAGGGATAACTCCCCTAAAAGCTCCAAAATAGGGCCCCAGCCACTTTTGTGTTAATATATGACAATGTTGCAAGGAACCTAGATGAATCTAAATGATCATTTCTTGTAGCCCTCATGAAGGGGTATTAACAATGAAAAAGAGAATGGGTTTTGACTGGAGGACAGGGTGTTTAGAGACCTCCATTATTGACATTTATTCACTACAACTTTTTAATGTTGTCTATAGTTTTGAACCTCAAAGGACCTTCACAATCCAAAGTTGCAATGTAAGAGCATATACATGTATTAAAAGTGGTCCTATAAGTGTGAGAAGGACATTTGTGTTTCAAATAGAATAAAAAATGTTTGAATTGAAAGGATTTATCGTCCATCAACACCTATAGGTGTGTCACTACTCAAAAAGGTCACCTACAACCTGACTGTAGGTGACTCATAAAATCACTAAGAGAACTTTGGTGATACTAGCCCTATAAACATAAATAGTTTCCATTTGAGTTGATCCTAATATCTCAGATGAATCTTATGGGGTTAAACACAAATTTTGAAGGCTGAAACATAACTACAAGACCCTTTTTATCCCATCAGTGGTCAACTATAGTTGATTGTAGTTGACAGTCAGCTAGAGTATGGTTTTATGGATGTTGACACAACACGTGAATGATGTGAATAAATAAGAATGGATGTAAAATGACCTTGGGAAATCCAATAAGGTATTTAGGCATCATAATCAAGGTTCAAACATGTAGTATGCACCTAAAAATATCTCTTTCAAGCAAAAAAACATAGTCAACAATCTAGATCTATCAAGTATTAGGTATGCAATATAGAGGCTAGCAAATTTTGAAGTGATATATGTGTTTGAAGAGACTCCAAAATTATGGTATACACCACAAAGTATTTATATAACATTTATACAAGACATGAAAAGGTTCCAAGGACAACCTATAGTCCATACACATATTTAAAGTATGTACACTCATCATACTAAAGGTTTGTCTGAGATTTTGAGATGTTTGGAAGACCTATTGAAGTAAATAAGATTTGAAAATATTTATATATGGTATTTATGACCTAAGGAAACCCTTGATACCATCATTTGGTCTATGGAAACATGAAATATGCCATCTATTCTGTCTCATACAGAGGGCACTCTAGAATGACTAAACCTTGTAGGTGAGCCATAAAGATGATGAGAAGACAATATAGGGGTTGATGAAACCTTTAATGGAGGTGTATAAAGTTGAATAATTCATGTAATAACATGTATAAGGCTTCAAATAGGTGATAAAAATGTCAGGGTGTCCTAAAACCATAAACATGCAGATAGACCTATTAGGTCTTGATTAGGATAAGTGCTTAATAGGGTCCAAACTTCACTTATAGCACTAGATAGACATTAAAATGCATTAGGATACCTAAATGGGGAGATATAAGGTGTGTTAAATCTTTTTTAATGTAGAGGAGACCACATGGAAGCCACATCTTGACTTAAGACCATCACAAGGTATGTTGAATGGAAAATAAAGCTCGAGAGGCTACCTTGAGATGCTCACACCTACATGGATACTTTGCATGGGAGTTTAAGGAGTTGGGGAATGTTGAAGGAGGTCTTGAATAAGTATGTTGTGTAATTTTATCAAAATTTGGACTTTAGACTTGTATGAATAATCTTTAGAGGTCAAAATGACTCTAAACCCTCTAAAACCCTTGCTAGTGACCCAATTGGGATAATGAAGAAGAATATGCATCTAGATGGGCTATAATGGCTTGGAAAATGATTTGAATTTATAGAGGACTCTCTAGGTTAAAGGGAGATTCAAAAGATGAAAGTAACTTTGGGAGATAGGTTGGAACATGATCTAACCCATAATTTCCATTTCATGCATAAAAAATTCTCACAAGTGCCTTCATCTCAGTGAGTGCAAACTGACATAGTGAACAAGCAAGTAAGAAGGTGAAATATCTAAGTGGAAGACCTTTTAAGGTATATATGAGGAATATAATGCCATTATGTTTCTTGAAAAGTATCATACACTCCTCTATATGGATTATATGGAAAATTGAAGACAACTTTGGTGCCGGGTTTGAAGGGTGAGTGAAAAAGGATTAATTTGGACTTCAGGCAATGATAACTCATATCCAAAATAATATCAATGATTAGGGATGAAATAAATGAATTTTGGGTCTTTTTTATAACCCATATCTCTTATTTCAATCATCTCATCTATCCCTATTCTATTGTGGGATGTTCCAAGAAGGCCAAATGATGAAGGCAATTTTTTGAGCAAGCATTTGAAGAGTCCCATGCCACATTTCAAGAGTTTCATGATTTGAGGGAAATTTTTCCAAGTATAACTTGCATGGTATATCCCACATTCCTATCTCTTACATGTGTAAATCCATTTATTAGCTTGACACATGGTATAGTTACTCTTAGACTTCTTTCTTTTACTTCTCTCTCAAATTCTATAAGTAGTAGCCATTTTGGCTCTTGTAGACTACTACCACACCATGTATGGTGAAGCCCTTATAGTTTTGACATTGTAATTTTCATTTAAAAAATAAATTCAAGTCTGGTTTTGAGTTTATGAACTATTTTCTAAGTGTGCAAAGTTATGTATGGTGATGTTAAGTGATAATCTCCTATCCTTGCTTCTCCTTATCCTCTCATGTTTATGCAAGAGTAACTATTATAAAAAGTCATTTAGAGTGTATTTAGTGTGTTAGGATCATTTTAACTGTATAATTATTCTTAGAGTGTGAAATATTCCCTCTGGTTCACTTACCTTGTGTTGCCTCATGCATATCATCTCTATGTTAAAACACTTATGTTAGAACCCCATAGGACTTGGAAGTTGGTTTGTAGGTCTTGTTTCATTGTGATATAAATATGAGGGTATTTTATAAATCCTTATGGTGTATCACCCCATTATATTATTTTCATTCCATGTAAACTTCTTTCTCTTTTCCCATAAGCAATTAATTATGTAGGTGATAAGCATTTTAAGGTATATTCAGGGAGTTAGCCCTTAAAACTAGAGGTTTAGTTATGTTATAGGTAAACCCACATAAATATAAGTATTACCATGTTTCCCAAATCTAAAGGAGGCTCAAACACCCTCCTCTAGGGTGAAATATTATGTGACAATAGTTTTGGCATGCTCAATGGGACCCATTATCTTCAATACAACTTGTCAAGGTGAATGCTGGTGTTGTCAGCATTAACTACAAATTGGTGTGCTAATTAGCATTTGAAAACTCCATTTAAGGTATATTCTAGTTCAAGGCCATTTTTTTGTCATATATTTTCTCTCATACTTCATGGTCCTTACTAGGTCATCATCTAGTAGAGTTCTCAATCCTGTCAATCCACCTATTCAACTTGAACTTCCTATTGAAGTTTATTACCCTCAGCCTAATCTACCCTTTGAAGACCAATAATATTTTGTTAGTCAAGGAAGTGAAGAGCTTCAAGAAATAAAATCCATCATGGATAGGTGACACGCCTTCCTTGCCTTTAATACTAAGAATCTAATTCATATTGAAGTATATGATGCCATTCCTCCTAATGCCACAAAGAGTGTGCCCACATTCAATGGTTAAGGTCATTTCACACCTAGTGAACACATCAGGTATATCTCCAAATTTTGTAGTTTCCACAATATCACTGACTCATTTTTCCATTAGACTCATTTTTATGTCCCTTAGAGTGAAATCTCTTGATTGGTATAGGAATTTTTCTGGTGGATGCATCACATCATGGGATGACTTTGGAGTGTTGTTAACTTCAAGGTTTGAAGATGAAAGTGACCATACTTCTCTCATACATCAGCTCAATGTGATCAAAATGAATCCCAAGGAAACAATGCAAGAATTCAATGAGAGGTTTCAAAAGACTTGGTATATATTTCCTTCTCCCATGAGATCACCTTCTAGATTTGTGTTTCCTACATACTTGAGAGCCATTGTTATTGATATTGATATTATGATCTAACCATGGGTGGTTTCACTCTTCCCAAAGCATATAAACTTGCTATTAGAGTTGAGAATGGATTAATTCAAGCAATAAAGTTGCCTCCCAATGTGTCTATGCTTCTACTTCCTAACATGCAAGCTGTTGCTCCAAATGTTGCACAAGTTCCTAATACAAATGCTAAGCCTAGGACTTCTCCTAATAAGGGAGATGAAATTGATCCATATGCAAGAATTCAAACCTTAGAATCTAAGCTTAGGTAAGAGAGAATGCAAAGAGGTGTGAATCAAAACCCATATCCATATCAACAAAAATGGTCAGAAATATGGGAGAGGAAGAGGTCAAGGACAACCCAACTTCAACAAGCTTGCCAATGTGTATAATCCCAATGCCACTACCAATGCAAGGGAGATGGTATTGGTGCATAGAAACTTAGTGCAAAGAGAAAATTATAAACAAATACAATTTATGGTTGCCAATGAGGGTGGAGAGAAAGCTATAATTTATCAAGGAGTATTCACTCCTCTCATATTAGCTAAAGATGAAGGCATGATGCAAGCAAATGAGATTGACAACGTCAAGGAGAAAACTTCACTAACTTCTTGGTGGAAGATACTTTTGTGCTCAGCAAAGGAAATTATATTGAAAACAAAACTAGAACCATGAGGAAGGCTTTAGGAGGTGATAATAGTATGCCTACAAGTTCATCCAATCCTTCTACAAGGCAACAAAGCTTGGATGCAAGCATGACAACTCCAAAAACTCCTGCACCTTCTCAAAATCAGAATGTGGTAAGGTCTGCTCAAGGTGCTTCAATTCCTCAAGTTTCAAAAAATTATTTTCCTCCAAGAACTCAAGAGAATATGATTATTACTACCCTAAACATAGTGGATTCATTGAATAATGCCAAAGCATCTATCTCTTTATGGGATGTCCTCCATATGTTTGGCCAAAAGGAGCTATTATAAAAGCAGTTGCCTACTACACCTACTACTCCTTCAAATTCAAGTCAAATTCATTGTCATTTTTCTCTTTCAAATTCCCCTAACACCATTATTTAACCATGTACCAAATTTAAGAATACTCCACCCTTCTACCTCACTCTCATAGTGGGGAACACACTAGCACATAATTACATTGTTGATAGTGGTGCTTCTACATCAGTCATGCCAAAAGTTATAGCTGATAAGTTTGGCCTAAAGTATGTACCACATAGAAAAAAGTGATTCAACTAGATGGTACACTTGCTAAGAAAATAGGGTTGATAAAAGACTTGAAGGTCTTCCTCCATGACTATCCTAGTTTTCCCATTCTCCAAGACATAGTTGTTGTTGACTATGATATTATAATTTGTAGTGATGATGAAAGGCCCTATCTATTTGGGTTTGAATTTCCTTTTATGCTTTTTCTCATCCATGGTATTCTTTTGGTTTTATTTAAGAATAAGATCACCAAGTTCAAATATTCTATACTTAACACACTGATTATAGTGGCCTTTGAGTCAATTCTGATATGTTTGAAGATTGTTGAGCATGGCTGTGTGTTTCTCATCCAATAGGTCTAGCTCTTGCAGTTGAGCTACTTGATAATCATGATCATCTAGGACATGCTTGAAAGAGATGCCTAGTGAAGTCAATTCAATCTCAATGGGAAGGATGGCTTTAGTACCATAAACAAGTGAGTATGGAGTGGCTCCTATGGGGGTATTATGATTGGTACAGTATGCCCAAAGGGAAATGAGTATCTAGAGGTGCCAATCATGACCAATATCATTGATAATATTTTTGAAAATATTGATAATGGTTTTGTTGGATGCCTCAGCCTAGCCATTACCTTGAGGGTAATATGATGTAAACAAGTGTTTTGGGATGTTATATTTAGTACATAGCTAGTCTACATATTTGTTCTTGAATGATCCTCCATTATCAAATATAATTTTAAAAGGGATATCGTAGCTATAGATGAGATGGTTGAAGATGAATTTGGAAATTTTATTTCCAATCATGTAAGTGAGGGGTATAGATTCAACCCACTTAGTGAAATATTCGATGGCAGTAAGGATATATTTATGGCCATCAGATGAAGTGGGGTTGATCTTCCCAATGAGGTCAAGGCCCCATGTAGAAAATGGCCATGGTGTCAACATTGGTTTCAAAGTTTTTGCTGGGGCATGAATCAAATTAGCATGCTGTTAATATTTGTCACACTTTTTTTTATAGATGTAGTGGCATCTACATCCATTGTGGGCCTATAATAACCAGTATGCAAGAGATTTTTCGATAAGACTGTGCCACTAGAATGGGCTCCACATACAACTTCATGAACTTCTCTTAATGCTGATGTAGACTCTGTTGAAGTTAAATAACAAAGCAAATTTATATCAAAACTACAATGGTAAAGGGTGGATCCAAGTAGAGTATAATGAGCAAAATGATGAATGAAGGCTTTAGTTTGTTTTTGAGAGATATTAGGTGGTATAAATTGGTCATGGAGGTAGTTGTAAAGGTCTAAGTACCAGATAGAATTAAGATCAACAATATCAAAAATCATTGCAATGGTTGAAGGTTCATGAGCTGGTGCTGACAAATTCTCGATGAGGAACTGATACTCTCTAGCTTTATCTATCTATCAAATTAGAGAACCAATAGTAGCCATGATATCTATAATTTTGTTACTTGCCCTTGGTATATGCTCAAACTAAATATTTGCAATTTGATATTTAAGAGTGTCGACCATGTCTTTATATGGAACCAACTTGTCATCTTTGGTCTGAAAATGATTTATAACCTGATTGATGATTAACTAAGAATCACCATAAACTTGTAGATGAGGTATATTCCAATGCACTGCTTGTCAAATTCTTGCAACAAGTGTTTCATACTCAGCCATATTGTTTAGACAAGGAAAGCTGATTCTGAATGATTTAGGGATTAGATCCCCCTATAGTGTAATAAACAATAAGCCTACCCCTGATCTATGTGTAGTGAATGAACCATCAAAATATAGTTTCTAGGGCTACTCCTCAAGGGGGTGTCAATGATAGTCATTATGGATTCATTAGGATATTGGAATGTGAGTGGCTGTGCATATGTGAGAGGTGCTTTAACAAGCTGATCTATAAGAACTTGTCCCTTGATTGCCTTTTGATTGACATACTCTATGTCAAACTCATTGAGAAGCATGATCTACTTAGCCATTATACCTTGTAAAGATATTTTAGATAGCAGATACTTGAGTGGATCTACCTTTAAAATAACCATGGTTTTATTATTCAACATTTAATGGTGCAGTTTTTGAGCTGCAAAGACCATGGCTAGACAAGCTTTTTCAATAAGCACATAGTTATGTTCATATGTAACCAAGGTACAACTTAGGTAGTATACAACATGCTCTTTTCCATTGTCATCATGTTGAGCCAAGATTTCCCCTAGGGCATGATCAGTAGCTGATAGGTATAACAAAAATGGCTTTCCTGGCATAGGAGGTAAGATTAACAAGATAGTCCTTGAGCTATTAAAAAGCTGTCCTAGTGAAATGTAACTCTTTTCTTCAAAAAGTGTGTAAAGAGATGGCACTTATTTGCTAACTAATAGATGAAGCATCTGATTGACTGGATATTACCTTGAAAACTATGAATTTGCTTTAAATTAGTTGGTGGTGGCATCTTAGTTATAACATGGACTTTCACTGAATCAACTTTAATACCTCTATGAGATATGATGAAGCCATGTAATTTACCTAAAGTTACACCAAACACACATTTCTTTGGATTGAGTTTGACTTTGTACTCTCATAGTCTTTCAAATATCTTACACAATACTGTTGGATGGTCAGCCCTGGTTTTGGATTTTCCTAATATGTCATCGACATAGTCTTCAATAATATCATGCATCATATCATGGAATATGATAGTCATGGCCCTTTGATACGTGGCTCCCAAATTCTTAAGTCTAAATGGCATTACTTGATAATAAAATGTTCTCCATGGAGTGGTGAATGCTATTTTATGTTGATCTTCTGGCATGATTCTAATCTGATTGTATCTTGAAAAGCCATCTATGAGTGAAAGCATTTAATAACCTACCATGGAATCGATGATCATGTCGATATTAGGAAATGGAAAATAATATTTAGGAAAAGCTTTGTTGATGTCTCAAAAATTAGTACAAATTTTGATTCCTTCAAGCTTTTTACTAATAGGTACTACACTAGAGATCCATTCTGAGTAGTCAATGGATAGGATACATCCTACTTCTAAGAGTTTTTCCAAATCTTTCTTTACCAATATAACAAAGCAAAGATGCATCTTATGTAGCTTTTGTTTTACTAGTTTGGCATTAAGATTAACCACAAGGTGGTGCAAAACCAAGGTGGGGTCTAAACTTGGCATGTCAGAGTATGCCCATGCAAAGATATCTATAAATTCTCTCAACAGAGCTATAAAGTCATGTTCCTCCTCAGTGAAAGATGATCCTAATTTTATCTATTTTAGGTTTGATGAAGTCCCAATGTTTACCTGCATGGTATATTTGACTAGAAGGGTTGAACCATCTTCTAGGATAGTAGGCAATGACTTGAACTATTGGATTATGTCAGGGTCCTCTTTTAGGACTTGCTCTTCAACTTCTCCTAGGCATGATGAATCTGAATCCCCTGATGGGAGATCTGGCCATGTGACAAAAATAGTCAAAAATTATTGAAGAATTTGATCAAATACTTGTTATTTCTCAAAACTAAACTTAGATCCATAGGTAAGTTTGTTATTGGTGGTCTCCTGATCTAAATTTGAAGAAGAATGAACACCCTCGTCTAATGGTGCCTGAGACAAGTTTTCACCACTAGACTGGCCTTTATCTTTACTTTTTTCCTGGTCAAAAATTGCCTCAAAGAGGTTTTCACTTTGGGACCTCAATGTTTTAATTATTTGTTTATGGCTAAGGGTGTTCACTCGCTCTAAAAAATAGACTATAGGATTCAATGTGATTAAAAGTCCTAATTTGTGATCTCCCAATGGAACATCATCTCTAAGGCCTAAGAAATCATAGAATGCCTCATCATTCTGGAACTCATCAATCGATAGATTGGATTCTTGTTGGACCCAATCTATCAGTTGGGGATAATATAATGGTAAAGGGTTACAATGAATGGCCAGGGTAAGGGTACAAATGACATTATTATCAAATAGGTTGGTTTTAGCTAGGTTATCAAAAGTAAGGCTGTGATCAGACTCTACTTCGCTATCAACATCATCATCACTAGTCGCTGGTGATGGAGTTTGAATAAGATATATGGGTTCACGCCCATGCAGTTTAAATCCATGTCCATAAGGTTTTTCATACTTATGAAAATTGGCTCGATGATTCCTTGTTGATTCGGTCCGAGGCCTGTTCCTTCATAATTGTGATGCTCCAAGATCTTATTGGAAATATGATAGTTTATATTTTTATAACAATCAACCTAGTTGTCATTGTATAATCATGATTCATATCTTTTAAGAGGGTTAGGTTCTAAGCTAGATTTTTGGTACAAATGTGATAGGTCCCTTATCTTTGTTTTTTATTGCTAATGCCTATGTGGGAAGACTTTAGGTTGCCCAAAGGTTTTTGGATTTTGAGGAAGATCGGCAATATGAAATGTATCATGGGTCACATATTCTCTCAGTCCATTATCTTAAATGATGAAATGATTGGAAGCTTCAGGAGGTGGCATGTGAGAAAGGGAATTTAAGGTATTAGGATCTATGCAATTATCTGGTGAAGGATCAATATGTATAGCCTTTCGTTTATCCTACTTAGAATATGGATTCATAGCGTACTAATAATTATAGCTTTAAAACTCGACCTCAAGATGATTGCAGTGTTTATATGGGTGTAAATATCTTAGAATATTCACCTCCATCCATGAGTGGGAAAACTTGATACATTGGTGCAATTTTGATGGGACTACACAAATCTCATTTAACCATGGCCTACCTAAAAGCATGTTGTATGATAACTCAAGATCAAACACATGGAAAAGTGTATCATGGGTCAAAGACCCAATGATAAATGGCAAACTAATGGTGCCCTGTGACTCTCTTTCCTAATTATCATAGGCTTTGATAGTTATTATTTTTGGCTGGAGATCTACCATTGTGTACCTAAGAAGCTTGATGAGCTTTCGAGACACTATGTTGAGGCCAAATCCATTATCTATAAGGACATGTTTCACTTTATGCCATCTAATACAAACTTCTATGTATAATGGATTGTTATGGAGTGGGCCAAGAGAAGACATATTGCTTTGGTTGAATGTGACATGTTGGGCTAGAGCTAGGTGTCCAACCAAAGCTTGGAATCTATTAGGGGATATGTCACTAGCAATAATGGATTGGGTCAAAAACTCATTCAAGATGTTCTTATGGATTATTGACGTTCACAATGAATCTAAGATAGAAATTTGTACTAGGGTGTTTTGCAATCATTCCATAATATCAAACCTCTTATCTTAGTCAGTAGTGAATGGTTTATTCCAAGGCTGAATGGTTGGTTGGATGATAGGCAAAGTGGTGGATGGTTGTGGGCCTAGGATAGTAATTTTTAACTTCTGAGTTATGATTGCACAATCAAGATTAAATACTAGACCATTATTGCTAATTGCTATTGGAAATGGGGTGGGACTAGATAGGACAAGTCTTGATTGTTGGTGCGCTTGCATGTGGTCACATGGCAAGAATGAGTTGTTTCTATAAGATCCAAAAGTGGAAGTCCTAGTTTGCTAGTTTGCCTATATGCACTCCCAAGTCAAATAAGGATTATCCATGTAATTTGGCTGGATAGTATTTTTTAGCAATGGTCTAGGCTGATTAGTGCTTGGTTTAAGATTAATGAAGATGGTATTAATGCCAGCCTCTACAATATGACCTATAACCCTATTGTAGTCATGTGCAACTGCATAGTAGGTTTGTTGGTTGTTACTTTTCTAACCTTGGTTTTGTCCATTGTTTTTTCATTGTGGATTTTGATGCTAATTTTATCAATTCTATTGGTTTGGTCTTTGATTTTAATACTATTGATTTTGTTGTTGTATTGACTATTGTTGTTGTTTTTGATTGTTCTACTACTGTTGATTGTTATGTCAGGGAAAGGGGTTTTGATAGATCCCTAGATTTTGATTGGAAGTGGAAGCACCATTATCCAATGTTATTTCCCATTCTCCAACATATTCTCTATTAAACACTTGATTTGGAAACATCTTCATAGATTATGCCCATTGACCTGATGATAGTCATAGAATTCATTTTCATGATACCAATCAGGGTAAGGAATGCCTTTTAGATAATGCTTTTGTATAGGCCAACTAATCATATTAGTGACAATAAGCTTGCAAAATATAGATTCAATAGGTTATCCAAAGTCACTAAAGACATGATGTGAAGGCACAATTCTCTTAGGAGGAGGGGCTTACAATGGTAAAGGTTGTTGTATTTTTTGTGTAGGTATTAGTTGTTGTGCTTGCGACATCAGTTGGAGAGGTTTTTAGGTAGGGGTAAGCTGAAAAGGTGGTGTAGATGAGGTTTGCATAGTTTGCATATGATGAGATTCAGTTACTCCATTTCCCACAACATTCTTATTGTGGTTAAATTGCCTCAATTTTTCTTGGTTATTGGCCTATGTTAGTTGCGATGCTTGCATTTGATTATGATGTTGTTGTTGTCTATCTCCCTAATTGGTACCTTAATTTTGATTAGTTAAATTAAGCTTAATGATTCCCTTATTAATGATTACCCTCTCGATCAACTAACCTTTATCAATGATCTCCTTGAATGTATTTACACATTGTAGTTTTAGATGATAAGTTATCTCACTATGCAAATTTTTAGTATAAACAATAGCTAATTGTTTATCTAGTAAACTATGGGTGAAGTGGCTTGCAAGGGCTCTTCATCGCTATAAATAACTTGAAAAAATCTCCCCAACCTTTTGTTTTTCTTATGTAAGGTATACAAATGAAATCTCATGCTCGAGATTATAGGAAAGTGCTGTACAAACTTATCAGAAAGATCATCAAAGTCTGTTACTAAATTCTTGGGTGACTTCAAAAACCACTCCAAGGCTTGTCTAGTCAAGCATCTTAGAAATAACAACAAAAGGTATATGTCACTATATGCCACTGGCTGACATGTAACAAAGAATTCAGTCAAATGGGCCTTAGGGTCACCTTTCCCTTTGTATTTGTCAAATTTCAGTGGTTCATATCCTGGAGGAAATGGTATCTACATATACTCCATGTTGAATGGATAGGAACACACATCATATAATTTTAACTTTTTAGTCTACTTCCCCACCTAAATGGAAGCAATTACATCCTTCATCTATTGTAATTTTTGGGATAGGAAACTAGAAGGGATAATGGTTTGAGGGAGAATGTTGGTTTAGAGAAATGGCTGAGTGGTCACAAGTGGGACACTTTGACTAGGGTATGATGGAGATACTTGTTGAGGTATTTTGGCTTGGTTGGAGAATGGACCAAGAATACGCATACATGGATTAGGATGTACTACAAATTGCATATTTAGATATGGTAAAAAATGTTCTGATTTGGGTTGGTGATAAAGGTTTGAATTGGAGGATTTTATGGTTGGGATAGAGGGATATAACTATTCTATACCTATTGTGGTTGAAAAGGGACATGTTGTTGATTGATAAAACCTTGCTATTGAGTGGGAACTTATGGACCAAGACCCTGTCTCTAAATTTGTGGCACATTTTGAACCAACAATTGTTTAGTAGGTACTTGAGAAACATGGAGACCTCCTTGTTGTATTGTGAGGAATTTTAGCATATTACAGATTCAACATATGTCACTGACCAATATTTGCATGTTATTGAATAGTCATTGTTTGGTTTTGAATTGGTATATTAGTCTATGATTGAAGAGGTATGTTGGTCATTACCTAGTGAGGTGGTACATTAGTTGCCCCTGATTGAGGTGGCAATATATTTATCCTTTATTGCATTGATACACTTGACTGTGTATGCTATTGTGGAATACTACTTATTACTTATTGAATGGGAGTAGGATTCATCACATTCTATCATTGAGGTGTGACATTTTCCATTGTTTGATTACCTAATCTTGTATGTTGTACACTTGAGGAAGTAGCTAGTTGAGGTTGGGGTGCAAAAAATCCTATTCCTTGGTATGATGATCTAATCATGGGATTAACTATAGGCAAATGTTGTTGGCTAGTTGGTTTTGTGTTAGTACCACTTTGATCAAGATTGGATGTTGTTTACACATTATCCACTATGTTTGGCTCACTACTTAGTGTAGAGGCTGAAGACACTTCTTCAATAACAAGCATATGCATCAAGTTATCTACTGGAGTAATTTGTACAAATGGGTCAAAACTTAGATTCTCTTGTTTAGTTAATTCCATCAACACTCCTGTTGAAGGTAGTAGATTAGTGAGGGGCTTACTCACCATATTCATCTGATTGAAGTCGCATGCTAAATTCAGTTAGGTTTGGTATGTTGTTTACATTTGGTTAAAGTGATCTTCCATGACATTTTTGCCTCGATTGGATATATTGGGGTCTTGATATGTTGTTTGGACTAGAGCCATAGGATTGCTAGAAGAACCTTGTTGATCATAAATGATATTGTGGGGCATTCTTACTAGACTTGGTATATTTTCATGGGGGAAGTCTACCAAAACCTTGGCCCCTACCTCTATGGATCTAACCAAAATCTCATCCTTATTCTCTAACAAATGTCACTCAAACAAAAATGGATCATACGTGGAAGCTGTATTAGTAGAATATGACTATTGAAGAACTAGCTCATCCACTGTGGGTATTGTAGCTAGGTATTGCGTGGTTTGCTCTTGGTCTTGTTCTATGTAAGGTGGTGTGTTAACCAAATAGTTAGTCAATGAATCTTAGCTTTGTGCCCCTAATTGAGTATTATAAGAGGGATAAGAATCCATCTCATATGCAATATTATCTACATAGGGGTCTTGGACCATTTCTTCCTATGTAACTACATTAATAATCCTTGGATTGTACATGAGTCACATCGAGTGTAGGAATACATGTTGGGATCCATAGTCAATGCTTTATGATAAAAGGTCAAAGAGTTCTACAAACCCTAGAAATGATAGAATCTAAAACATATGATGCGTCAACTTGGTTTAGATTTGTCAAAAGGATCAAAAGGTTTATGCAAAGATTTGTGAAGAAACATGCTAGTGTAAAATATCTGCAAGTAAATGGACCAAAAAAATTGAAATGCCAAACTCTAAGGTCGAAGTGTTTCAAATCAGTCTAATCTAGGAAATTAAAAGTTGTTAAATCTTTTGGCCAAATGTGGCATCAAAAGCTAGGTTCAAACAAGGCATGTGCTAGGACTTTTGGCCAAACGATGTCAAAAGCTAGACTTTGAAAATGGATGAAAGTTTTAATCTAATGTATTTGAAACACTTCTAACAAACACTAGGCATTTGATTCTTGGTCAAAAACTTGATCAACTAGGTATAAGGTATGAAATAAAAGGCACTTTTAGCAATACATTTATTTTTTTAATAAATAATGGTATAAAACTTGGTTCTTTTGACAAACAAGATAGACAAAGGTGAATAATATAACTGTGCTTTAGATAAAGGATCAAAAGTACACTTGGATTAGTCTGATTTTGTAGGAACAAATTTGGAATTCTATGCAAAAGGGTCTATGAAACAATGTTCAAAATGTTTTGGGAAACGTAATGATGCTATACTACCCAAAAAGTGTGATAAAAAGGTTTGTTTCAAAGACTCTCCAAGGCAAAGACATTTTTACATAATTTTGATAGCATAACACTACCTTTCTTGACTGACAATGTTGTGGTGTATAGATTTAAAGTGCAAGTTTTTAACACAAAATGGCTTAAGTCTATCAAGTGATGATAATGATTATGAGTCTTAAATGACCTTCAACCCAAATTAGAAATTAAACCAAAGTTCCCTAAAGTTTAGTGCAAATGGCGAACCCAATTAACACATCAACCCTATGAACTTGTAAAGGTGTAATTCTAAATTTAGATTATAAGTGAAGGACTTAAACAACTTTGGTAAGGGTCCAGACTCAATTGGGTAGCACAACTATGCCAAAGTGGATGATATGACTCTCAAGATTTTGATGAACTTTTGAACAAGGCAAATTGATGATCTCACATGGGTAGCATAATGCCTCTTTGTTTAAAGGAAAATTTGGACTATTTGTTTGGTTTTGGATTATTTATTTACACCAAGTTTTGACTCCAAACAAGACTTTAATCTAGGAAAAGACCAACTAATTAATCACCCTTAGATCTTAAACTGACAAGTTTGATTAGAATCCATCAATATACGTCATTTGAGAGGATTTTAAGTGTTCATCCAAAAGTAAATGTGCATTATATAGTAGGGTTTTTACACCCCCCTTCTCTCAAATGATAGTACTACAACATGGACCTTGAGGTGTACCTTGCACCAACAATACTTCCATGGCAAGTGGGGATTTATCTAAGATCTAACAAGTTTTTGAATGATATAGGGGAATCAATTACACAATGAATTTTATGCCAAATAATGCAAAATAAAAGCATGGATTTTAGGTCCGTATCACTTGGATTATTGCAGAAAGGTCTAGTCCTTTTTGCAGCCACTACATCTTGCTGTTCGCTCAGTGTAGTGCGATGTCCAAAGTACCACTACGTCCCATGTCCAACTCTAAAGGATTCAAATGAAGTCAATTTTGGGAGATGAAACCCTAGGTCAAAGCTTCCCTAAAGAACTTGCAGGAGGTGATGAAGTCCCCTTCATAAGCCAAGATGCATAAAAATAAACAAAGCTTGAAAGTAGAAACTCTTTAGGGTCATTTTCAAGATCACGCAAACTTTGATGAGTTTTTGGGGAGTGTTTTAGATGAATTTATTTCTAAGCCTTGGACTAGGCTATTTGTAATAGGAATGGTGCTTTTGATTCCAAGGGTTCCCTTATAGGGGACAAATGGAAGGGCATACACGTAACATTCTTCTTTTTGCCAATCAAAAATCTAACTAAACAACTATTGCAAGCAAGAATTGATAAGTGTGTTCAATTTTAAACCCAAATGAAATGTTTGGTGGTGTTTATTTGAATCCTTGGTATTAGTTGTAAACTTTGAAAAACATTCACCAAAAACACCTAAATTCTTTGTTAAATACTAAAAACAAGGTTCCTAATCAATTTTTAAGCATGCAAAAGTGATTTAAACATGTTTTGAGAAAATCTCCAGCTTGGTCCTACAATAAAATCACTAGCACGTCCTCTAGCTTTGAAGCCCTTTTGAGTTTGAAATAATAAATTTTAAAAAAGTAGGTCTCGGGTCTATGTGTTTGGAAAAACATAGTGACCGACGTCAGTTCATACCACCAACATTGATTACAACTAAGCAAGATCTAACCAATGTCAGCTTTGTTGACTGACATCGGTTAGGTCAGTTAACCAATGTCTATATTTTTGTTGACATTGGTTACTGTGTAAAAACCATGGCAACCAAAAATGACAAAATAAAGTTAGAAAATCAATTTATAAGAGTTTTAAGGGCTCAAATAAATATTTTAGTGTTGTAAAATGATCTCCTTTAGGTGTGAAATGCATCTTGTCCCATCAGGTGTGCTATTAGGTGACCTAGGAATTTGACTCAAGAGATGATGGTTAGTATGGTGTAAGTTCCAAAATGAAATAAACAAACTAATAACATAACATCTCTAGGCCTAGACACTAGGGATATATTAGTTAACAAAAGCAAATGACAAACTCAACAAAAAAATAAGAAATCAAATATAAGAGTTCCTTCACCTTCCTTGGATGCTCCAAATGGCTTTGTAATGGTGGCTTGCTCAGCTTGTGCTCATGAAGTCCTTGGCAATGGAAGCTTGGCTACCTCCATCTCTCCTTGGCACCTTTGGCTTGTGGCTTGGCTTGGTTTGGAATTAATTTGGCATTATAACACTAGTTGCATGAAGCTTTTGGAACCAATTTGGCATTATAACTTTGCACTAATTAAGCTTAGAAATGATGGTGTGAGGCCTCCTATTTATAGATTTTTGGATTTGATCAGAATCAACCTCAACCATCTATCTCAAGATTAAGATGTGTGGTTGAGGATTGATTCAATTTTTGGAATTAAGTTTGTAATTATCCTCATCATGACATTGGAAGAAGGGGCAATTAAGAGTCATGGAGGGAATCATAGAAGGCATTGATGAGGCATGGGAGGCATGAATCCTGATATTTGTGGCATTTATGGCCTAGGGATGTCTTCCAAAGAAATGATGTCACTTGATGATGCAGATATTCAATATTCATTTCTAAAAATAAGTTTTCAAAAATTTTCCATGGAATTATTAATTAGGCCTTCATTTGGGTTAATTAGCTCTTAAGCATGATTAAGCACTTTGTGCACACATTACTCAATTTGATCATAATGCCTTGTTATTGGTCCAAAATTTGACTAGATTGGATCTAAAAGGCGACATCAGATGCATTGGAGCTATATTCCCATTTATGATGTTTCCAATAACAAATAATAAAGGCACATGTCTTGTGTAAAAGATTTGATAAGAAAGAGCAATCCAGAGCATCCAAGTGAAAATTTGGCATTTTGACTCAAAATGAACTGATCAAAATTAGCTAGTCCATAAATTGCATAGCCCCATTTAGGGATACCTGGCCAAAATCAGCACTTGAATATGTCAATTTCACATCATTTAGCGTGTTTTAGTATTTTTAGGCCAAATTGTACATTTAAGGTGGAAACTATCCAAAACCCTAATTAGAGGTTATTGGCGGCCAGTTTTAGGTGTCTACAACATGATCCTCAAATTTTGAGTGTAGCCATGTCAAATTATTTACAGAAGTTTATATTTCTCAATTTTCAAGAAAAACAAGTCTATGGGTAGGCCCCTTTTGTCCTCCAACTTTGTGCATTTACCCATAAAAATTAATTTTGTGGGGGTGACACAAATGTCACTCGATTTATGTGACTTTTGTGTCACCTCAACCTATAAAATTATAAACATAAGTGGGAGGGCCCAAAATATCTTCCACTTTATTATTTCATTTTGACAGACAATGATAGGATGAGAAAAAATGCAATAATGGAAGGAGAAAGGAAAATAGAAAGAGAGAGGAAAAAAAGAAAGGAGAAAGGAAAAGAGATAGAGAGAGAAAAAAAAGGAGAAAGGGAAAATAGAATGGACAAAGGAGAAAAAATAAATAATGGCATACCAACACAATTGTGGAGTAAAAGTGAGACCTCTAATGCAAGTACGACTTCCAGTGCAAGCAATGAAAGAAGAAGAGAAAGACTTGTGGAACCTAAATTAAATAAAAAAACTTGAGGTATCTCAATAGAGTTATTACCTAAATTTTATTAGATATTATGTAAAACCTAAGAATTAAAATGTTGAATAATCATGATTAAAAACCTTGTGATAAATTTTAGGAAATAAACCCTAGTTATTTTTGGAAAATTGACAACAACAAACCCTAGTTCTTAAATGGAAAATAAATTATAGGAAATAAACTACCATATATATATATATATATAGGGATTCCTATTGACAATGAAAAATTTGAGTTTCAAAGCTCCTATTTTTGGCTTAGGATGAGTGGATTTCAGAAATTGCATTTTCTTAAATACCCATAGTGTTTTCCATCAAACCCACTTGTACATTTTTTTCAAACCATGGAACTTAATGAGAGAACATCTGAATAGGGATGTTTCTCTAGGACGTCTTAAAAATATTATAGCAAATTTTGTGCATACCTTAATATCAATGCATTCCATAAACTATTTTTATTAGGATTTTTTTCAAATAGTTATTGTGTAACATTTCATGGCCATGCAATTTTTTTTCAAACCCTAGCCTAACATAAAAACCAAATAAATATAGTATTAAAATAGCTTCTCTCTTGATTTGGTGTAATCTCATTTGCATTCCACATTACTTTTTATCACTATCTTGTAGTGTGAAACTTGAAAAATAGTTACCAATATATAGTAAAATGTAAACTATTCAATATCAAAATTCACCAATTTGGGGTAATCTTGTGTGCATTCCTTGTTATTTTATATCCTTTTCATTTTGTTTTTTGGATGTTAGAGATGTGTTTTCACTAGTAGGGCATCTCACCTTACTTGTATTATTAGGAGGCCATAGGATACCATCTTTTGTGGAGACTATAACATTCGTTCTTCAACCCAATATGATATGGAGGAGGATTTTGATGAATGTTATGATCCACCTCAATGCTTTTCTCTGAGTCGACATCCCCCATTCTCTACATTCCCACCACAAAGGTATAGATTTATAGTTTATTTTGTTATAAAAAAATAGTTTTTTTCATTCAAATTTTTTAATTATATAATTAGATAATGACATGTATACTAGTTAGAGGGACATGTAGGATCCAGATGATAGAGACCATCACATTCATATGAGTGGATGCCCATCAACCTCTAGGGACATAACTATGATGTATAAATTTATAGTTTATTTTTTAATTAAAAATATTTATTTTCATTGAAAAATTCTAACAAAACTTAATTATGACATGCTTATTTCCCATAAAGACCAGTAGGAGGATGAGGGAATTGGGAGGAGTAAACATCATTCATTTACTATTATGGGATTTCCACCAAAATATAAATTTCTAGTTTATTTTTTGATTAATGTATATATCATTGAGTAATTCTAATACAACTTGATTATGGTAGGTTTTCTTCCCATATTGATGGGTTGGAGGATGAGGGCACTAGGGAATCTATAAATAGGTATAAATTTGTGTTTTATTATTTAAATTGATTTATAAATTACTATAATTTTATATCATATCCATGTCAAGTCTACGTAGAACCTTCTCATCTTGCTCGTTAGAAAAAAATCCAAGACCCCAACAATAAGAGTTCGTTCAATGGAGACTCAATGACATACTTACAAAAGGATTAATGGGGGAGGACAAAGACGTAGGGCCATTGTTGCTAGTGTCAAATGATAATATACACTCTCATCTTATTATCGAGGCTTATAGACACCAAGTGTTAGGCTTATTGGGAATGAAGATGTATATAAATAAAAACGTGAAGATATTAATGGATGCTCAGGGCAAGTAAGTATTATAATATGTTTTATTTAAAAATTTTAAAGTTGATTTATTTTATTATTTTATCTATTTTAAAATTATTTATTTGTTCATTCATAGTGATTGATTAAAGTATAATATATTGATCTCAAATATTTTTGGGTTTCAGGTATTTCAAGAAAAAATAGTTGATAGAGCCCAAAAATTATAAATTTTCACATTGCCATCTAGACACATAAAATACCAGTTGAGAAATGCATAAAGCTTGTCACTATAATTTAGGATGAGTTTGGGTGTCCCTATAGGTAAAATTTTATGTCATCAAGCTTTTTCATGTATCTCATTAACTTTCCCAATAAGTAGTGACATAATCTTAATAAGTAGTGACACAATCTTATAAAATTGGAGAACTCACCAAGGAATTGGTGATTTTCATCTACATTTGAGAGGGGTAGATCCCTCATATGATAGGGCATTTTTTGGTTTATTGAATAATTTTAACCTAAAAGTACAAACATGATAGAACAAGAAAGGAAAGAGAGAAAGGGAAAAAGATAGGAGTGGGAGAGAGAATGGGAAACCCTTTAGTGGAATAATGTCATATCTCATTATATCTGTTATTAATTGCATATGTTTTTTTGTTGTTTGATGATACATTGGGAATTTAGAGACATTGATATCTAATTATTTTACATTGTGAGAATTTATTATGATATTAAAAACATGTTATTAATTTCTATACTGTAACTTTTGAATTTGATTTGTTTATATTATATCAAACTAGTAATATTGATGTCATGTTTATGATTGTAGGTTATGACGGAGTAATGATCTAGGTTTGGGCCTGGAACAATTAGACCAGGGGGACACTTTAGTTTATACAGGTAAATGAAGGTTGATGTAAAAGAATGAGATCTGATAGTTTCACCTTCTATGTGTATTTTTGTCTTGTGTTGTGAACTTCTCAATACTGTGTTTTTTGTTTCCAATTACATTTGGAAGCCATAAATAGAACTTGGCCAATTATGCTTGTTGGTATTTATTCATCTCATCTTTGAATGTCTTCATCATTGCCAAATTAATTATGTTACTCTTGTGCTACGAAACATCATCTTTATTTTATTTTTGAAGCATCAACTGGGAAGGCTTGGGACTTAGCCCATGGTGGTAATCAGTTATTTAATGATTATATATTTGAACATTGAATTACCTATTCAAATGTCACTGACTTAGTTGATCATGGTGTTATCAAATGTTTTGATTATGTTTTGCATGGTCATCATGGGAATTATAAGAAATTCATTTCTAGACTTTTGAAACATTATGATTATGTTGATGTTTGATGTAGGTATAATAACCTAATCATTATAATTAGGGTTTCACTTATGTTTCATGTTAGAATTCAAGTATCATTTTTATTTACTGAGAACTTTCACTTGGCATTGTGATTGTGAGTGAAAAGTGGAGAAGTTCAAGAGGACTATGTGTTGCCTTATGACCATAAATGCATACAGACCCTGAATTTTGATGGGGAGTGTTCTATTTTCTTAAAGTAACTATGAACATAAAGAAATAGGGGTTAAAAACCCATGTTTATGGATTGTGTAAGAAGAGTTTTCAGTTTGGGGGTTCAAGTTAGAACTCAAAGAGGAAATAAAGAAGAGACAAAGAAGGAAAAAGAAGCACAATATGGACATTGGTTTTTTTAATCTAAAAAAAGTAAGTCTATTTTTACAATATTATACAGAATAACGACAATTAAATGGTGGTAGAAATCCTATAAGGGTGAATGTGATGCATGAGGGGCAAGTTCTCTCTTGAAGATCCTTTGTCATTCTGTATACATGATTACTATAGTTGGAAGACTGAATGTTTTGTGGTGAAAATTGAAACCCAATAGATTTTTGAGGAAACCCAGGTGGGTATGGCTTATTGGAATCATCTCACCCTGTGATGGCATAAAAATGACTTTTTGTGAGAATGTAGTTGCTTACTTCTCTTTTCTTAAATGGTGTTAGGAGTTTTTATACCTATGTGTTTCTTGAATGGTTATGTTGTGTGATGTATCATGTATCTTTGTGTTTGTGATGGTTTGGTATTATGCTTGTTGTGTGGACCTAGATCTCATTATTTAGATATGCCTATTGTTCATTTATTTTAATGGACCTGGAGCCTCTGTGTGGTGTCTTATTCCAGTCCCAAATTGAAGGTTAGGGTACCACCAATGGATGGGCTCGTATTATACATTACTCAAGTTTCATTCTTGGTTATAAAATATGTTTTTTTTAATATAATGTTTGCATGGTTTTGAGGTGGATTCTTGATGGTGCCAATGATATTGAGGCACTTGACATCTTACAATTGAGTCTTGTTGTATTTTATTTCCATTAGGAATATGCAATGTATTTCATTTTTAATGTTAAGCCATTTTGGAGATGGCATGAAGGCATATATTACCTTATTGCTGTAGTATGTTTTGGATAATATTGCATTCAAATTCGTATGGATAATTGTTAATATTACATTGTATGAATAACCAATCAAACCTATTCTGAATAATAACAATGTTGCAAATTTACTTGCTTATTCTATTATTATACTTTTTTGGTTTAAATGAATATGTTAATTGATGATATATATTGTTTCATCTTAAAGTCATTAAGACATAAAGTTGTAAGAAACTCAAGAAGTTAACCTTCTTGGGGAGAGAAAAAGAGTTATTTATGACACCTTTTTATGCTAGTTGTTTGTAAGAATTATTCTTAAGAAATTATGAAGCTTTCATTATGTTTGAATTATTTTAGGGTGGATATAAGAAAAGCATGACAGTTAGGAATGTATGCATTTTGTTTTTATATTTTGTGGAATTTAGGATAACTTGTTTGCTATTATGGACTCTTTTTTAGCAAAGGCAAATTAATAACCATGATTTGTCTTCATAAACCATTATTTGGTATAAAATAATGTGGAGGAGTAATAATAAATTGGTTATTTATTGATGGTTAATATTTTTATTATTGAGTATTGTGACTTACTTCATGATGACTGTATATTATTCCATAGTGAATAGTTTCTGTTAGTGTGAACATGATTGGAGATATGACATATTTTATATATCATTGTTGAAAGTCTAGGAATCATGTTTTTATTGTGGAGTGTTCAATATCAAAAGGATTAAGTTGGATTAAAGTGCACTTTGTTTATGAAAAGTGTGTTAAACATTTAAAGACTGCAACATGCTTTGGATGTATATTTGCTTATATTTGATGTTCCACTTGAGATCTTTCAATTTTAATTGCTTTGTGAAGATTGAATAAGTAAGGTCAGTTAGCTTGGATGTATTTATAATGATTATGGTGTGTGATTTAGTATTTAGTTTCTACTATATGAAAATGAGACTATAATTTTTCTTAGAAACCATATTGGTTGTTAAAGTCATTAGCTCAGTTGTATATTGACCTATGTAATTCATTTTATAACATCAATGATAAGATTTAAAAAAAAAAGTAAGATATTTATGATAAGAGTTACGTTATATTATTGTCTTGTTAAGGTCATGTAGCATTGGGTTATTGATGTAGTCTTATATTATTTTTGTAAGATGAATATATGTCATATTTATATGAAAATGAGTTGTTAGGACTGTATACTATTTTCCATAGACATGAATATACATTCATATTATAAATAAATTTTGTGTGGATATTATTTGAATACATGACAAGGAAAAGTAAACTCATAATGGGCTTTAATGCTTGGTAGTCTATTTTTTAGAGGATTACCTCACTTAACTAAGCTTAATAAGGTTGAACCGATTAAGTAGATGTTGTATAACTAATATATGAGGGTACTTTATGGTGTATCATTTTAAATTGAGATGAAAATTTTTTTTATAATAAAATGATGATGACAAAAGCTATGATGGATGTTTAGGTTCTTTCATATATAATATACCTAAGATAAATCTACATGTCTAGAGGTGGAACTTTAAAATATGGAACTATTCTTGAAGGAATAAATTATATTTGTGATTTTACTTGTCTATATATATATATATATATATATATATATATATATATATATATATATATATTCATGGAATTAACCTACTTGTTTGGAAAGAATATTAAATTAACCAAACACAATGTAAATAGTGGCCTACTATATGGCATTGTGAACCTATTGTAACTGTGTGATGATACATATTCATGCTTGATAACAAAATATATTCTTTCTATTTCAATTTCATGAGAATATTTATATAAACAATTCAAATAGGTATATTTTTGTGGAATACTTCTAACATGTCCATGAGAGGTAATCTAAATTAACTAAAGTTGGAAAAGTATGTGCAATTTTATAAGTTGTTGAATGATTGCTCCTTGTTGCATTATTTAACATGTGAAGTAATGTTATGTAAATAATATTGTAAACCTAAGTATGTACCTAGAATCATAGAAACCTACTTCCTTGGGAAACTTTATGGACTCTCAGGAGCTCTTTTACCTTCATGCATGGTTGAAACTATATCATAACTGGTTGTACCTTATGAGTATGTTGAGCATAGATCAATCTAAATCTTCATGATCTAAAAGATTTTTGTGATTAAATAAATTCCACCATGGTGCATAACACACTAAAATGGAATTTAAAATATTTTAAAAGACTTATGGAATCATAACTTCGAAGACACTCTTCAAAAACTAGAAACCCTAGCCTAATTACCTAAACCAATCTAAGTTGGAAGTCTAGTTGTGAAGTGTTGATGGAATTATCTAATGTTCTACCCCATTTGAAAAAGTAGAGGGTCTTGAAAAGGCTAAGTGAATGCCTAGGGTTTATTTTTGAAATTTACCAATGACACTTAACTTGGATTGGTAAAATTATTCATATTTACCATGGGTGGATGAAAATAATCTCATACATAACTTTGTTGAACATATTGGAATCGATTAAACATGCACATGAATTATTATTGGAAAACCATCATCATAACCTTAAAATTCAATTTTTTTAGGTTTGAATTTTGGGGGTTTATGATAAATAAATATAGAGAACAACTAAAGAGACCCAAGTAATGAAAAAGAATCATATCTTATCCTAAAAATGAAATATGTATTCATGAATAAAACATAAATTCTGGCATTAAAAGCTTTAAAGTCTATTAATGTATTCTACATACACATGATATAAATATAATCTAAATAAGACATATTACTAAGAGAGAAATGCACATAGAAATCAACTACTTCTTTTAAATTCAAAATTTATTCAATTCATATATCTAAAACGTACAAATTTGTTCTAAAAATGATAGAAATTATAGTGCTAGTAAAATGGGAAGAATGGAATCTTGATGCAATGAAAAATATCCTTTTTATACACACTTAAATATACAAAGTAATTAGAAAACTAATTTTGTATCTATCTCACACTTAAAACTTCACTTGAGTGGTTCCACTTTTCTTGATTTTACACTCACAAGAACTTTACAAAATCATGTGCAATTATGTCCTTTTCCCTTTCAAAATACTAATTAATTTGTACAAAATCATGTGCAATTATGTCCTTTGCCCTTTCAAAATGCCAATTAATTTTAAAAATAAGTAATTTAACTTAGCATTATAAAATCAATAAGGGCCCACATTACTTAAGTTTAGATTTATTTATTTTATTAAAGATCATAATTATATTAATATAAACAAATAATGGTACAACTCTAGTCACACAAAAAACTGGGTGGAAAAATTTACACCCCACAAGCATAGTTATACTGAGGTAAGAAACCCTTAGAAAAAGATCAACACCAACAGAAGGTCAAAAATGACCATACCAAAAAAGTCACATCAAATTATCATAAATGTGTAATAACAAAAAAAGGTTCACATAAAATCACATGCAATCAAAGAAAATATTTATACTATAGTAACGAACATGGGGGTTAGAGGGGCGATAAAGGAGGCAAATATTATGACTTATCACCCCATCCGCTTGAGTAGGGGGTCTTCAGTGATAGGTCAGAGATCCCACTCATCAATTTTTTGAAGATTATTATTTTATTCATTGTGCTGATCAAGGAAGATAACAAGATCCAAATGTAGATACTTATCTTGTGAGGGAGGGCCTAGGTCTCTTCTATCACCTCCTCCTCTGATAGATCCATCAAACCAATCACATTGAAGAGAGTTTAACTTGATTTTGCTTTAAAGTATTTTCATCTTCAATACATACATGCACTTTTACATAATATTGTGCACTTTTACATAATATTTTTAGCATTTCCTCTATCATTCTGTTGGTTGTCATTTTTATAGAGCCTTTAAGACTAGCAAATTGCATAATGGCTTTAGTCTGAATGATTTCAAAAATAGATTAAAAAAATAATTATTTTATTCGAAATGAAACAATAAATAAGATTCAAAGCTCAAAAAATATACCTTATCAGTCGAAACATGATACACATTCACTGCTCTATTATAGAAAAATGTGAGTTGAGTGATGGATTCTTTATCTAGGGTAGATCTACCAAACCATATGCCTAAAATCAAATACCATATTTAGGGTTGAAAACTGTTCCAGACAACAAACATCGAGGGAATTCATAAAAGTACTTGGAATCTATGTGGTGTGAAGGAAATAAGTCCATTAATTTGGTGGGTTTTGGTTGTTCAAAAAGGGAAAAATTGGAGAGCACTTTTTACATCATCTTCAGTTTTACCCATGATAGACTTGCCATGGCAGATGCATTCATAAAAAGTAATTCAATGGCTAATCTAAATAATAAAAATTCTGAAATACATTTCCCATCACTCGGTTAACAAGTCCATAACTATAGAATTGCTTGGAATATTACTTGAGTCATGTCAATATGAACTATAACATGATACCAAAAATAAACATGCGGTAAAAGTGTAGAACACCGTGAGCCAAATCTAGAAGTGTCACCTAATAATTTATCTAACCCACACTAGGCCCTCCGCCTAACTAAAATTAACCTATTAGAAGTTCATTCAGGGTTATGCTACCATAACAACACCGATGTAAGAACTGCTCAAGAATAATGGCCTATTATTATGGATGACTCAACACCAACAAGTGTTTGTGGCCCTGAAGAAGAAACTGGTGACTGCACCCATTCTCCAATTCCTAAACTACAACTAACCATTACAAGTGCATGTTGACACTTCAGGCATGGAAATAGGCCCTATCATAACATAACCCAATGAGGGAAATCTCGATCATCCTATTTATTTTACTAGATGGAAAATCACACCAGTGAAACAAAACTACTCTATGATAGACCATGAGGCCTTGTATATGTTTTATGTATTTCATAAGTTTTGTCAATACTTGTTAGTAACCCCATTTTTCTTTTCTATGGATCACAAAGTGCTCAAGTATTTGGTAAATAAATTGGTATTACATAGATGCATATGTTGATGGATTGTCCTCTTCCAAGAGTTTTAGTTATTTGTGGTTGTGAAACTTAGCAAAGTTAATTTTAAACCAGATCACCTCTCACATGTCCAATCTAGTGAACTGTTGCATGGCATAGAGGATGATTTAACTCATGTATAAATTTTTTAAGTTATACACGTGCCCAAATAATTGAAATAAATTGTAGTTTTTCTTATAATAATGTCTTTACTAAACAACCTTACCACCCAATAAAAAAAGTAACTAGTTATACATGTTGCCCCTTTCCAACTTATTGAGGAAGACCTATACAAGCTTGGCTAGGATGAAGTAATACGAAGGTGCATAGTGAAACATGATTGAATAAAATTAATTTAGGAGGTCCATGATGTTATTTTAGGAGGATAATAAACTGGTGATGTAACACCACAAAAGGTTCTACCAATTGGGTTATGGTGGCCCACCTTTTAAAAGATGCAAAAGCTTATGCACGCTAATGTGATATCTCTCAGTGCATAGGTAAAAAAATCAAAGGAATGATATGTCTCTTTATCCCATACTTGATAATGAATCATTTTATAAATGTCCTATTGATTTTATTAGGCCCATTCAACTAGCTATATGATAAATGGGCATGCAATACATCATTACTAACACAGACTACCTCATACATTGAGATAAAGCAATACCCACATGTGATTATATTATTGAAACCACCACCATATTTTTATGGGGAAATATCATCAAAAGGTAAGGATTCCATTTAAGTTTAACATGTGATCATGGCACTCATTTTCTCAATGGAATAATGCACATCCTATTGGTTGAGTTCATGATTGCACACCATAAAGCCAAGCTATACCACCCTCATGAATGGCATAGTTGAAGCCTTTAACAAGATACTGGGTCATAAACTGACCAATATGTAAAATATCAATCATATTAATTGGGACGAGTGAGTTTTCTTAGTATTATGGGTGTATTAGACCACATACAAAATCTTGAACAAGAATACTCCTTTAATCTTATGTTTGGCATTAAAGCTATCCTATTGATGGAGTCCATTGTACCCTCTTTGTGTATTGCTTGTATTGGTATATTAAATGATGATAAATCCTCTAAAATGTTCCTAGACACTCTAATTTATCTAGATGAAACATGCTTTTTTGCACACTAGAGCCAAGGAGTTGAGAAGCAAAAACATAAATCATGGCATGATCAACATATCAAAACTAAAGTTTTTGATCTTGGTATGCATGTCTTGGTCTATGATTCAAAGTTTGTGTGCTATTTAGGAAAAATATGGATCTAATGGGATGGTCCATTTTTTTTTTTTTAATATCCATCTAAAAGGGGCTTGCAAATTGAAAAGGGTAAATGGCCAATTCCTACCAAGATATTCCAATGGTAGTCAGCTTTGGCCTTACCATTTTATGTAATTTTTCAATTTAGTGAATAAGGCATATGACACTAGGTTAGTATAGGACTTTATTTAATTTTCAAATAAGCATGGCATTGGTTTCACACCTTTCATAATTTTTTTTCCCACTTTGATGCTCTTTTGGTATTTAACACTCTATTTCTCTTTCTTTCTTGACATGAATTTCACTAAGTTATGAAGTGGAGGACCACACATATATTTTAGTGTGGGGTAGGTTTTAAGGATGGATAATCTTCTTAAGCTAAAATCACATGAGAGGAAGCACATAAATAAAGTGTGCAAGAGGAAGCACGTAAAGGAATCACACAAGAGGAGGTGAATAAAGGAATCATGTAAGACAAAGAACATGAAGGAGACATGTGATGGAAATGCAAAAAGGGGGCACATAATCTAGGAATGTAGATAGAAGATGATAAAGGAAATACCATTATAAAAAAAGGTTAAAATATAAAAAGTATTGTCCTATGAATAAAATGGTAATTTTCAATTATTAAGGTTGACATGCACTCCCAGAAAGGCACAAAATATGGGGCATGCATTTATTAATGATGGGGTGGTATAAATGGCAAGCATGCCAAATAGACACCAAGGTAGGTTGTTTAAAGCATTAAATGGTTGAAATGAGAGATGGTGGCATGAAGGAGTTAATGATAGTTAGTATTTAGGCAAATCTCATCATAGTGGGGTGTTGAGGATGTCTAGCCTTCCCCACTAGCAACATAATTTACTACTTGTGCCAACCAGATGCCTTAGAAACATGGAGGTTTAGGGTTTACACATAAAATCAATCAAAATAGGTCATGTATAGAGATCCATAACTCATGCGCATAGACATAGGCTTGGCAGACCCAAACAAAGGTGTAACCATAAGGTGAAAACAATTCTGCATAGAGGACACTAGTGCCAATACATGAACACTAGTGCCACATGGTGCTACTATTGAATTAGTGTGCTATTATCTAGGAATGGTTTTGATACCTAGATTTTGTCCATGACTCTTAGACCAGCCTTTATCTCAGTTTGTAGACTCCAGATCTCCTATTTCAATCATTTTCTAGTTAAGTAATTACTTACATTATTTATTATTATTTTTGAAAAGGTCAAACTAAGTCAATTCTATTACAAATCAATGGCTATATTTATTGCATATTTATAACCTAATTTACTATATTCATACCTTTAATAACCTAGGATTTACATTCACTAAGTCCTAAAAAGTTAAACCATTTGGTGAACCTGACTTACTTCAAATACTACTCAAACCCTAACCCTAAATGTTACTAGGGTGTTGAGTTGTTGAGCTAAAAGCTTCATAGATGAGCAAATGTAGAGGTTGCTAGAGTTACACAGTATCTGACATTGGTCAAGATCGACTGACATTGATTAGGGTCGATTGACGTTGGTTAGGGATCGACCAACATCGGTCATATGCAGATAGATAGAGACTGACATTGGTCATCTGTGCGTTTCCAAAATTCTAATTTTGAGGAGAACAATCAATTTGGATGTAAAGACTAACTGTTAGTCTTGAGTCCAATTTTATATTTTTGGTAGGATAGATTTGAACCTTTGATTAAGAGGTGCATCTAACGGTGGAGAATGCATGGCTCATGAATCCTAGTACTATATAATAGGGTTAGATCCTCATAGTTTGTAAGGTGGATCAATTCAAGTAGTTGAGCTGGTTGTAATTAAGAGAGAGAGAGAGAGATAACTCTTGAGGGAAAGAGATCTGTACATCTAAGAGGTGTGAGGAGAGAGAGAGATTTATTCATTGTATTTCCTTCTGGAAGAGTTTAATACAAGATTAGTTGTTTATTGTATCTCTTATTCTTTATTGTTTTTGATTTCTAGTTACTTATTACTTTTGGTTTAATTCTGTGTTTAGTTGCTTATACAAAAGTAATCAATTATGCTGTAATATCTTAACAAGTGGTATCAGAGCTTGTGTATACAATAACAAGTGGTATCAGAGCGTGTTAGTGTTTGTTGATTACAGAATTCACTCACAGGGGTTTCTGATTAAGTGGGAGTAAAGCAATGGTAGAAGAAAGTAAACTAAGAATGGAGAAATTCAATGGCAAGAATTATCAATTATGGAGGATGTAGATAGAAGATTATCTATATCAAAAAGATTTGTACTTACCATTGGGTGGAGTTTCAAGAAAGCCCACAGATATGCAAGATGAAGAATGGAATGTTCTTGATAGAAAGGCTCTTGGATCTATAAGGTTGAGCCTGGCATCTTCTATGATTTCTAACTTATCATAGGCAAATACAACGGTAGAGTTAATGGATACTTTGGAAAATTTATATGAAAAACCCTCAACTTCGAATAAGGTATATCTTATGAAGCAACTATCTAATTTGAAAATGCAGGAAAGTGGATCAGTATCTAGTCATCTAAATGATTTCTATGCAATAGTAAATCAGTTAAATTCAGTCAAAATAGTTTTTGATGATGAAATTAAGGCTCTCTTAATCTTATGCTCTTTACCTAAAAGTTGGCATAGTTTGGTAATGGCAGTTAGTAATACTGCATCTGCTTCAAATATCTTGAAAGTTGATGATGTTGTTAGTGTAATCTTGAATGAAGAAATTTGCAAGAAAAGCACAGAGGAAACATCAGGTAATGCTTTAAGTATTGAAAGTAGGGGAAGGCAAAGAGAGAAGGGCAAGCAAGGGAGATCAAGGTCAAAGATGAGAAGTAGATCCAAATCTAGAAATGGAAGAATAACCTGCTAGAATTATGGAAAGAAAGGGCATGCAAAGAAAGATTGTTGGTTGAAAGATAACAAAGAAAATCAGCATGAGGGTAATAAAGAAGAAGCAAAAGTTGTAGGTATTGTTGCACATGATGCTCTTATATTTTCTTTGGATAATAAAGTAGAATCATGGGTTATAGATTTTGGTGCCTCTTTTCATGCAACCCCAAATAGAGAATTTTTCAATGATAATGTCCATGGAGATTTTGGAAAAGTTTATTTAGGGGATGATGAGCCTTGTCAAATTGTTGGCAAAAGAAAAGTGTAGCTAAAATTGTAGAATGGCAACACATAGGTGTTGAAGGATGTCATGCATGTACCCATCCTGAAGAGAAATCTGATTTCTGTAGGAAAGTTGGGTGATTAGGGTTGCACAGTAACTCTCACAGTGAAATCTTGGAAAGTTTCTAAGGGTGCACTTGTATTAGCTAGAGGTAAGAGAGTAGGTACACTTTATCTATCTACTTGTATTATTGATTATTCTCCTTCTATTTTTTCTACTTCAGATGTAGATGCAAAGTTGTGGCACTGTAGGCTTGGCCACATGAGTGAGAAGGGAATGAATGTTATTAAGTCAAAAGGTAAGCTTTCAGATTTGAAAAGCATAAATCTAGATTTTTGTGAGCATTGTATTTTTGAGAAATAGAAGAAAGTGAGGTTTCTCAAAACTGGGTCAACAAAGAAGAAGCACAAGTTGGAGCTTGTTCACACAGACGTGTGGGGACCAATTCAGGTAGCTTCTATTAGAGGATCATAGTATTATGTTTCTTTCATTGATGATGCTACAAGAAAGATATGGGTTTATTGTATAAAGAGGAAATATGATGTTTTGACACATTTAAGAAATGGAAAGCTTTGGTTGAGAATGAAACAAGTTTGAGATTGAAGTGCCTTAGATTTGACAATGGTAGTGAGTACTGTAGCAATAAATTCAATAGTTACTATTCTATGAGTGGAATACACAGGGAAAGGACAGTTCCAAGGACACCTCAGCAAAATGGAGTTGCTAAAAGGATGAATAGAACAATAATGGAGTGTGCACAGAGTATGAGGTTACATGCTAGTTTTTCCTTACAATTTTGGGTAGAAGTTGTAGATACTACAGTTTACCTAATTAACAGAGGACCTTCTACTGCATTGGGTGGTGGAATTCCAAAAGAGGCATGGATAGGTAAAAAGGTAGATCTTTCATTTCTTAGAGTTTTTGGTTCTGAAGCTTTTGTGCACATTGATAAAGAAAATAAAAAGAAGCTGGATGATAAATCTATGCAGTGCACTTTTATTGGTTATGGTTCTAGAGATTTCAGATTCTGATTGTGAAATTTAAAAACTAAAAAAATTATTAGAAGCCGTGATGTAGTTTTCAATGAGAAGGTGATGTACATTGATCAGCTCAAGAGGCAGAATAATTCTGAGTAGGGAAATCTTGATTTGGAAGAGGTTATGATCCAAAATGAGCTCGTGGGTAATAATCATCACTCACAGGAAAACATAGATATCGACGTCGATCAGGCAGGAATCAACGTTGGTCAGACAAAAACTGACGTTGATCAGGTGAAACTGACATCGGTCAGGTGCAGATTGACATCGACCAGAGATGATCGAGATCAGTCACTATCAGGATGAAATTTGGGCAGACAGCAAGCTATAAATGAGTCTCAAACACCCATAAGGAGGTTTAAAAGGGTAAGTAAACCTCCAATTCGTTATTCCCCTTCTTTATACTACTTTTTTCTCACTGATGGTGGAGAACCAAAAAGTTTTGATGAGGCAATGTAGGTAGAATTTAGAAAATAGTGGGAGCATGGCATGAATGAGGAAATTGATTCTTTGGAAGAGAACCAAACGTGGGATTTGGTTGAGTTGCCAACTAGAAAGAAAGCACTAAAAAAAAAATGGGTTTACAGGTTAAAGGAAGGAGAGAATGGACAAATGAGACATAATGCCAGGTTGGTAGTAAAGGGATTTGCACAAAAACTAGGTATTGATTTTGGTGAAATTTTTTCTCCTGTAGTAAAAATGACTTCTATTCAGACTGTATTGTCTTTAGTTGCTATTGAGGATTTGCATCTTGAGCAGCTTGATGTTAAGACAACATTTCTTCATGGAGATTTGGATGAAGAGATATATATGGATCAGTCAAAAGGTTTTGAGGTCAAAGGTAAGGAGAAACTTGTGTGCAGGTTGAAGAAAAGATTATATGGTCTTAAACAAGCTCCAAGACAATGGTATTTGAGGTTTGACAGGTTTATGACAGAGCATGGCTTTAGTAAATGTCAATCTGACCATTGTGTTTATTTTAATAGATTGGATAATGGTAGTTATATTATCCTGTTACTGTATGTAGATGATATGCTTGTTTCAGGTTCACACATGCAAGATATTACTGAGCTTAAGGTAAAATTAGCTCACACATTTGCCATGAAAGATTTAGGAGTAGCAAAGAAAATCCTTGGCATGAGTATTAAGAGAGACAGAAAAAATCACAGTTTAATTTTGTCTCAAGAGGATTATGTGAATAAGGTGTTGGAGAGGTTCAATATGCAGGATGCAAAACCGATAAGCACACCTATGGCTGGATACTTCAAGTTGAGCAAACAATAGTGTTCTAAATCACATGATGAGGTTGAGTACATGAGTAGAGTTCCATATGATTCAACAGTTGGGAGCATGATGTATGCAATGGTATGTACTAGACCTGATATTGCCCAAGCAGTGGGAGTTGTCAGCAAGTTTATGGCCAATCTAGGGAAGAAACACTGGAAAGCATTTCAGTGGATTCTCAGATATTTGAGAGGGACTAGCAATAGGCATTTATGCTATGGAGGGTCAAACACTTCTCTACATGGGTATGTAGATTCAGATATGGTAGGTGACTTGGATGGCAGGAGAAGCACCACAGATATGTGTTCACTGTTGGTGCAACAACGGTTAGCTAGATTTCAAAGTTGCAGAAGGTTGTTGCCTTGTCTACTACAGAGGCAGAATACATTGCAGTCACAAAGGCTAGCAAAGAAATGATTTGGATGACTCAGTTCATGAAAGAGTTGGGAAAGGAGCAAGAGAGTTGCAGATTGTACAGTGATAGTCAAAGTGCAATTCATTTGGCAAAGAATTCAGCATTTCATTCAAGAACCAAACATATACAGCTTAGGTACCACTTCATTAGACAAGTATTGGAGGATGGTCAGTTGAAGCTGGAAAATATCCATACGGATAAGAACCTTGCTGATATGTTAACAAAGCCAGTAATAAAGGAGAAGTTGAATATTCATTCAACTTTTGTTGGTCTTCAAGATTAAACTTGAAGATGGAGAAACAAGCTAGAGGATGTTGTTGTACAGGTATAGGTGTAGCTGTTTATCTCGAAGTGGGAGATTGTTGAGTTGTGGAGCTAAAAGCTTCACAAATGAGTAAATGCAGAGGTTGTTGGAGTTACACAGTCGCTGACATTAGTCAAGATCTACTGACATCGGTCAGGATCGACCGACATCAGTTAGGGTCGACCGACGTTGGTTAGGGATTGGATGACATCGGTCATATGCAGACAGACAAAGACCGACATCGGTCATCTATGCATTCCCAGAATTCTAATTTTGAGGAGAACATTCAGTTTGCATGTAAAGACTAACTATTAGTCTTGAGTCTGCTTTTCTATTTTTGGCAGGATTGATTTGAACCTTTGATTAAGAGGTGCATCTAACGGTGGAGAATGCATGGCTCATGAATCCTAGTACTATATAATAGGGTTAGATCCTCATAGTTTGTAAGGTGGATCAATTCAAGTAGTTGAATTGGTTGTAATTGAGAGAGAGAGATAACTCTTGAGGGAAAGAGATCTGTACATCTGAGAGGTGTGAGAAAAGAGAGATTTATTCATTGTATTTCCTTCTAGAAGAGTTTAATACAAGATTGGTTGTTTCTTGTATCTCCTATTCTTTGTTGTTTCTAATTTCTAGTTACTTATTACTTCTAGTTTAATTTCATGTTTAGTTGCTTATACAAAATTAATCAATTGTGCTGTAAGATCCTAACATAGGGTTTGTATCCTTCTTTTTCCTATTTTCATTGGCTGTGTTAAACTTTTTAGATTTCATACATTTTTGTAGCATCCCTCTTTCACTTTGTCTACTATATTCCTTCTAAAAAAGTTATAGGGTTTGTATCCTTCTTTTTCCTATTTTCATTGGTTGTGTTAAACTTTTTAGATTTCATACATTTTTTTAGCATCCCTCTTTCACTTTGTCTACTATATTCCTTCTAAAAAAGTTATCTCTCTTCCATTAAGAAGAAGTGCTAGGCTTAGCGACAATCCTATTGAACAAACTTAGATTCCTTCCATTAGAGCTTATAACATTGACAAAGCACCAGTTACAAATACCATCATTGATAATTCACACCTTGATTGTATGGACTTTAATGATAATGCATCTAAATATGAACAATACAATCAAGATCAAGATGATATACAAGATGGAAATTAGGACACTCTCCTTCCACTTAACAATGGAAATATTATAGTCAATAAGGATGAGATTATATAGAGTTTCAGAGATAGACTTTGGGAAAGACCCCGTGATCGTGCACATATTATACAAGCCATAATGGAAATAAAGACCAAATTAAATAATGGTTAATCTTCTACTCCCCCAAATGAAAACATTATTACACCTACTTTGAGGGCAACTTAGATTATACACCAACCTATCTTAACTTGAAAACCATTAGTGGAAGATACACCTCATATGGCTATTTCCTCCTCTCCATATTCACAATCCCTTATTCATGAGATTCATTCTCTATAGGCTATGGTGTTACATCTTGACCAGGGAGCTACTAGGCCATCAAATGCCTTGGATTCTCATGTTTTTTTACGTACACCTTTGGCACATCACATAGATACAACTCCTTTATCATCTAGATATGTGACACCTAAGATTACCGTGTATTATGGTAAAGGTGGCCCAGATCACCATCCATGAGTTTTTCACATAGCATGTTTAGACAACATGTCTAATGATTGGATCCTCTCTAAATTATTCCCACATAGTCTAAAGGACTATGCCTTATAGTGGTTCTATGATATTTTGAATTAGTCTATTATGACATTCATTCCTTTGGCATATATGTTTTTAGTACACTTCTCAATTAACATCAATGATAAGATCTCATATGTTCAAGTACCACAACTGAAGTAAAAATCCAATGAGCCTATTGAAAAATATATATTATGATATAAAACTATATTGATGAAGATGACTAGCCCCATGGTAGATGGAGTACTCCAAGACATATTCAAATAGATCCTACTACCAACATTTCATAAAGCTATCTTGTTCAATAAGTTTCCAAACTTCACAGATTTATGCCACGTAGTGAAAGAAAGGGAAGTCAAGCTTCTCTCTATGGAAAAATTAAAATATAAAAGTGGATCATATTCAAACACTAAGAGTTATAAAAATACTTCATACAAAGTAAGGGCCACTAAAAACAAGAGTGATCAAAAGGCCACAGTTAACACATCTTTAGATTTATCTCCTTGCTTGGTTTTATCAGCTCCTTCATAGAGAGTTTTCACCAACCTTCAAGAATCATTGGCACATGTTTAATAGTAGCTCCTAGAATGTAATGTCATATCTCTCCCTCCCATCAAAGAGGTTGATATGACATGACCTCTTTCAAAAATCTATGAATCTAATGCATTCTACAATTATCACAGGGCATTAAGCCATACTACAAACTGATGCATCACCTTGAAACATAAGATACAAGATTTGATAGAGTCCAACATAATTGATGTGGGAACATCCAAAATGGCACCCAAAATTCAAAAAATGAAATTTAAGACATTGAAAATATTCTTAGATCCATTTTCAAAGCATATAACTAATGAGGTAGGGGGCACTTCAGTTGTTCACTATACATATCAGGCACATCCACCATCGATATCATATCAAACTACTACAGAGGATGCACACCCCATATATAATATCATTGGTGTGTATCATACTATAGTGCCAATTAGACCACTCATCACTTTCTAATAGTAGGAGATCATTGATGATTATTCATATTTATATGCACTCTTTGTACGAGCCTATATTGATCATCATCCTATTCAGTGTGTTATGGTTGAAAATGGGTCAAGTATTAACATGTGAACTATCACACTTCTACAGAATTTGGGATATTCAAAGTAGGAAATTTCTCCTATTGACATATTTATTCATGGTTTCAATGTCCATGTTCAAAGCTCCATTGGAGAGATTTTACTTCCACTACAAGTTGGACCAACACATGTGGCCACTAGATTCTTGGTAGTACCTAGTGTAGGCACATTAGACATGTTATTAGGTAGGCCATTTTGGAGATGGAATGAAGGAATATATTACCTTGTTGTTGTAATATGTTTTGGATAATGTTGCACTTGTTAATATTACATTGTTATGAATAACGAATCAAACGTATTATGAATAATAACAATGTTGCAAATTTACTTGCTTATTTTTTTATTATAATTTTTTGGTTTAAATTAATATGTTAATTAATGGTATATATTTTTGAACCTTATAGTCATTAAGAGATAAATTTGTAAGGAACTCCAAGAAGTTAACCTTCTTAGGGAGAGAAAACAAGTTATTTGTGACACCTTTTTATGCTAGTTGTTTGTTAGACTACCTCTTAAGAAATTATGAAGCTTTCTTTATGTTTGAATTATTTTAAGGTGGATATAAGGAAAAAATGATATTTAGGAATGTATGTAGTTTATTTTGATATTTTTTAAAACTTGGATAACTTGGTTGTTATTATGAAGGACAATTGTTTAGAAAAGGCAAATTACTAACCAAGACTTGTCCTCATAATCCATTATTTGTTATAAAAGAAAGTGGAGGAGTAATAATAAATTATTGGTTATTTATTGATGGTTAATATTGTTATTATTGAGTATTGTGATTTGATTCATGATGACTATGTATTATTCCATAGTGAATAGTTTTTGTCAGTGTGAACATGATTGGACATACGGTAGATTTTATATATCATTATTCAAAGTATAGGAAACATGTTTATACTGTTGAGTGTTTAATATTAAAAGGATTAATTTGAATCAAATTACACTTTATTTATGAAAATTGTGTTAAACATTTAAAGACTGTAACATGTGTTGGTTGTATATTTGCTTATATTTGATGTTCCACTCAAGATCTTTCAAGATTAGTTAGTTTGTGAAGTTTTAATAAGTAAGGTCAGATATCTTGGATGTATCTAGAATGATTATGGTGTGTGATTTAGTATTTAGTTTATATTATATGAAAATGAGACTTGTAATTTTTCTTAGAAACCATATTGGTTGTTGAAGTCATTAGCATAGCTGTATATTGACACGTGTAATTCATTTTATAGAATCAATGATAAGATTTCTTAAAAATGTAACATATTTATGATAAATGTTAGGTTATACTATTATATTTTTAAGGTCATGTAGCATTAGGTTATTGATGCAGTCTTATATTATTTTGGTAAGATGAATGCATGTCATAAATATGAAAATGAGTTGTTAACATTGTATATTATTTTCCATAGATGTGAATATACATTCATATTATAAATACATTTTGTGTGGATATTATTTGAATACATGACAAGAAGAATTTAATTCATAATGGGATTTAATGCCTAGTAGTATGTTATTTGGTGGATTACCTCACTTAACTAAGCTCACTAAGGTTAAAATGATTAAGTAGATGTTGCATAACTAGGTTATGAGGGTCCTTTCTGGTGTATTATTTTAAATTGAAATGCATGTTGTTTTTATAATAAAATGGTGAATATAAAAGCTATGATAGATGTTTAGGGTCTTTCATATATAATAGACCTAAGATAAATCTGCATGTCTAGAGTTGGAACTTTAAAATATGTAACTAGTCTTAAATGAATCAATTACATTTGTTATTCTCCTTGTCTATTACAGTATCTATAAAAATTCATGGACTTAACCTACTTGTTTAGAAATAATACTAAATGAACCCAACATAGTGTAAATATTGGCCTGCTATTGTTCTAACTGTGTGGTGATACATATTCATGCTTGATAAGAAAATATATTATTTTTATTTCAATTTCATTCTGCATTGTTAGAGTATTTATATAGATAATGGAAATTGGTATATGTTTGCGGAGATCTTTCAACATGTCTATGAGAGGTAATCTTAGTTAACTAAAGTTGGAAAATTATGTGCAATTTTATAAGTTGGTGAATGATTGCTCCTTGTTGCATTATTTAACTTGAGAAGTAATGTTATGTAAATAATGTTGTAAACCTAAGTATGTACCTGGAAACATAAAAACCTACTTTCTTGGGAAAATTTATGGACTCTTAGGAGTTCTTTTACCTTGATGCATGTTTAAAACTATATCATAACTAGTTGCACCTTATGACTATATTGAGCATAGAACAATCTAAACTCGTATGATCTAAAATATTATTTTGATTAAATAATTTCCACCATTGTGCAGGACATATTAACATGGAATTTAAAATATTTTAAAAGACTTATTGAATCATAACTTGCAAGACACTCTTCCAAACCTAGAAACCCTTGCCTATTTACCTAAACCAATCTAAGTTGGATGTCTAGTTGTGATGTGTTGATGGCAATCTCTACTGCTCTGTCCCATTTGTGGAAGTAGAGGATATTGTGTCCTTTGCTCTTTCAAAATGCCAATTAATTTTAAAAATAAGTAATTTAATTTAGTATTATAAAATTATTAAGGGCCCACATTAATTTAATTTATCTTTATTTTTTTGATTGAAGAGCATACTTATATTAATATAAACAAATAATGGTACAATGTTAGTCATACAAAAAAATGAGTGGAAAAATTCCCACCGAATAAGCATATTCATACCAAGGTAAGAAACCCTTGAGAAAAGATCAAGTTTAACAAAGGATAAGAAATGAACACACCAAAAAAATCACATCAAATGTCCTAAGTGTGTAACAGTAAAAAAATATGCACATAAAAATACATGCAGTCAAAGAAAATATTTATACTATAGAAACAAACATGGGGGTCAAAGGGGGCAATAGAGGAGGCAGGTCCTAAGACTTATCACCCCATCCCCTTGAGCAAGGGGGTCTTCATCCACAAGTAAGAGATCCCACCCATCATTCTGGGTGGATTATTATTTTCTTTATTGTGAAGATAAGGGATGCTAGCAAGAGCCAAATGTAGATACTTGTCTTGTGAGGGAGGGCCCGAGTCTCTTCCATCACCTCCTCCTTTGGTAGATCCACAAGACCAATGACACCTAAGAGAGTTTAACTTGATTTAACTTGAAAATATTTTCATACTCAATATATACAAAGACTTTTATATAATATTGTACACTTTTACATTATATTATTTAATCAATTTATTTAAGTCACTTTATGTATTTTTATTAAATTAATTAATTGAAAGAAATTAATATAATTTAATATTATAAAATTATTAAAGCTCAATATGAACCACACCAAGTGAGGTCCATCATAACTATCTAGTGAGAAATAAAGTTAATTATGATCCCTTCAATTAGTACCTATTGTTAGTTCTCTATAGAATTTTTCCTTTAAATTAGACCCTAACATTATGACTTACCTTGTGAATTAGGTGATAAAGTCAACATACACATGTATTGTTAGCTCTTTATAGAAAAAATTCTTTCAATTTGACCATAACCTTACAACTTACCTTGTCCATTAAATGATAAAGTCAACATAGATGGCTCTCTATAAACTTTTCCCTTTAAATTTGACCCTAGCCTTAGGATTTACCTTATCTATTGGGTCATAAAAGTCAATATATATTGTTGGTTTCATTTATGTATTGATATTTTTATTAAACAAGTTTCCTTGACAACTGACATTATAAAGACCACGTGACGAATTGAAGGACCATCTCACAATTTACATTTTCTTCATTAATTGCTGATTTCACTTAGAATCAAATTATTATCGAATACAAATACTTTTACTATTCAATATAAAATTAACATCTATATATTGATACTTTTATTGAACAAATAACCTTGATAGCCAACCTAATAAATATCAGGTGCTGAATTGAAGGACCATCTCATGATTTACCTTTTCTTCATTAATTGTTGATTTCACTTAGAATTAAATTAGCAGTTGCCTCGAAGGTGCAAGAAAATATGGAGGATAAGTGTTTTCTTTTCATTTGTGGAATATATTCCACTTTTATATATTATATTGTGATAGACTACCTTTATCATTTGTTATCCTAACAACACTTTATTATTAATGTACAAGAAATCACCCACAATGCAAAAAATCTAATAATATTAATCAATTTGAAACTCAATCATGCAAGAATTAATACAAAAAATCACATCATATTGTGCTTGCCAAGTTTTTTTTTTGGGAGGTATATTCCCCTTTTACCAAAATTTAACCCACGACATTCCCTCCCACCTAGGATCGATCATCAAGTGAGGATGTTTTCTTTTAAGCAACTAGACAAACAAATAGAAGGATTCAATCTGTAAGCTCGTTTGATATGGTTTATGTCAAACATAGAGTCTTTATTAATATAAGATGGCACCATTGTGAGAGCTATGTCCTTGTTGACACTTGACAATAACAAATATTCAATCAAAGAATCTGCGACCATACAATTTGCATACCTCTTTGTGATGGGTGTAAGCCATGTAAATCACACAACTTCCCTAAATTCGTATAATATTCTAAACACCTAAACATAAGCTCAAATTCTAATGGACACAAATGTAATCTATTACAAAATCTGGATGATACATTTTGCATGAAGGTTTGGAATTGGAATGCTAATAATTATCAGTGTAGATTATACTTTAAACCTCTTAAGACCACCACAAATTATTCTATTAAACAAAGAAAATTACAAATGGATGAGGACCACCAAAGTCAGATTGATGTGTAGGCCCTATTTTAATTGTAATGTCAAATAAGTTAAAAATCTACTTCACGTATCTAATCCTCTTCCATCTAGAAGGTTGTTAGTTGGCCTATTACATTATGCATCACTAGTTGTTTTATGATGTAAGGATCTAACGTGCATGATTAAACATTGGTTTTATAAAGATATGAATTTACATATTATTGTCAATGAATAAAAGACATTTTTTTTTTTAAAAAGACAATGATTAGTTGTCACATGTTTGCTAAAATCAGACAGGTATCCTATCGTGAGAGCTCATTGCATGCATTGAAAGAGCCAAGTTCACCAAATATTACATTATAGAAAAAGACATAATATGCTTTTTGTTTCTTGAAACAATGGGATTTTGTGGGACCTTATTGGAAAATCATCATTATGATCTTTTTGTTTCTTGTTTTTTTTAGTTCAGCATTAGAAAAGAATGGGAGGGGTTTCTGCACTCTATCTCCAAAAAAGCGTTGTAATTGCTGAAGGCCTTACATATTTTCACAACTATTTTATAGGCATTACTATGCAGGGCTCTTTTAATGGGGATAGTGACTTATCATAGAGATTGCTTTTGATCCATGGCTTTGAGACGGCATGTGCTATTAAATAGTTTAAGGTTTATGGTGAAGAACCAACTGAATGCATACGCTGCTCTCCCACAATAATAATCCCTGGTTTCGATTTTAATTACTTTGTTTTTTTATATCTTCTTTTTGCAGTTGGGCATATTATTTTTTCCTTTTTTCTTTTGCAATTGGAATGGTGGTGATTCATAATTGTACATGGATTTATAAGGAGGAGGCTTCACTGTTTGACAATTGTTGAACATTTTACCGGTAAAAAGCTCTACACTCATGCGACTTTAATAATCACCATCCAATAAATGGATCCTCCCCACTTTAATATTTCTTTTTTTGGGATCTCTTTTAAGACGAATCTTGAGGCTTCCCCACCGTATTAGCCTCAACTAACTAATTACTATCTAATAAAAACAATTTTGCCATTCAATATAAAAATTCTATTTCTTTAAATTGTTTGGTTCAATCAAATTTAATAGCGGAAGGCCAAAATTTAGCCAAATATAACGGAAGATATAAATTTTACATTAAAAAGAAGACGACTGCTGCGATATTGAAGCAGCACAGTCCATCCACAATAACAAAGTGGATTAATCCTTTTTTCTATTGAAAAAGCTGAAATGCAATTTGAGTAGAGAAAGCTGAGTATTAACAAGATCTTTGTGATGGAAAAGACAAAGAAACCCTAACGCGCTCATCTTCATCTTAAGATGTTGACGCTGAAACATTCAAAGTCGAGATCGAAGCGGACCGCGTATAAGGAGAGCCAATGCCATGGACTTTGATCAGGTATTACTTTATTAATGATAAAGGATTTATGACTTTGATTACCTGTCTTTGCGTTTCTGGAGGAAGCGCTGCAGAGATAATTTTCTCGCGATCGGAAGCCCTACTTGCCTAACTTTTTTCATTTGCTGAATTTGACGATTTGGCGTGGCAGAAAGTTTCAGTATTTCCTCTGTCATTCCGCTAGTTGTCGTTTTGCTAGAGCCGTCAAGACTTGCAAGTTGCATAATGGCTTCAACCTGGAGTAGAAAATTCCAAGAACAGGTCAAAACTTTTCTTGGAAATGAAACAATAAATAAGCTTCAACGCTCCACAAGTATACCTTGTCAGTGGAAACATGATACACATTCACTGCTCCGTTATAGAAAAATGTGAGCTGAGTGGTGGATTCTTTATCCGGGGCGCTCGCAGACACAGATCTGCCAAACCATATCCCTAAAATCAAATACCATATTTAGGGCTGAAAATTGTTCGAGGCAACAGAAAGTGAGGCAATGCATTAAAGTACCTGGAATTTATATGGTGTGAAGGAAATAAGTCCGTTAATTCGGTGGGGTTTTGTTGGAGAGCACTTTTTGCATCATTTCCGGTTTTATCCATGACAAACCTGCCATGACAGTTGTATTCATTAAAAAAATTCAATCGTTGATCTGAATAATAACGGTCTGGTCTCATGATACTCCAACTGCAACAATAGTTGTAGGGACTGGAGAGATTTTTTAAGTGGATATGCAATGAAACGGTTATGTGGATTTTTAAAATTTTAAAATTTACATCTGCAGAGGAAATTTAGGAGGTTTGAATATAAAACTAAATTAAAATGATATTTATAAAATATTTTTTATTGGTTATAAAGTGCTTAAAACTCCTCTGCAGTTGCTGCAACTTCTTATCCTCTGCTATTATCCATCTCTAAAAATCTTTTTCCTATGCAGTCGCTGCTCCTATTTATTAGGAGAAGATTCAATATTTTGCAGTGGAATAGATTTATACTTATATAGGACCATCTGCAACTGCAAAATAATTGCAATTGCCCCCTCCATGAGACCACATTCTAAACATTCTTAAATACGTTTCTTGTAACTGTAGAATTGCTTGGAATATTAGTGGAGTCATGTCGATATGAATTATAACACAATACCAAAAAGAAACGTGCGGTAAAAGTGTAGGACACCACAAGCCAAATCCAGAAGCGCCACTTGGCAATATATCTAACCAAAACTATTGATTTAGCATGCAATGCATTGCAGTCAAAGAAGATCAATTTTTGTAATTAAGAAGAAGAAGTCGTTAGCACTATATATCTAACCAAAACTACTGATTAGAGGTGGCCATGTTACATGTGGTGCAGAGACCTTCGCTCCTTTTCTCTTTCAAGCTTCCAACTTTTCGCAATTTCAAGAGAATGTGATGCTGATGGCCAAGGTTTGTCGAAGATATTTTTGTTCAAACATATTAGGCTTCCATATTCCATAGTACTAGATTTTCTCGACATTAAGAATCACTATTAGACCGAGGACTCATAGCATAGCTCATTCAGGTGTGAATTTGGTCCTGTTGAGTATAGTTTTTGAAACGTTTGAGCCCTCAACGAGTCATGAAACTCAAGAATCAAAGCCTTGGAAAGAGGCCATGGATGCATACATTACTCACTAATGAAAACAATACATGGGAATGTGTTGACAAAAAGATATTTAAGACCAACGAAAGAAGCCTATCGATTACAAATGGATCTTTAAGACCATGTACAAAGTAGATGGCAACAATGACAAGTACAAGGCAAGATTTATTAGAAATGGGTATGAACATAAATAAGGCATTGACTGTGAGGATAGTTTCACTCCCCTAATGATGATAAAGACTATTAGAATGGTCTTTTATATCATTGCATAGTTTGGATGGAAAGTCCATCAAATGGATGTGAAAACTCCCTTCCTAAATGGATTTTGTAAAGGGAATTCTACAAGACCCAACTTGAGGGTTTTGTCTCATTTGGTCAAGAACAAAAGGTGTGTAGGCTCATCAAGTCTCTATATGGCCTCAACGAGGGTCTTAGCTTGATATACAAAAATTGACGAGCATCTTATTCAACAAAGATTCCAGAGGAATCCATATGATCCAAACATCCACCTCAAGGAGCAAGGGGGGAGGTTGTAACTCTAATTATATATGTCCATGATATAGTCATCACTAATAGCTCAATAAAAATGATCATTACAATTAGAATGATCTCAAATGATCAATTGACATGACACATATTGGGTTACTACATTAATGTCTTGATTTAAAAATATGGAAAAAAGGGCACCACATCTTTGTGTCTCAAATGAAGTATGCCAAGACCATGCTCAAGAGATTCAAGATGATGGATTGAAAACCTATAGAAACATGTATGGAGACAAGAATTAAGTTGTCTTGTTTAGATCTATCACCACCAGTAAATGCCGCTCTCTATCAATAGTTGATTGAGAGTCTCATTTACTTAACATACACTAGTCCTAATATTAACTATGTTGTTAACTATATTTCACGCTTCATGTAGGGACTGAAGATGAGTCACTGGAAAACAACAAAATGGGTATTGAGATATATCCAAGGTATTATGGAGTATGACCTAGAATACAATAAGAATGACCGGTTCTTCTTAACAGGGTACACAGACACATATCATGCAGGTTCTATTGATGATTGGAAATATACATTTAGATTTGTGTTTTTTTTTGGGATTTTGTCATATTTCATGGGAACATGAACAAAAACTTGTTTCTTGATCTTTTATTGAAGTAGAATATAGTGTAGTAGGAGATATATGTGACGTGATATGGCTATGTCACATAATTATATGATTGGACACATCATAAACTCATTATACAGTTTTATATTATGATAATCAAGGTGTGTTAAAACTTGTTCATAATCCAGTGTTTCATGAGTGAAAAAATAATATTGAAGTTCATGTCCATTATATATGTGAATATATTCAACAACACAACAATCAACTCCAACATTTCCCCACTCAAGATCAATATGAAGATGTCTTCACCAAGTCACTTACACGTGATAAGTTTGAGGCATTCAAGATTTCTTTCTCATGTACTCTGAAGACTATGAGGATAATTTTGCTCCCACAATGAAGTTGTTCAAATACATATGTGATGGTTTTCTTTATATTTCTAGTCATTTATGCAATCTATTAGTGGAAATAAGTTGTTGGTCCAATATAGATACTTACAATTCATTACACTATAGATGCCTCAAATAAGTTTGGTATAAAATAATAAAGGAACACTAAAATATACTTTTACATCTCTATAATCAGGTTTATAATTGTTATAGACATGTTCTCTTAATCAAACAAAACACAAAATAAACAAATTATCTCTTAATCATTTATATACTCTTCATTATTTTCAACAAGATTTTTCAAATCCTTGATAAAATAAATCTCAAAATTGATTATAAAATGTGTTTTCCTTATTAGATCAACCTCAAATTTCAGATGCCTAAATTTCAAATTTCAACATGCCAATTTTTTTCATATTATTCTTAATAATTATTTTGTGCCTTCTCTTTGAAAGTTATTGGACTCCGATCCAATATTGTATAAATCTCTAAGTGTAATGTGTTTTAATAATTATTAGTCAATCTTGTTCTTTCAGATGGGTCAAAGCATAATAGTGTGTCCCACTTTTTGGCACGAAGAGGTGAGATACACTTTCATATTTTTCTCAAAATATTTTGAGTTTGGGTCATCAAAATTTGTGATCGAGACATCATGTATTATTTCACTTAAACTTAAAGTATTCCATAGTTAGTGTTCAAGACATCTTTGAAAGCATTATCCAGAATTTTAACTTGTTCCAACATTATTGTTGCAAATCGAATAGATTGCTCACTTAGCTTTGGTAAGTCTAAAATGCCTTCAATTTTTTCATCAATCAATTATACACTCTTGCAGAAGTGTTGGGCCAAGGTTTTTATTTTATTCTAAAAATTTAATGAGCAAACATTTTTTTAATATTGAGGGTACACCACAACCATGGATTTTAGAGTTCATCGTGAGGAAAAGGATCTCTAATTTTTGAAGAGAGACATTTTGTAATTTCTTTCAAGGTGGACATTATAGAGGATATAACCTTAAGGAATAGATCCCTTCTAAGAAGAAATTATTTGAGTCTATTAGATTTATTGACTATGTCAAAAGTGTGTATGGGTATTTTATATCCTTGCATTTCTGCACATAAATATTCATTTTTATTAAACTATAAATAGTTACCACTATGTTCAATATTTGTTATTAAATTCCAACTTGTGAACTTTTCCCATATAAATGAATGTTGTGTTAAATACAAATTATTAAGGGTAAAGCTTATTAATTTTTTCAACTTAAAATATTCCTGAATGTACATTGTTCTTTCTTACACTTTATTTATCATTAAATTCATTTCATCTCATATAGGTAAAGGGCCGGGTAAAGTGAATAATGTCTCTATATCACTTAACTGAGACAAAATATTTGAATTTTTATCTATTGTGTAGTGATTTTTCTCTATTATTCCCATCAATGATTGATATTTTACATATACTCTATGTGCTGGTCCACAATGGTAAATCAATCAAGCATCAACATCCTTAATTAGCTTGTTTTATTATGTTAAACCTTCCAAAAAAATTTAAAATTGTAAAAATATTTCTAGACTTATACAAAAGTATGAATTTATTTCACTAATAAGATCTTTAATTTTTGAGACTAAAGTAAAATTGCTCACAATTTTGAATGCTAGATTCATTCTATGTGCCATGCAATGAATATCAATCATATATGTTGTAAAAGAAGATTTTATCCTTACACAAAGACCACTTAATTGACCTTACATAACTGACATTCCATTTGCGTCTACACAAACAATATTTTTTGCAATTGAAAAATCATTCATGTCACCAACCTCTTTCAAATTATTCTTGACTAGTTCCAAAAAGTTTTAAGAAGTTGCATTTTATTTCATTTTATGAACGGAAAGAAAATGAGGATAATGAAAATGATTCATAATAGTGTAAGCATGCATACACACCCAAGAAGTGTTATCAATGTCTATAACTTCATCTAGTGATAATGCTATGTATCTTGAAAGCCTTATCTTCTCTTAAAGATCCTCTTTTTTGACTTTAGCAAGACAATTAACCCATTTCTAACGACTAGTAAATGACCAATGAGTATTTAAAAATTTTAGGATGTCAAGAAATTTTATTATGTACTTATATCTTAGACAACCAATCATTGGTTGACCTTTATTTAAAATGTAAAAAATAATACAAAACTGTATAGTCTTTGACATTTGGCTGATTCCCATCATTTTTACAAACAAAGATGTAATGATTATTCCACTTTCATTAATATTTTTATTTTTTTAGTTATTCATCATATTCACTTGCATACCTAAAATTAAGAGACTCTTATTTTTTTCTCCATCGTATCATTAATTTCTCCTCTCTATTTATAATTTTATTTTCCTACACTTTTCTCATACTTCTCTATGTCATCTAGTTTTAGCTGTAAGAATTTATCCCTCCCTAGTTTCCAACTATATGTCTTACATCTACACTATTTTGGTGGCTCATTAGTGTCTTCACTCAAAATAGGTTCAATAAAAGGATATTTATAAACCCATTTAACTTGAAAACTCCTTGAAATTTACCATTCATGTGACTATTTTTTTTTTTTGAGTAGTGACAAATTTCATGAACTATTTGTGAGGTTGAATTATCAACACTTTAAGAACTAGGTTATCTTAAATCAGCCATGTCATAATCATTAGCATTGTTACTTTCATTCGTTGATTGAAAGTGATTAGAACCTTATTGAACATGATCTTGATCATGAGAAATAATGTTGGGTTTTGGTTGATTTTCTAAACTAGTATTTATTTTTAAAGGTTTTTCTTGTTGATTTTTATCAAAATACGATAAAAAGGTATTTCCCTTTGATGAAGCCCCTATTAATTTTATAACACTCAAATTAGGAGTAGACATTTTTAAAATAAAAAATCTTTCAATTCCAACTTTATAAATCGCTAATGCAAAGCACTCACTTCAAAAATGAAATTAGTATTCCACTTCTTAAATTGGATTTTACAATAGTAGTTTAAAAGTTGGCACCTAAAAAAATCAATGATACCAACACATTTATCCATAAAAAGCTAAAAAATGAACTACAAATATATCCATTGAAAATGATATCATAGATATAATCTAAATCTGCACAATTTATAAATTTATAAATTAAATCTTAAACCCAACTACAACTCACTTGCAAATTAAAAACATGAAAATAAGGTCAACATAAATTTATAAGGACATGATATAATTTCTTAGTGATTGTTTAGATGCACCTTGGATCTTTATTTTTATGGTTTTAGGATAACAATGATTCTAGTTAGCAACAAATATTTCTAAGATGTGCATAGGGCTTTTTATAAGTTTTGGGAATAATATGCAAGTTTAATAATGAACAATGTACTAATTAAATATCTTAGTTATCAAATATATGTATATGTGAATTAAATTTTATATAATATAATCTAACTTATTCAACAAATTAAAGCTTATAGAAGAGGCAATCCCTTGAAGGAAAGATTTCCGATTCTATCAAAGTAATTTACCAATTTTTTGATATCTCTTTTACATCTCTATATATTAAAAGAGGGAAAAGAAATGGAATGGAAGAAAGAAAGAGAGGGGAAAAAATAGAAACATAAATGAAAATATAACAACAAAATAAAAATATTATCACTATTCTAACTAAGAGTAACTAAAATAACAAACTAACATTCTCATAATTTAATTTCAAATATAATAATGTAATGGTCAATCTTAGATTAGTCTTTTGAGAGACCTACAGAGGTCTTTACTCAATTTATACTAAGTATTAGACATGATATTACCATATGTACTCAATTTTTTTAGTTATGTTATCCTCATTTTTCATAGTTGTCTTGCATTATGGCCCCATAGTCAGTTTATTATTTATACTCTATACTCAAATTTTTTTATCACAATATTTGCTATACTTAGTTTAATATATTATTTGATTGGTCATTACCACATTCTTCTTTTAAACAAATAAAAAATTTATTTTCTTTGAAAAATACTCATTTGAACAAACACGAAAATAATTTCTTTTGATAAATAATGGCATGCAAGATACTTATTTTAAACAGTGCACAAATAAAAAATGAATAAATGCAATAGAGCCTCATGATCATTTCAACCATATTTTTGAGTAACTTGAAAATAATCATTTCACAAATTCTGAGAACATATTAACCTTCTATCACATGTGCAAATGGAATAACTGTGTGGATTCAAAATGAGTGAAAGAAACAAAATCTTTTTTTTAAAGGAAAATATTTATAGATATACATGAAATTCAAAAGAAACCAATAGGCAAAGTGTTTTGAGCAAATATATTTAAAAAAATAATTTTCAATGAACTTATCATTATATTTATTCTTTCAAGAAAGATGACTGTGCATACAAACAACTACTCTCAGTCTGCAGAATAAAAGAAACACAAATCCATACCTTGCCATTGCAATCACAAGGAAGCCAACTTAGAAATTATTTGCATCCTTGTTTCTAATCTCTCTCCCAATCTTTTGACAACCAGAGCTTCACTTTCACCAATAGTTTGCATCAATGACTAGAAAAATAAATAAATGTTCACATATATATTTTAGCAACTTACATTAATCTTGAGAGTACATTTTAGACCAACATTAAATTTTGCATTGGACCCCCTCAATATGTCAGTGATAATTTATTAAAAAATAGGGTAAGATCTAAACCTCAATCCTCGTAGCTTTAATTCTACCTACATCACATGCAATGTTAGAAATAAAATAAACATTAAGTTTGAAAATTAGTTATTATTAAGTTTTTTAGTTATTAAAACCATATCGAAAGAAGAGCATGATTGTTTTAATCAGTTTTATAAATGATGATAAAAAAATTCAAAATATTTTCATAGTTTTAAATTTATAAACTATATAATAAGGTCTGTCAAAATGTCTTAACGATATCCATAATTGACATTTCATTTTTTTTAAAATTTTAACTAACAAACCATGCCAACCAAAATATAATTATTACCTTAAATTTATTTTATCCTAGGTGGTCTCTCTCTCTCTCTCTCTCACACACACACACACACACACACACACACACACACACACACACACACACACACACACACACACACACACACAGTGATTCTAGACTAACCAATACATATCTCGTATTTTTTTTTTGGTGAATTAGAATCATACATGCATAGTAACTATGATGAATCTGTGTCCCAAAATACGATTGAGTATAATCTATAAGGCAATTTAAAATACATATATAAGGAATTTTATAAAATTGAGGCTATTTGACCTATGTATATTTTTTCAGAATTAGCCATTTTCAAAATTAAAAAAAACTACTTATAGCCTTTTGGCTATAAATAGCCTCTAAATTTTTCCCTGATTGGAAGATGAGGGCATTAGGATTTAAAGTGGTATAAATTTATGTTTTATTATTTACATTGATTTTAATTAATTGATTTATAATTTTCTATAATTTTATTACATATCCTAGTCATGTACATAGCCTTGTCATTCTGCTTGTAAGAAAAAAAAAGAAGACCCAAACAAAAAGAGTTCATTCAATGTAACCTCAATGACATAGGTCCAAAAGGATTAATGGGGGAGGACAATGACATAGGGCCATTGATACCAATGTCAAATGATAATATACACTCTCATCTTATTATTGAGGCTTATTGACACCGAATGTTAGGCTCATTGAGAATGAAGATGTATGTAAATAGAAATGTGAAGATATTAATGGATGCTCAGGCAAAGTAAGTATTATAATATGTTTAATTTGAGAATTTTAAAGTTGATTTATTTTAGTTTATTATTTTATTAATTTATACTATTTTAAAATTATTTACAAATGTTAATTTATAGGGATTTCTTAAAGAATAATATATTTATATCAAATATGTTTGGGTTTTAGGTATTTCAAGAAAAAATAATTGATAGAGCCTAAAAATTATAAATTTTCATATTGCCATCTAACACATATAAAATACCAGTTGAGAAATGCATAAAGCTTGTATTTTTAATTTAGGATGAGTTTGGGACTCCATGTTGATAATATTTTATGTCATCACACTTTTTCATTTATTTTAATGACTTTCCCAATAAGTAATAATGTAATCTTGTAAAATTGGAGAAATCACCAAGGAATGGGTGATTTTCAGCTACATTTGAGAGGGGTATATCCCTCATATGATAGGTATTTTTTGTTTTTCAAATAATTTTAACTTGAAACTACAAAAATGATAGAACAAGAAATGAAAGAGAGAAGGGAAAAATATAGGAAAGGGAGAGAGAATGGGAAACCCTTTAGTGGAATAATGCCATATCCTATTTGAATTTGTTATTACTTTCATATGTTTTTTTGTTGTTTGATGTTACATTAGGACTTTTGAGACATTAATATCTGATTATTTTACATTATTAACATTTATTATGATATTTTTACATGTTATTAATTACTCACTTTAGTTTATATAGGTAAATGAAGGTTGAGGTAAAATAATGAGATCCAATTGGCTCACCTTTTGTGTATATTTCTGTCTTTGTGTTGTGAACTTCCTAGTATTATGCTTGTTGTTTTTGATTATGTTTAGAATTTATCATTGGAACTTGGCCAATTATGATTCTTAGTATTTATTTATTTTGGATTTGAATGTCTTCATCATTGATAAATCAATTATGTTTCTCTTGTGCTATGAAACATCATCTCTATTTGCTTTTTGAAGCATTGATTTGGAAGTCTTGGGACTTAGTCCATGGTGGTAATATTAGAGAGTTATTAGTGATGTCATGGTGATGTCATGGAGGTGTCTTGGTGAATGGATGAAGTGATTTGATAGACTAAGTAACAATGACAAAGTGTGTAATGTGCTTATCCTAGTATGCTTAAAGTTGGCTTGGTTGATATTTAGTTTTGACATGATTAGAGATGTTTAGGGATGAGTATGGTGATTTGAGCATGTGAAATAGGTCCCTAAAATATTTTTTATGATTGGAAAGCTTATGTGCATAAGTAAAATTCATCTTATAGTCCATAGTTTTCATCTAGACATTTTGGGTCTAGTGGTAGAAAATATGAGTAGGCAGTTTGATAACATTACCATTACCACATGTGGATGAGTCAAGGGAAGTTATTCATATGGTTGTGCTCATATTAGTCCCTAGTTTCTATGAACTAAATCCTAGGTCATGCGCCTAAGTGTATTTCAAGATATGCAAGTGCAAAGTTGGGCTCCCAAGCATTTTGATAGTGTTTTTCCATAGCCAAATTTGCATGAGACAAGAAAGAGATGAGTAAGTATTTTAATGGTATAATATCTTGCATATGTGTATTTTTCAAGAGAAGGTGATCATATGAGTTGATTTAATTTTATTCCTAATTCTTATATGCCAAATTTTAGGTCATGTGATGTAGCATGGCAAAAGTTATGCATGTTCAAAGTTGGTCTCCCAGATAAGTTCTAAGCATAGTTGGTTTTGTGATAGAAGATTTTTATAAGGCATTTTAATGATGATATATCTCACATGTGTGAGGGTTTTAGGATTAGATTGTTATATGTTTGGATTCTCCTATGTAAGGAGATCATATGGTCCAAACTTTAGAAAATGCGCTTGAGCAAAGCAAAAGATATGGAGGTGTAAAGTTGACCTTCCAAGAAGATAAGAAAGGTTCCCATACTTAGTCATTTCTACACAAGTTAAAGTTTGAGAAATATTGATGGAGCACATTTGATCCAAGATGATAGGAAGAAACAAGATGAGGACAAGTACATAATGTTTAACATTGAGCAGTGATAAAGACCGAGCTTCTTTAAAGGATCAACAGTGAGTGGGAGATCATACAGATAGAAATAATTGGTATGTACTAAAGTCAAGGGGTAAAAGTGATAGTTGTTTAGAATTGTTAAAGACCAAGCTAGGTACATGAGATTTATAGTGCATGATGAGTCAACATTGCAAGATTGCATGAAATGAGGTCAAAGTGACTGAGGTTTAACGTTTGAGAATTGGTGCCTATGAATTAAAGTTTAGATAAGATCAATGGTGCATAATTAATTTGAGAAGTGAGGAAATGAGATGTGAGAAAATAGGTCAAAGTTTAACTGTGACCATTTATTTTTAAGTATTTGAATTTAATAAGGAAAAATCTAGTCTGTAGTTTTTGGACCTTAACTTTTGATCCAAGATGAATTTGTTCATATTGTAAAAATAAAATATGAATAGGACTCCATGGCACATTTAATGAACCTAATTTGAATATTTTGAAATGTGTACAGTCAAAGATAAGTAGGTTCCAAGTTGATTGTGTGTTCGTGCATATACTATAATTAACCCAAGAAGTGTAAATAAGATTATGTAGATGTTATTTCAATGTTTCATGGTGAATTGGCTATTGGAGAGTATTTTAGACTCCATGAGGATGCTTTGTGTGAATTTTAAAGGTTTGACCAATTATATGTAACATGAAAAATGGTTTAGAAGGTGACTATGTGTTCGCTCATAATGATTGTGTGTCACATAATATTATTTAAAGTGATTTGTGCTTAAGAAAAAGGGTATTGTGATGGATATGGACATTTAAACAAGACCTATAGATCATTTAGAATGTGTTAATGCTTTTTTAAAGTGTTCCTACATTTTTTATTTGCATAGAGAAGTGTCAAAGATCTGAATGGGTCTCCGTAGGACCTAAAAGTGACTTAGGCCTATTTGAAAGTGGATTGTGCTTAAGTGTGACCCATGTGAGATGCCTTAAGGGTGAAGTCATGTTTTATGGTTGATAAGGAATTATTATGGATCTAATAATTCATGATTTATCTATATATAGTGAAACCAAATGTGTTGGTTTCTAGACTTGAAAAGGAGATGAGTACAAGGTACATGTGAGAGTTGTGGAGTGAAGGATAGGTAGTGTGCTTGTTGGTTGAACTTATGAGTAGAAAAATATATTGACTATGTGTATTGTATGTAGGTCATGTTCCTAATGTCAGAGTAATGATCTTGCAATTTGAGGATATGCAAAGAGGTCTAAGTGTTAAAATGTGGACAGTTTGAGTGAAGAAAAAGAGAGATTGTGGCATGCCTATGTGAGAGGCATGTTTGATATATATAGAGAGTTTTTGTAGGGGTTAGATAAATAGAGATTTATCATCATGTGTTGAATACATCATTTCTAAGATGGAGGTGTTCAAAAGAGGGTCTAAAGGACTTGGTTTTCCTTCGAGGAAATTGTTCCTTGTGAAATAGGTGTTTCACTAAATACCTTTGGTCAGGAGGACATGATAAAGGTTTGATGGTCTAAATGATTTGATTAATTTCTTTTTTAATTTATTATAAGATAGTAGTCTATGTGTTACAAAATTGAAAGCTCACAACAAATGGAAAGTTCATCAAATGGATGTCAAAACTACATTTTTAAATGGAGACCTCAAGGAGACTATGTACATGACACAATCTGATAGTTTTGTAGTAAAGGGACAAGACCACAATGTGTGAAAAATAGAAAAATTCCTATATGGTTTGAAATAAGCCCCTTGAGATTGGTACAAAAAACTTGTTGAGCACCTTATGAACATGAACTTCAAGCATTTGGAGTTTGAAGATGTAACTCTTTTTATCAAATAGTTGACAAAATAGTTGTATTTATGGTGGTGTATGTTGATGATTTACCCATCACAGGGAACAATGAATGATATATTATAAAATTCAAATTAGAGTTGATGAAAAGATTTGAAATGACTGATTTTGATTATCTTAATCACTATTTGGGTATTGAAGTAATCCAAAAACCAAAGTATTTTTTCATCACTCAAGAGAAGTACATTGGTGACATTCTGAGCAAGTTTGGAATGGAATATTTTAGGCCTCTCAACATGCCCATGGAACATAATCTCATATTGACTTCTGGAGATTTAACAAATTTGGTTGATGCCACTAAATATAGATAACTCATTAGAAGTCTGATTTATGTGACTACCACTCGACCAAATGTATCATATGCAGTTGATGTCCTCTTAATTTTCATGCAACAACCTAGGAAGAGTCATTCAGTAGTATAAAAAAGGGTCCTCAGATATCTCAAAGGCACATAACATTTTGGGCTCGAATACTCAAGGATAGGAGACTCCAAACTAGTTGGGTATTCAGATTTTGACTATGCTAGTTATCATGAAGATCAAAAGTCCACCTTGATTTTTCTAATGAATTTGGGAACAACAATTGTTAGTTACAAATCTAAGAAGCAATCAGTGCCAATCATTTCTTCAACAAAATCAGAATATATGGCCGCTTCATAGGAAACTAGAGAGATCTTATGGCTCAAAAGGGTTCTTTTTATATTTACAAGAGTAATAGGTTTCGTCAACACCTCTCATGGTTGACAACACTTATAAAATATAGATGGTAAATAATCCAATCTTTCACAACTGAACCATGCACATCAATACCAAATTTTATTTGATTCGACACTATGTGAAAGATGGTAGTGTCAAGTTGTAACATTGCCTGACAATAGAGAAACCAATAGACATTATGACAAAGGCACTTAGACAAGAAAAAATTAAAAAGTTTAGAGGAATAATTGGTCTGAAAAATACTCCTATAGATTAATGGGGCATGGTATAATATTATATATGTTAGTTATTAATCCTAGATGTCTAGTTTGGGTGTCTTGCATTTCATCTTATTCAATAAGCTTTGCATTCTCGTAGGAATAAGAAGAGTCATTGAGAATGTGAATTGATGGGTCATTCTTTGGATTTAAATTTAAATGTTTGCTTACTTTCCAATTTGGATCATGAAATACAATTTCATTATCATTCCATAAATAATCTTTCTGACTTGTCAAATAGGGTCAAGCAAGTATAAAGGAAAACTACCTCTCAAATACTTCAATTGTGGTGAGATATGACATTTTGATAATAAGTGCCCTCATACTATAAGAAAGATGATCATGAAGATCATGATCAAGGTCATGATGATGGTAAGAGAACAATCAAGTTTGATAAAATCAAAAAGGGATTCAGAAGGTTTGATAACAAGAAGAAGTACTTCAAGGACAAGAAGAGTCTCTACACCAAAGAAGATTATAGCTCATCAGATGAAAGTGAAGATAGTGACTCAGAGTATGATCATGAAGATGATGGTCATATTGAAGATAGATCCATTTTCATGGCTAAGGAAGGAAGTTACTCACATAAAAAGGAGTCTACTTGGAGTGATTCAAATGACGATGAAGTAGACTATGAGATTGCATTGATTAATGCTCATAAAGAACTAAAGATTGAGAAGAAGATTAATAAGAAGATGAAATCTAAACTCAAGGACTTTGAGGAGAAATTTAGTGTGTTTTAGGTAATAATGGATGAAGATGCCAAAGATCATGAAGATATGGTCAAGCATCTTAGTTGCCAATTGAAAGTCCTATCTACAAGCCTAAAATCTAAAGAAGATGAATGTGCAAGATATGTAATTAAAAATGAATCATTGAAATCTGAGTTAGAGAAGGTATCTAGTAAGTTAATGTCATCTGTGAGATTTTAAAAGAGCTTAAGTGATCCAAACAACATTATAAATGATCAAAAACATGCAAGTGATAAAAATAGTCTTGGATACAAACAAAAACCAGAGACTACAACTCAAGACAAGATAAAGACTAATATGAATAAGGAAAATCTGACTTTGAAGAAAAATAAGATCAAACATCCAAATTATATGAGGTATGAAAATTTCAATGGTTACTACTATACTCATAATCAATTTGGGCATAGAGCTAGAGAAGGTAGAAGACTTGTTAAGAATGAATTTGTATGAAACTATGATGGGGATCATTAGTCAAAATGTGTGAGCAAGGTTGAGTGATTCAAATATCATCATATAGGACACTTAAAAACATTGTACATTCAAGGTAAGACAAATTGAGTTTCTATCAAGGAGTATGGTTTACTACAACTATGAATAGAGAGGTCACATTGCTAGATTTTGCAAGCAAAGGCCTACAAGACAAAATAGGTTTTATCAGGATCCTAGAGTGCAAGATAGAAGGTAAATGAACTCATGGATACCAAAGGTGATAAATAATAATGATAAATAATAATTATGACAAGTCTATAGGTCCCAGTAATATATTTTCTATGGTGGATAATGCTATAGATGTTGAAGTGCTAAGAGCTCTCATTGATTGCTCATGTTGAGAATGAAGAGACCAAGCTCAAGGAGAAGACCAAGACATTGATTGAGGCTAGTTCTGAAGTAAGTATAGATCCAAGTGAACATCTTGATGTTTTTGAGTAATGATGATGAAAATAACATCAATTATCTATACCTAGTGATGAGGTTCCAAGCTACAAGGTTGATTTTTTAAATGAAAAGGTATGCCAAGATTCCATAGTTGTTCCATGTGTTGTCAATTCTATCTTTGAAGAAAAGGAGAGTGATATAGAAGAAGAACTAGCTATCATAGTTTAGACTAAGAATAAAAATAATAAGAGCAAGAAGTTTTATAGCTATAAGAAGATTCTAGTGGTTATTGAGGAGATGTGGGCCTCTCCTGGCTTCACTTTATTTTAGAGCATTATGGTGTAAAGGATGTCTTTGTCTATGTTTCTTAAAGAGACTCTATTCAGTGGACAATTAGTGGTGTTCTTGAGATGGTCCTAAAAGGCTAGATATGAGTGTTTTTAATTGAAGTAGGTATGTCTAGGTGGAAGATATGCTGAGGTGATGTCATGATATTGATAGTTGTATATGGAGTAGTTTGTAGGGTTAGATTGAAGGTTCCCAAATAGCAAAGGAGAATTTGTGATTTGTCAAGATGATATTTTTGTATAAAAAGGTATGTTGACCTTATTTTAGCATGATTCAAGTGGTTTTATGATCTGAAGGTATGTTGAAGTTAATTTGAAGATTTTTGTTAGATCTTAGATTTTCTAATTTGTGCTTAAGAGATTGCAAGTCCTAAAAGGGGTTATAGGAACTCAAGGTTCCCAATGGTTTGGAAGCTCAAATATTGGTCTATAAGTGTGTAATGGTTGTCTCTAGGTGTAACAGAAGTTTTAGAAGTGGATGTTGATTGGAAGGTGCTATGTTGACCTTGTTTGTTTTGAGATTCTAGGGTTTTAGGCTCTACTAAAAAAATGGTCTGCCTCATGACTTTAGGTTTGAGGCTTCTTAATATGTTGAATGGGACAAATGGGTTGTCAAATCAAGATTCATAGAGATTTTGAGGTTGTGGTTCTCAATTTATTCAAGTTTTTGTCAAGTTAGAGGACTAATTGGGTAGTTGGATTATGAAGGAAGTATGTTGCATATGATTATCTAGGTGATGTAAATTGGTGTGCTTGAGGGAGATTATGAGAGTTATCTAGATATGAAGTTTCAGGGCTTGAAGTTATGTCTACTAAAAATTTTGGGCTCTACAATTTTCAAGTAGGGCTACAAGGAGGCTAAACAAGCCTAGTTTGAAGAAGAGTGATTTTTGCTCAATTTATCCAAAAGAGAAAAGAATGTTTGTTTCAAGGAGAGTTCTTAGTTTGTTTGAAATCATATTTCCTATTTGGTGAATGGCATGAAGTTCTGTTGGTGTTCCTTGTGGTAGCTTGAGAGAGAAGGCTAGTAAGCATGTGTGGTGGTTCTTCATGGTGTGTAGAGATCTGAAGATACTCAAAAGGTGAAATTTTAAAAAAATATTAGGGGGAATCCCTCTTAGATATATCTTAGTAAGTTCCATTAGATTTTAGTGTTTTGTGTGTTCTTTCTTAATTTGTTGCTATGTTTGGTTGAAGAAGAGTGTTGGCATGGAGCAAAAGGAAGTTGTCAAGGCAAGAAGAGGTTGGCTCAAGGTAAGGGGAAGTTTGTATTATATTTATAAGATGGTAATTTCCTATTAATGGTATTTTTAGGTCCTTATGATTAGTTGGTTCCCTCTTTGTCATTGTGTTAAAAGGGGATGAAGTTCCTATTGTAAGAGTGCTCAAAGAGAGAGAAGGTGAGCTGAATGACATTTATTGACATCAATGATAAAGGGGGATATTATTGAAGAGTTATCAGTGATGTCATAGTGATGTTATAGAGGTGTTTTGGTGAATATATGAAGTGTGTTGATAGCCTAAGTAATAATGACAAAGTGTGCAATGTGCTTGTCCTAGTATGCTTGAAGTTGGCTTGGTTGAACTTCAATTTTGACATGATTAGAGATGTTTAGGGATGAGTATGGTGATTTGAGAATGTGAAATAAGTCCCTAATATGTTTTATATGATTGGAGAGATTATGTGAATAAGTGGAATTCATCTGATAGTCCATAGTTTTCATCTAGACATTTTGGGTCCAGTGGTAGAAATCTAAGTACGTAGTTTACTGACATCACCATTGCCATGTGTGGATGAGTTAGGGGTAGTTGGTCATATTTTTTTGATCAAGTTAGTCCCTAGTTTCTATGTGTTAAATCCCAAGCCATATGCCTAAGTGAAGTTAAAAATATACAAGTACAAAGTTGAGATACTAAGCATTTTGATAGTGTTTTCCCATACTTAGCCAAATTTTCAGGAAAAGAGAAAGAATTGAGTAAGAATTTTTATGGTAACATATGTCACATGTGTGGGCATTTCAGGAGAAGTTGATCATATGGGTTTGTTTAATTTTGTGCCTAATTCTTATGCAACAAATTTCAAGTCGTGATGTAGCACAACAAAAGTCATGCATGTTCAAAGTTGGTCTCTTAGATAAGTTCTAAGCATAGTTGGCTCTATGACAGAAGATTTTGAGAAAGAATTTTAATGACAATATATCTCACATGTGTGAGGGTTATAAGATTATATTTTTATATGGTTGAATTCTCTTATGTAAGGAGATCATATGATCCAAAATTTAGAACATGCGCTTGAGTGAAGCAAAAGATATGAAGGTGCAAAGTTGACATTCTAGACAGAGAAGCAAGGTTTCCATACTTAGTCGTTTCTGCACAAGTTAAAGTTTGAGCAAGATCGATGGAGTGCATTTCTTCCAAGATGTCAAAAAGCAGTGAGATGAGGACAAGTATATGATGTTTAATGCTAAGCAGTGATAAAGAATGAGATATTTTTACGGATCAACGATGAGTGAGAGACCATAAAGATAAAAATCAATGATTCATATTAAATTCAAGAGGTCAAAGTGACATCTGTTTAGCATTGTTAAATACCAAGCTATGTATAGGAGATCGATGGTGTGCGATGAGTCAAAATTACAAGATTGCATGAGATGAGGTCAAAGTGACTGAGGTTTAACATTTGAACATAGGAGCATATGCATTAAAGTTTAGAAAAGATCAATGGTGCGTAATTGATCTGAGTAGTGAGGACATGAGATGTGAGCAAAGTAATCAAAGTTTAACTATGACTATTTACTTTTAAATATTTGAATTTAATAAGGGAAAAACTAGTATGTGGTTTTTGGACCATAAATTTTGATCCAATATGAATTTGCTCATGCTATAAAAATCAAAGATGAAGAGGACTCTATGGTACATCTAATGAACCTAATTTGAAGATAGAGAAATGTGTATAGTCAAAGATATTATAGTTTCAAGTTGACTATGTGTTCATGCATGCACTGTAAGTAACCCAAGAAGAGTAATTGAGCTTATGTAGATTCTATTTAGATGTTTCATGGTGAATTGGATATTGGGAAGTATTTTAGACTCCATGAAGATGAATTTTTTTCATTTTGAAGGTTTAACCAATTATATGCAGTATAAACAATGGTTTAAAACGTGACTGTGTGTTCACTCATAATGATTGTGTGCACAAAATATTGTTTAAAGTGATTTATGCTTAAGCAAAAGGGTATTGTGATGGACATGGACACTTAAGGGGTACATATAGATCATGTATAATGGGTCCATGGTTTTGGAAAGTGTACCTATTTTATTTTTTTGCTCAGAGAAGTGTCAAAGGTCTGAATGGGTCTCTAGAGGACCTAAAAGTGACTTAGGCCTATTTGAAAGTAGATTATGCCTAAGTGTGACCCATGTGAGATGCCTTAAGGGTAAAGGTATGTTTTATGGATAAAAAGGAAATATTGTGGAGTTACTAATTCATGATTGATCTATATATATTGAAACCAAATGTGTTGGTTTCTAGACTTGAAAAGGAGACAAATGCAAGGTGCATGTGAGAGTTGTGGAGCGAAGGATATGTAGTGTGCCTGTTAGTTGAGTTAATGAGTAGAACAGTTTGTTGACTATGTATATGAATTGTAGGTCATGTTCATAATGTCATAATAGTTCTCTTGAAATTTGAGGATATATAAAGAGGTCTGAGTGTGAAAATGAGGACAATTTGAGTGAAGAAGGAGAGAGATTGTGGCATGCCTATGTGAGAGGCCTGTTTGAGATAGAGAGAGTTTATCTAGGGGTTAGATACATAGAGATCTATCATCAGGTGTTGAATACATCATATCTAAGGTAGAGGTGTTTAAATGAGGGTCTAAAGGACTTGGTCTTCCTTAGTGATAGTTGCTTCTTGTGAAATAGGTGTTTCACTAAATACCTTTGGTCAAGAGGACATGATCAAGGTTTATTGGTCTAAAGGAGTTGATTAGTCTCTTGTTTGTAATTTATTATTGGATAGTAGTACGTGTTTGATAGACTTGAGAGTGGGTTTTATTCCTCATGAGGGTTTCTCACAGGAACTATGTGTTATGCGTTTGATATTGTGTATGCAATGGATGAATGAGCTCTCTTATTAATGTTGCTTGATCAAGTTGATATATGCTAATTTCTTAATAGTTTAAAATAACTACAATTATAATTGAAATATTTGAGCTCATTAATTTACCCCCCTCAGTGATTATACCTCTAATAGGTAATCATTGGTTTATTGATTATATCTTCGAACATGAAAATACCTAGTCAAATGTCATTGACTTAGTTTATAATGGCATTGTGAAATGTTTTGATTATGTTTTGCATTGTCATCATGGGAATCAAAATAAATCCATTTATAGACTTTGGAAATAGTATGATTATGTTGATATTCGATGTAGGTCAAATAACTTAATCACTCTGATTAGGGTTTCAATTATGTTGCATGTTGGAATTCAAGCATTTAGTTTGTTTAATGGAACTCACACTTGGAATTGTGATTAGGAGTGAGAAGTCGAGAGTTAGGGAGGACCATGTGTTGCCTTATGGCCATAAATGCACGCAGACCTCAAATTTTGATGGGGAGTGTTTTATTTTTTTAAGTGATTATGAAAATAAAGAAAGGGGGGTTAAAAGCCTATGTTTATGGACTGTACAAGAAGCGTAGGCTGTTTTGGGGTTTGAGTTGGAGTTTGAGGAGGAAAAAAAGAAGAGATAAGGAATGAAAAATAAGCATAACATAGTTGTGGGTTTTTTTTAAAAACAAGTAAGTTTGTATTTACATTATTATACAGAATAATGGATATTAAATGGTGGTGAAAAATTAGAAGGGCAAATGGGATGTGTGAGGGGAAAGTTTTCCCTCAAAACTTCTTCACCATTTTGTATACATGATTTTTATAGCTATAATATCACTTATTTTGTGGTGAAAACTAAAACCCAATAGATTGTTGAGGAAACCCAAGTGGGTATGGCTATTTGGAATCATCTCACCCCTTTGATGGCATAAAGATGAGTTTATGTGATATCTATGTATTTATTGAATAGTTATGTTGTGTGGTGTAATATGTCTCTCTATGTTTGTGATGGTTTGGTATTATGTCAGTAGTGTGGACCTAGATATCATTATTTATATATCCCTCTTTTTTATTTATTTTTATGGACCTAGAGCCTCCATGTAGTGTCCTATTCTAGCCCCAAACTGATGTTTGGGATGGTTACGGTACCTCCAATGGATGGGACCATATTATACATTACTCAAGTTTCATGATTGGTTAAAAATATGGTTGTTGTTTGGTTATGTTTTCATGGATTTGAGGTGAATTCATGATGGTGCCAATGATATTGAGGCACTTTTATAATTGTTTCTTGTTTTATCTTATTTATATTAGGAATATGCAATGTTTTTAAGTTTTAATGTTAAGCCATTTTAAAGATGGCATGAAGACATATGTCACCTTGTTGTTGTAATATGTTTTGGATAATGTTGCATTCAGATTCATATGGATACTTGTTAATATCACATTGTTATGAATAATTGATTAAACCTATTCTGAATAATAACAAAGTTGGAAACTTTCTTGCTTATTGTGATATTATATCTTTTTGGTTTAAATGAATATGTTAATTGATGGTATATATTGTTGAACCTTATATTCATTAAGATGGAAATTTGTAAGGAACTCCAAGAAGTTAACCTTTTTGGCGAGAGAGAACAAGTTCTTTGTGACACCTTTTTATGCTATTTATTTTTAAGACTTCCTCTGAAGAAATTATGAATCTTTCTTTATGTTTGATTTCTTTTAGGGTGGATATAAGGAAAGCATGATAGTTAAGAATGTATGCAATTTTTTTGATATTTCATGGAATTTGGATAACTTGGTTGTTATTATGAAGGACACTTGTTTAAAAAGGCAAATTAATAAATGAGACTTGTCCTCATAATCCATTCTTTGGTATAAAATAATATGGAGGAATAATAATAAATTATTAGTTATATATTGATGGTTAATATTACTATTGTTGAGCATTGTGACTTGCTTCATGATGATTGTGTATTATTCCATAGTGAATAGTTTTTGTTAGTGTGAACATGATTGGACATTTGAAATTTTTTACATATCATTATTTGGAGTCTAAGAAACATGTTTGTATTTTTGGGTGTTCAATATTAAAAGAATGAAAGTGCACTTTGTTTATGTAAAATTTGTTTAACATTTAAAGCCTATAACATGTGGTGGTTGCTTATTTTCTTATATTTGATGTTCCACTTAAGAGATTTCAAGTTCAGTTGGTTTGTGAATATTGAATAAGTAAGGTCAATTATCTTGGATGTATTTAGGATGATTATGGTGTGTGCTTTAGTTTTTAGTTTTTATTATATAAAAATAAGACTATGTAATTTTGCTTAGAAACCATATTGGTTGTCGAAGTCATTAACTTAGTTGTATATCGACCCATGTAATTAATTTTATAACATCAAAGATAAGATCTTAAAAAAAAGGTAACATATTTATGATAAGAATTAGGCTATATTATTATCTTGTTAAGGTCATGTAGCATTGGGTTATTATTACAGTCTTATATTATTTTGGTAAGATGAGTGCATGTCATAAATATTAAATGAATTGTTCATATTGTATATTATTTTCCATAAACATGAAATACATTCATATTATAAATACATTTGTATGGATATTGTTTGAATACATGACAAGGAGAATGAAATAGAAAATAAGATTTAATGCTTGGTAATTTGTTATTAGGTGGATTACCTCACTTAACTAAGCTTAATAAGGTTAAAATGATTAAGTAGTTGCATAACTAAGTTATGAGGGTCCTTTGTGGTGTATCATTTTAAATTGAAATTCATGTCATTTGTATAGTATAATGATGATGGTAGAAGCTATGATTGATGTTTAGTATTTCATATATAGTAGACCTAAGACAAATTTGGATGTTTAGTGACTCAGTTGGAACTTTAAAATATGAAACTATTCTTAAAAGAATTAGTTACATTTGTGTTTTTCCTTGTCTATTTCAGTATCTATGGAAATTCAAGAAATTAACTTTATTATTTGGAAAGAATCTTAAATAAACCTAACACAATGTAAATAGTGGCCTCAGGGTTCATTTTAGTGGGCCCTATAGAAAAATCTATAGAGGTCCTGAGGCGAGTCTGATTTGTAATGGTCATGAATCGGGCTGGAAGCCATATTGTTGTAAAGGAAAATCATGCAATACTAGGTGATGAATCATATAAAGCCTACAACCATGGATGAATTCCAAGAAACATAGTCACCTGAGCAATATTGGTCAATGATGGTAGTGTACAGGTGTATGTTATTTCATACAGATGATGAACACCTACATAAAAATAGGTGCATGCCAAAATAATTATAGATGAGGGCATGTGTAGATAAATGCCTATGTAGGAAAGTGGCTTTACTTGATGTAGATGGATGCCTATGCATTGTAGGTGGGTATGTTGTAGGCGTGTGTTAGATAAAAATAGACTATCACCTACATAGACTAGATAGATGATTATGTGAATCAGATGAATGGTTGTGTGAACTACATGAATGCCTATGTGAACTAGATAAATGCCTATGTGTCACTAATGAACACTTGTGTGAACCATATGAATGCCTATGTGAACTAGATGAATGCCTATGTGAATTAGATGGATGCCTGTGTGTACTTGGTGAATGCATGTGTGATTTAGATAGAGACCTATGCAAACTAAGTGAACATTTATGCATTACATATGGGCACCTATGCAGATGGATGCCTATGTAGATGAAGGCCTTTGACCAATGCTGATGTGGCCCTCTCAACTGTGATACAAGTGTCTTTGATGAACTCCCACATCATATAAGCAGTTACCCTTTTTGACCTGAAGGTCTATAAATATTTGAAATGCACCTCATTTTGCACATTTTGCCATCTTAGCCTCTTCTCCTTGTTTACAAATTTTCATCTTTTCTCCAATTTACAAAACCTTTTTTTACTCCATGCCTTCCATTTATCAGACCTATTCTGGTGTTAGCATAGTGGTAATCAGAAGCCCCAAACTTACTTTCTATAATTTAACGTGCACTATTATCCAAAGGCTTCTGTAGCAATAAGACACATACAATGATTGGGTGGAGCCTTACAAGCTCAACAATATTATCTACATGCCCCAATATGAAAAAGATATTCCTTTGTTGAATGTTCTCATACAAAGCTTTGATACTTCTTCCTCCATGTTACACATCAACTTGGGCTCCTAGAATGTTTCATTTGGAATCTATCTAGAGGATATTGAGATACTAACAAGTCTACCTTACAAAGATGGGGAATTGATCACCATAAAGGCCTTATTGAATGATGATGATAAAAAGTATTTAGAGTCCCATTACTCACTATAGGTGGATGGTATGTATTGTAAAATTTATAATTACTGAGTTTTGAATAGTTTTACTTTTGTTGTTCTAACTTGTTAATTTTTTTACAGATCCTCAATGTTGTGGTAAAAGGGGACCAAAAATTTAATGTGTTAAAAACCCTTTCCTATTAGGAATGCTTGAAATTTTCCAAGAAAAAATTATTTTGTAGGGTAGACCATCTGTTAATCCATTCTAGGCTCTAGTTTATATTCTTTGTACTCTAGGTGCTCAACCGTTGAACTGGTACAATTTTATTTCTAGCAGACTCAAAGATGATTTAAACTATGATCTACATAGTGAACATACTCAATTTTATTGTTGTAATTACATTATTTCATTGGAATACAAATAAATTTTGGATTTACAAGCATCCTCTATTCCTTCTACTCCCAATCCCACAATATTTGTCAATGCACTCTCCCTTGAAGCATAGGAGGTTAGTTTGAGTAGTTGTTTGACTATTTGAGATTTGTCTTATATCTATTTCAAATAATTACATAAATATCAATCTAGTTCATTTTAAATAAAACATCTTTTTCTTGCAAAAAATATTATATGAAATGATTACTAGAAGAAACATAGTAAGCAAGGGATGTCAACCTCCTGAGGCCTCACCAAAAATAGAGATAGAGGAGTATGCATAATCGATTCCATAGATTCCCAAACAATAATTGATAAGAAGAAAGTGAATGTAGTGTTAGATTACACCTCCAACACAACCCTCCACTCATGTTACCGGTATAACTTCATAAACTAGCTTCACTTTGATTGATTACTCTTTTATCATTGTAATATTTTAGCTCTCTCTCTCTCTCTCTATATATATATATATATATATATATATATATATATATATATATATATATATATATATCAGAGCCTACACAATCTTAATTGAAAACACCAACTAGGTTTGGTAGAGCTTTAAGAGTTCCCCAATAGCTACAGTAACAACAACAACAACAACAAAAATGGAAATAGAAACAACAACAACAACATCAACAACCAAAACAACAATGACAAAAACAACAAAGTACAGTAAATTGATAGATTTTTTCTTAAATGATAATATTATATTAGATTTTTTTAATTGGTTATATAATTGATTTTAATTCCCATTTGTAGCTCATTCTTTTCCAATGAAAAAATTCTTACCACCACCACCCCCCCATCATGGCCCTTTAACTAATGGTATTGGGAAACATATTTTTATCCTAGCTCAGAGTGGTGGCATAGTTCAGTTCCTAATGTTCGAGTTTCTAAAATTTTTAATTGGTGGCCTTTCCAGTGCGATGGGGACTTCAGTTCTTCGTAATATTGATCTAGATGATGAGTATTTGGGCATTGATAGTGGCATGCCCATATATTTTCCTAACCCTCATGATATCATACATGGATCTCAGCTGACAGAGCCTTTACAGTGGCCTTGTATGCCCAATTCTCCACCTAGCAGCACCGAAGGTAGTCTTGTGCAGGAGATTCCCCAAACAGATGACCAACGTACCTTTTTTCCTATTTCTAATTTATTGGTAGAAAATACTAAAGCTTATGTTAATGATTTTATTCTTCCAAACCTTAATGAATTGAGAACTTGGGAGCATCAGGTAAAATTATTAATTTAGGAAATAAATGAGTGTTTTTGCAACCACAGTCAATGAAATCAATTATATGCAATGATGGAGCATCATCCAATAAAAATTGATGTTTTATTCAACCAAGTAGTTTCAAGAAGTGTTGTTGTGAATAATAGCTTTAATGATGATGTTATTGATATCATGTTAAACAAATTTGAGAAATTGAATGCAGAAGCCCAAGCATACTACAACAAATGGGCACAAAAAAAATCCTAGTGGATCTTGCAAATGAAAAAAAATAAAAATTTGGTGCAAGTTTAGTGATGGTTTTTTTAATTAAAATTTATTTAAAAAAACTTAACTAATTAAATGTTTTTTGATCATTTGTAATAAAAATATATCAATTTGAAGAACCAAGTTGATGTCCTTGACATGCATCTAAAAAATACGTACAAAAGTATTTTTTTGATAATTTATTTCAAGAAAAAACTTGTTTTATTGAATAAACAAAAGAATACACTGAGGAAAATAATTTGAGAAAATGGCTTGGATCTTGATGTTTTATTTAAAAATAAAGTTGAAGCAGACCCATCATTGCTTTTGACAGGAGATGCTACTATAGAAGGAAGGGCAAATATTGAAAATATAAATTTTACAATGAAATATCTCCAAGATTCTGGGATCCCAATTCTCATAGTCACAGATAGCACAACCACTACCAGTACCAGTGAACAAGTAGTTCAAGAACAAATTGATCCATAGTGATAATGAGACTAAGTTCGATGTTGTTTTGTAATTTCTTCCATACTATCATTTACGTAATGGAAATTGAAGTTTGAGCTCAAAGCCTCAATTTGTTTTATGATTATGTTTTGTAATGATTGGAAACTTATGTTTTATAATATTAAAATATATTTTGTAATTATGGATTTCTTACTCATATTAGGCTACAACCTACAATGTGTAATAATTTGTTGTAATGTTTAACTGCTTTAATTTATAATAAATTTGGTTTCAAATCTATTAAAATATTGTTTACCATTTAATTTCATTAAACAATGTATATTTTACTCAAAAAAATGTCAAATAATCAAAAAAATAGAATGTTGAATTTGTACTATTTTTTGCATGTTGCAATGTAAAAAAATGTTAAAAAATACTATTATAAAATATTGAAGATAGGATCATATCAATTAAGCATTTCATAAAAAAATTAACTCAATTTGAATCAATTAAGAATTTCACAAATATTGTTCAATAGTTTACATATACATATTATAATTTTACAAACTAATACTCAGGTTGCTAACATTTGTAGTGTCTGTATCCCTAGCATTACAGTTTCACTATCTTCTTTGGTAGTTGTATTTGTGACACCTCTTATTTCAATTAGACTGCTCCAAATTTAAATTGCTCTATCATATGGAAACATATCAAATTCATAACCTGAAACATATAACCTTAAACATGTCTCAATATTTTTATCCAATCTATTCCAAAGCCTTGATTTAACAAAATATAATGCACTGAATACCCTTTCATTTTCTAATGACCCCAAAATCATTGTTTGGCACAATTCATATACACAAATTTTTTTGTTGATTTATTTATGTAGAACATTGCTATGATACAGTTTCTTCCATAACCTGGTAATAGAACCTATTTCTATTGGTTTAGTTAACAACCAATATTATTCAACCATTGTAAGTCCAAAAAGCATTGAATGTTTCTTTAGTAAATTATTTTTCAAAAAACCCTTAACTTCCTCTCCATTGATTTACACATACTTACTAAAATGTTCGATGAGAGTACTCTTGTATTTGATAAATAAATTACTTGTTTGTTCTTGACAATCTACACCATTCCAAAATGTAGAATTCACCATGCACATGGATTCAAGCAAGTCATCTCTTTGAAATCTATCTCAAATTTTAGTAGCTAAGCTTTTTGAAATGCCTCTCAATTTTATTCGTGTGTCACATATGACATTGTCATATAGAACCCTTATTACAGGTATTTGTTCAAATTTTAATCTAAGTACATTAGTTCATCTTTGGAAAGTGTGTAATGGTATCTTTTTTTCATTAACATAAATACAAACATGATCATGAATATTTAATTTTAAATAGTTTTGAGGGTCGTTTAGATTTTTTAAAATTTCCCAACTCTCAAATATTAGTCCCTTAAAACATTCATTTGAGTAGTATAATATATCAAGTGATAAACAAACATGTTTCCTCAACTTTATGAAGTCTACAATATATATTGATCTCTCTGGTGCATGTTTCATCAAACAATACATTTCCTTCAACATGGGAAAAATACCACATAATGTTAACAAAATTTCAAAATTTTTCAAGCGGTTCAATAAATCTTTTGCCTTATCAACTTCCATCCTATACTTGAACATAAAACCAGTCAATGATTGATATTCTTCAAATATTTTGCATGCAAGCTCATACATTGAAATCCATCTAATATATACATCTTTTAATAGGTTTTTTCCATTAGGTACTCTAATTGAAAATTTATGAAACTCTAAAAACCTTTTTGGACTACATGACATGAACACATGCAAATCATGGATTAGCTCCAACACTTTTACGACATTTTTTAATGTGCTTAAAATTTTGTAAACAAGATTAATTCTATGTGCCATGTAATGTATTGGAGTCATATATGAGGAAAATTATGTTTGTAGGTGAACACACAAACCTATTTTATTCCCCTGCATTACTGATGCACCATCTGCACCAACACACACCAACATAGTACTTATATCAAGGTAACTCATCCCAACAATATCTATCAAATTAGAAATAACCAATTTGTAAAGGTTTTTAACATCATAATTTTTAGTGATTTTATGTATAGATAAAATGTGAGGTTGCCTTGAATGATTTTGAAATGTATAAACATGCATGCATACCCTGCTAATACCCATTGCTAATTTTAAGATTGTACCCTGCTAAACATGCATAGATAGTGATATAAACCTTGCTAATTTTACTTTTTCTTTCAAATCCTTCTTTTCAATCATTACGAGGCATTTTTCCATCTCCCAAGCACTAGTATCAAACTAATTTGAATGTGGATTGTTGTGAATTCCAATCTGCTGAAATGAATTCTTGTAATCTAAAAAATTAGAGATTGGTCTTCCTTTTTTTATAATATGATATAGAGTTGAAAATTATATATTTTTGGCAAGATAATTAGACTAAGCAAACTTTCTGAATAGAGCTTTAATTATTTTTCCTTTCTCAATGAGGTACCATTTATGTTTCTAATAGTTATGATACTTTGTTGCGTAACATTGATGCATGAACTCTTCTTCATTTTTCCATCTCACTATTTTTTTGATATTTCAATCTTTGTCTTTTACTGACTCATATATTTTTCCATAATGTTTTTCAATTGCGTCCGACTTGAGTTACTTTTTATGATCCTTACCAAGTTTCCAATTACATATTGTGCATTTGCATCTATTGGTGTGTCAGTACTATTTTTCAGCTATACAGGTTCAAAAAATGGGTATTTAGATACCCACTCATACTAAAATGACCTTTCAATTGTCCATGTATTTTTCTTATTCCACATTGTTTTTTGTTGTACCTTTTTCAACTAAAAATTATTTTTTTTGTGTAGTAGTTTCATTTGAAGATTGTGTTGGGTGAGTATATCTCTCATTTGATGTTGGGAACTAATCATCATCACCACTACTTATGATGTGATATCTCCATTTCCTTGAATGCAATGGGATAGTGGGTATTTTTTTTTTTAGCAACTTTTTTTGTGCCTTTTTCAACTAAAGATTATTTTGGTTGTGTAGCAGTCTCATTTGATGATTGTGTTGGGTAATTAAATCTCTCATTTGGTGTTGTGAACTCATCATTAACACCACTAGTTATGATGTGATATCTCTGTTTGCTTGAATTCAATGGGACAATAGATATTTATTTTTGAGTGGCTTCTTTCTATGAAGTATATGTTCAAAATCATTATACAAGTCTTAAATACTTTTATCATTGAATTCTACATGCAAAAAGTTTATGACATTACTTTTTAATAAATGCCAATACTAAAGTACAAATATATAAAAAGCATTAAATCAAATAATAGTACTAATATAGTACCTATTTTTTGCATTACATTCACAAGTCTTTCCAACTCAAGGATATATTAATGTTCAATATGTTTATCAATGGGTTCTGCATGCAATATTATTGTAGGCCTTGTCATTATTATTGAATTTTGAAAAGAATATTTAATTAATTAAAAAATGGTATTCTATGAGTTAGTACCTCTATTTGGAATTTTAAATTTATGCCCAAGTATGTCTTTCTGTGGAGACAATTCTTCCAAAGAGTAATTAGTGGGTTCTGCATGAAAAATGGTTTAAGACATTTTAATTATTATTTAACTTTAACACAAGCCAATGAACAAAAAATACCAGTAAATGAAAATATAGTACCTATGTTTGGTGTCTAGCTAAAATAAGATAATAGGTTATTTTGTTTTTTAAATTTCCCAAAGGCTTTAATATTTTTAGTAGATGCCATATTATCTAACTTGTAGAGCCATGGATGAAAGATGATTAATAATAAAATGAAGATGATTGACAATAAACAAAGAATCTTGACTGATGAATAATGAACCATGACAATAATCAAACATAATGATGACTTCCTGTAGAATGACCTTATTTGCATGCAATATAGAATGGTCCCCATAGGTTACTGGAAGTTACCTATAGGCTACTAGTACTAGCACCCACTAGTAGGCTATGGGTGACCATTCATAGACTATGGGTGGTCACCCATAGATTGAATCACCCATAGACTATTAGTGGTCACCTGTAGACTATTGATGGTCCCTTGTAGATCACTAGTGAACAACCATAGACTTTTGACAGATGTCTGTAGTCTATAAACACATGCTAGCAAACTTTGATGATCACCCATAGATTGGTGGCGATCACCCATAGACTTGGGTAAACTTTGGTGGTTGCACGTAGACTATCAATATCTACTGATAGTTTATGAGTGGCTATTGTTAGTCTAATTTCATTTACTTACAACTTGTGATCTATGGTTGGATGATGGTAGGATGCATGCTGAGCCATGATTGATAGTAGATTACAGTCAAGTGCCCACAAGCTACCATTAGGCACTTGCACTTTTAGGATATAGTCAGGCACTTGCACTTGTAGAATGCAGTCAAATGCCTGCAAGCTACCCTCATGTTTAATTACCACGATTACACTTCAAGAGTAATAAATGGAATAAAAATTTAAAAATACTAAAAAGTTATATTATTAAAAATGTTGCTCACCTTGTTTTGGAGTCTGAACTATTGATTCTTGAAGCCCTCCTGGGAATTAAAATACAAACCACCAAAAAAATTCTTAAAGTCGTTCGATAGTATGTGGTGAAATCCTTCAGATTGGCTTTCGAGGTACTAGTGAATTACATTTATAGGAGGAAATTTATATTCAAATGTAGGAAAACCTATCCTTGAAATTAACTTTGACCCCAAAAATTTAGGTGATCCCACCATGTCAGCAACTCCACAAAAATTACCAAATGTCGACTTCAAAAAATGGAATATTTGTAGATTAATGAAGATTCGCCACTAAAAAAACCCTGAGTGGCTTGCTATATGGTAGTGCAAACCTGTTCTAGTTGTGTGGAGATAAAAATTCATGATTAATAAGAAAATATATTATTTCTATTTCAATTTAATGATGCATTGTTAGTATATTTATATAAATAGTGGAAATTGGTATATGTTTACAAAGGACTTCTAACATGTCCATGAAAGGTAATATTGATTAACTAAAGTTGGAAAAGTATATGCAATTTTATACGTTGGTGAATGAATGCTCCTTGTTGCATTATTTAAATTGTGAAGTAATGTTATGTAAATAATATTGTAAATCTTTGTATGTACCTAGAAACATAGAAACCTACTTCCTTGAGAAACTTTATGGACTCTTGGAAGCTCTTTTACATGCATGCTTGAAACTATATCATAACTGATTGTACCTTATGATTATATTGAGTACAAAATAATCTGAACTTGCATGATCTAAAATACTATTGTGATTAAATAATTTTGACCATTGTGCATGACACACTAACATGGAGTTTTAAATCTTTTAAAAGACTTATTGAATCATAACTTCCAAGACACTTGTCCAAAAATAGAAACCCTAGCTTAATTGCCTAAACCAATCTAAGTTGGAAGTTTAGTTGTGAAGTGTTGATGGCATTCTTTATTGCTTTGCCCCATTTTCAGAAGTAGAGGATCTTTCAAAAGCTAAGTGCACGTCTTGAGTTTATTTTTGAAATTTGTGATTAACACTTAACTTAGATTTTTGAAACTATTTATAATTACTATGAGTGGATGAAAATAATTTCTTACATAAGTTTGTTAAACATGTAAAAATTGAGTAAACATGTACACAAATTATTATTAAAAAACCAACATCATAACCTTAAAAGTCAATTTTTTTAAATTGATTTTTAAAATTTTATAACAAATAAACATAGAAAACAACCTAAGAAACTCAAGCAATGAAAAAACTCATATCTTCTTCTATAAATAAAATATATATTCATAAATAAAACACAAATACAAAAATTAATTTATTTAAAATCTAATAAAATATCTACTCAAAAATAAAATACAATTTCAAAGATTAAAAACTTTAAAATTTATTAATATCTTCCACATACACATGATACAAATCCTATTTTTTAAATCTCACTAAAACAAATTACTAAGAGAGAAATGCAAATAGAAATCAGTAGCTTCTTTTACATTCATAAGTTATTTGATTCATATTCTTTTTATACACACTTGAAGATACAAACTAGTTAGAAAATTAATTTTGGACTTATCTCGCATTTAAAATTTCATTTGAGTGGATCTACTTCTCTTGATTTTACACTCATGAGAACTTTACAAAATCATGTACAATTGTGTCATTTGCCCTTTCAAAATGCCAATTAATTTTAAAAATAACTAATTTAAATTAGTATTATAAAATCATTAAGAGTTTATATTATTTGAATTTAATTTTATTTTTTTAAAGAATTTTTAAATTAATATAAATAAATAATTGTATGATAAAGTATATAATAAAATTTATACTTTACAAGTATAATTATATTGAGGTAAGAAACTTTCGGGAAAAGATCAAGTTTAATAAAGGGTCAAAAATGATCACACCAAAAAAATCACATCAAATTGTTATAAATGTGTAACAACAAAAAGGTGCATATAAAAATACATGTAATTAAAGAAAATATTTATACTATAACAATGTTTATAGGAGTTAGAAGGGGCAATAGAAGACACAGATCCTACAACTCATCACCCCATCCCTTTTGAGTGGGGGGTCTTCATCCATAGGTAAGAGATCCCACCCATCATTTTGCTAAAGATTATTATCTTCATTGTGAGTGAGGGCTAGATACAGATATTTTTCTTGTGAGTGAGGGCCTGAATCTCTTCCATCACCTCCTCCTTTATTGATAGATCTAGAAGACCAATCACATCAAAGAAAGTTTAACTTGATTTTACTTGACAATATTTTTATCCTCGATACATAATATTGTGCACTTTTACATTATATTATTTAATCAATTTATTTAAGTCACTTTATGTATTTTTATTAACTTAATTAATTGAAAGAAATTAATATAATTTAATATCATAAAATTATTAAAGTTTAACATGAACCACATCAAGAGAGATCCACCATAACTATTTAGTGGGAAATAAAGTTAATTATGATCCATTCGATTGGTACATATTGTTCACTCTCTAGAAATTTTTCCCTTTAAATTTGATACTAACCTTACAACATATCTTGTCAATTAAATGATAAAGTCAACATTCACATCTATTGTTAGCTCTTTATAAAAAGGTTCTTTAAATTTGACTCTAAACCTTATGACTTATCTTATTCATTAAATGATAAAGTCAACATAAATGACTCTCTATAAAATTTTCCTTTAAATTTGACTCTAACCTTGAGATTTATCATATATAAAATCAATATAAATGGCTCTCTATAAAATTTTCCTTAAAATTTGACTCTAACCTTAAGATTTAACATATCTTATTTATGTTATGACAAAGCTGATTCCACTTAGAATCAAATTATCGTGGAATAAAAACAATATTGCCATTCAATATAAAAATTCAATTTCTTTAGATTGTTTGGTTCAATCAAATTTAGGAGCGGAAGGCCAAATTTTAGCACAAATACAGCGGAAGATAGAGATTTTACATTAAAAAGAAATCGACTGCTCAAATATTGAAGCAGCGCCGTCCACAACAACAAAGCGGATTAATCCTTTTTTCTGTTTAAATCTGAACTGCAATTTGTGAGTTAAGAAGATCTTTGCGATGGAAAAGACAAAGAAAGCCTAATGCGGTCATCTTCATCTTCAGGGGTTGACGCTGATACATTGACGCTTAAAGGCGTGATGGAAGACGACCGCGTGTAAGGAGCGCAATTGCTTAATCTGTAATTCCCATGGACTTTGATCAGATATTCGTTTAGTTAATAGTTAAATAATGATAAAGGGTTTATGACATTGATTACCTTTCTTTGCGTTTCTGGAGGAAGCGCTGCAGAGACAATTTTCTCGCGATCGGAAGCCCTACTTGCCTGACTTTTTTCATTTGCTGATTTTCACGATTTGGCGTGGCAGAGGGTTTCAGTATTTCCTGTGTCATTCCACTGGTTGTCGTTTTGGTAGAGCTGTTAAGACTTGCAAGTTGCATAATGGCTTCAGCCTGAACGATTCCAAAAACAGATTAAAACAAATAATTGATTTCTTGGAAATGAAACAACAAATAATTGTTTTCTTCCAAATGAAACAATAAATAAGCTCCAACGGTCGAAAAGTATAGCGGAGACATGATACACATTCACTGCTCCGTTATAGAAAAATGTGAGCTGAGCAGTGGATTCTTTATCCGGGGCGGTCGCAGACACAGATCTGCCAAAAAGAAACGTGCGGTAAAAGTGTAGAACAGCGCGAGCCAAATGTATTGGGCCACCTGGCAATATATGTAACACACACAATAGAAGCGCCCCTCCGCCTAACCAAAATTAACCTAACCTAACCTAACCTATTCAGTCATGCAATGCATTGCGGAAAAAGAAGAGCAAATTTTGTAACTAAGAAGTCGTCGGCATGTTACATGTGGTGCAGAGATGATGAAAAGCAATCATTCAAAACCGCTCAGTGCCAAATTTTCGCAATTTCGGTAGAACGTGATGCTGACGGCTAAGGTCCGTCCAACATTTTTTTGTTCAAACATTTGAGTCTTTAATAGTTCATGAAAACCAAGAATCAAAGTTTTGGAAAGAGGTCATGGACGCATATTATTATTCATTGATGAAGAATAATATATGGTAGTGTGTTGACAAATAGATCTTTAAGATTAACGGAAGAAGCCTATTAATCATGAATGGAATTTTTTTAACCAAGTATATAGTAGATGGCAACAATAACAAGTACAAGGCAAGACTTGTTGTAAAGGGGTACGAACATAAATAAAGCATTGGCTATAAGGATGGTTTTGCTCCCATAACAAAGATAAAGACTATTCGAATGATCTTTTTTATTGCTGCACAGTTTGGATGGAAAGTCTATCAAATATATGTGAAAACTCCCTTCCTAAATAGAGATTTGAAAGACAAACTCTACATGACCCAACCAAAGGGTTTTGTCTCATTTGGTCAAGAACAAAAGATGTGTAGACTCATCAAGTCTCTATGGCATAGACCCATGAGGGAGTGAGCAAGGGTCTATTGGAGACAGGTTTGATATGTTCTAAGCATTGGTGAAAGCTGAAGGTAGTCTAAGAGATTGCAAGAGTAACGTATGGATGTGAAGGCCTAATTGTTTTAGGTCTCACCAAGACCTAATGGTGGTTTGGGGTCAATAAGGTAATCGCTGACTTAATGAGTGTGAGGGTTCTTACATGTAATGTGTATGAAGACCTATTTCAAAGGTAGAACAAATATGGCAAGCATCTTGGCCGACCAAGATGGGTTAGATGAGTGTATGGTATAAATACTATGCATAATTGTCCTATTTGGAGGGGAGTTGAGAGTGTGTGAATACATGAGCAAAAGATTTGTGAACATTGTGAGAGCTATGTGGATGTTTTGAGAGGCAGATCAGAGTGTGGATTGCATGTATAATCTTGTGGTCATAATTCTAATATTGAATTTACAGGTTTGATGCATGAGAACAAGCGAAGGTGTGTAGATTGATCCAAAAGGTGGTTTTGGTTGCCTTGCTTGTGTGTGAAGGTTTGAATGAGTGAAGAGAATTGAAGGAGGTTGTTTTGCAGGGTTTTTCCATCAGATTGAGAAGCAATCAGAGTTATGGAGTTGTGCATTTCATAGATGTTGTGTTGGTGCTCAACATCTTAAGCAAGTTGGTGCTTGTCATCCTTAAGGGGTTGGTGCTCCTTGTGAAGTGGGTGCTTCACTAAAATCTCATGTTAGTAATCATCTTATAGGACAAGTAGTCCATGTGTTTGCTAGCTTGAGAGTGGGTTTTCTCTCCCAAGAGGGCCCACATAGATCTTGTGTTATCTTGCTTATCTTTCATGTTCATTGTTATGATTGTGTTATTTGTTTCTTAATTGCTTATGGTGTATGACTAAGCATTTGAAGGATTTAGAATGAAGTGCTTCGTCGATAAATGTCTAGCTAATTTGATGAGTAGGAAGAGGAGATGGATGCTTACATGTGAGGGTTTTTACACCTCACTAAAGTTCTGAGCCATATTGTTCCTAGGTAAATCTTCTACTAATGGTGCTCACACCTTGCTAAATATTCCACTCTAATAGGTCCTTGGCTTCACACACACATAAATCTTGTTAATTACCCATGCTATTCACCAAATGATGATGAATGATTTGTATAACGACTAGTCTTAATTGACAAAATGAGCAAACAAAATTACTATTTTTTTATAGACATACTAAGTTATTAACATTTTCAAAAAAAAAAATGGCTCACAACCATAGTGAGGTGTTGAAAACCTCCCCTACGCACAACGATGACAAGCGAGTGTAAGATTTCACGTGGTTACTACTACTCTTACTGACGTGTCATCTCTGAAACCCTCCATCTCCTCTTCTCTGCTCATGTAATGGATGTGAATGCAGACAAACATGCTAGAAGGTTGGAGCAAAATACCCAAGCATTGGTGAAATGAATAGGAGCCAATGGGTCATAAACGCAAGATGATGAGACATAAATGCTCTGCCACCTTGAGCTTGGTGTCTACACACTACCGATTGCATGCTATTAATGGGAGTTTAAACTGCACACTTTTGGCATGGTCGTTTGATTTTTTGGGGAGTGTATGCTCCACCATTGGCCCCCAAATTAATTTGTATTTGGCCATGGCATGCCCTGGCATCGGTTAGACCTCTGAAATGGCCCCATAAAGACCTTTTGCACAAGGATCAAAACATTGGGTCTATACAAACATGTCATGAGTTAAAAATCTAGAATCAAGAAGTAGATTCGTTAAGCTATTTGTCAATGTCAATTTAATTGTTAGGGCACGCGACTATTGGCTCCTCTCCCTTATTCAACATTGTCATTCATATAATTAGCACTACGGTAATCATCACATTCTATTGTTGCCATATTATGGGTCAATATAAGACCTCCACATGCCCCTTCCCTTCTTTACCACAATTTTTCACAATGAAGCTACATGTACACTACTTTAGCGCAATGAATGGGGATTTTTTGCTTTGAAGGCAAAGTTATTTTGAGTTTGGTTATCCACGAGCTCTTTAATGAGGACCTCAAACCTGGCCAAATGCTTGAGAAGAACTGGGGGCTCTTCTTAGCCAATAGCATGCCCGTCTATAGTCTCACCTGTGTAGCTTTGACTTAGATGATAAAACCACTGATGCGTTGTTCTACATGGGCATAACAGGGGTAGACACACTACAACTTCAGGGGGGGCTAGATTGGGCCTACAAGAAGAGTATAATAGATTGCTGAACTGTTCAATGCAGTGGGAGTTGCTATGAGCCTAATAATATTGCAAACCATGCCTCGTATGCCTTCAACAACTATTACCACAACTCATGAATTATACTTGAGTCTTATTTTTTCAACAGGGTTGCCACAACCACTGCAGTCGATCCAAGTAAGTTGGGGATTCTTATGTTTCTTTTTAAAGTTTTGTTTTTGTAGTCGTTTTTCACTTGTAATCTTGTTTTGTGTGGGAAAAAAGAACTTAATGGTTACACTTTGCTTTCTTATCTTGTAAGCCATAATTCTTGCAGTTTCATGAGCAAATAAAAAAATTTATACCCATTTTATTTTTTTCTTGATATGTATACTGCCAATTGACCACATTACATATTTGAATACTTCATTTATACTATTACAAAACATTGTTTTTGAATTTTGTAGTATATTGCTTTGTAGCCCTTTGAAACCACGTTTACATTGCAGTATGTTGCCATGAGGGAAATCATCACATTGGCCATGTTTCCTTTATAACAAAAGCGTGGTTGGTTATCATAAAGACACCTTCTTCTAGTGACTTAACTTTTCCTATTGACTAATGACGGAGAGGAGTGGAGGGAACTTTCAAACTCAGCATGGGTGGGAAACAAAATGGAGTCTACAGGAGGGGGCCAAGGAGGATGATCCGGACCCAGAATGTTTCTGCTCGACCTGGGTTAGGATATCGGTGATAGATCGCTCTCTTTCACCCAGATTTGATTCATGTAAAGGGATAAGCCATTTCTATTTACTGTTCCACAGATCCTTGGTGGAAAGACCTAGTTTTTTTTGGGTGTTAGGTGGTGCTTTGAGCCTCTCGTAGGGGATTTCAAGGAGGTTTCATGTTCTGGTTCAGGGTTGCTTGGATCGCTAAATTGGATGTTTCTTGGGAACGCTTTGGAAATAATCTGGAATTTGACATTTATGAGTTTTTGTGCTTCTCTCGTTTGGCCATATGGCACGGTCCTGGTTCAGTTACGGTCCTTGGCAGTCTACCACGACCTTAGCCCTGGCTTGATGGTACTTCAGGGTAGAAACCCTTCATTTCATAAATGGATCTAGAAGAGGCAATCTAATGGGTTTCCTGGGTGTTCTGCTCTTCGATGAAGTTTGGTACTTCTCGTTCCCTAGTGCTCTGCCCTACTCGAGAAAGTTGGGTTAAAGAGGTTGGCAAACATCCAACTCTAGCTTGGAAAGGGTTCGTTGGGAATTATGACTTCCTCAACCTTATTTTGGTCCTTCTAGGGGAGGACTTGTTTCAAGATTGCAGTACGAGAGCTTATGCAAATATAAGGCCCTGCCCGATTCTTGGTTCCATTATGGTTATCTATCACTTGTTGTTGGGTGGGGCATTTTATGTGATCTTCAGGATTTTATTTTGCATCGATTTGGTCCTCCTGGGAGAAGACCTGGTTCAATCTTGTAATTTGAGGTTTTCTGGTTTAGGGGTCCGGTTAAAACATCAGGTTGTTTAGCTCTGGTTTTCTATCTATTTTTAGGATGAGCTATGTTTCTTGCGGGCTTGTGGCTTGGTCTGGGAGATATGTTTCGTTGTCTTCTAGTTCTGGGTTTTTGCCATAAACCTTGTTCCTGGTTTACGGATCCGTTCAAAATCATCTTAGTTTTTCCTATTGTGTTTCAACGGTTTCTTTGATGTGGTTGAATTGTTATTTCATTGTTCCAGCTTGCATGAGCTCTTAGATGTGATATAGGTTTGTGGGATCCAGTCAAAACTACCTGAGGTTGTTTTAAATTCGATAGTTGTAGATTTTTCTATTTGTTTCATGTTGGTTATTGGGAGAAGCATTTTTGGAGAGCCTTCATTATAATATTTTTCATCTTTATTGTTTTAGGTTGTGGGTTCTGTCAACTTCCTCATTTTCAGTTTATAATTTCGGTTCAAAAATGTTTACCAATAATAACAAACATGGTGGTTGGTTATTTGATAAATATATTTAGCAAGGCTGTATTTACAGAAGAATATTGCTGCTCAAATCAATAAATTTTGGGTTAAATTTTATTTTGGTAAAAAGTTTAACAGACTTTTTAGTTATAATGTATAATCTTTTAACTAATTTTAAGACTAAGAATTCTGATCAAACCTTCAGATCTTTAGGTATATGTTTTCCGTTTCTCAATTACCAATTATCAAGTTAATATTTTTTATATTGAGAGATATGTGGAATTGGGATTGGATTTTGAATTTAAAACTTTGCATGACCAACCCTTGGTGATAATTTTTTGTTTTGCATTTTTAGATAAAAAAATATTTTTTCTCTACTAACCCAAACAAGCTAACATAACATTATATTACTACAATTCTATTTTGAAACCCATTGAACTTTATGATCGCCTTCATGTCCAACTAATCCAAGTCCCACCAACCAAGCACAACCATTCAACAAAACCCATTTTAGAAAGAGAAAAAAAAAATCATTAATATTTTTTCCTAAACTCTAAGATTTTTTATAAATTTTTTCCAAGGTTTATTGACTTTTATTTCCCTTTCCTACTAATCCTTTAATGTTTTTAGATTCACTGCCATGTATAGAAGTCTCAATACTCATATCAGTGAGATTTTGAATATAACTTTTGGCTTGTAATTAACAAAGATTTTGAAATGAACTTATGGCTTGTGGGCAATCAAAATTCTAAATTCAATGTTTGGCTTGTGGGGAGTGAAGATTTTTGAAGCAACTTTTGGCTTGTGGTTAATGAAATATTTTTTAAAATTTTGACTTGTGGGTAATTAAGAATTTCTATGGAATTTTTTTTGGCTTGTATGTAATGAACAATTTAAATGTATTTTGTGTTTGAAATAAATGGGGCTCATTTTTGTAAAGAGAAAAACTAAGCATTAAAAAATAATTCATTATATGAATAGGGTGGACATAAATATCAAAGAGGTTTCTCTTGAAAACTTTTATTGAAATATTTATTATCGACAAAAGTATGAAACACTTAAAATGCACTTTGAACCTACCAAAAAATTATAGGCAACATCGTTTTAGATATTGAAATATGTTTTGGACTCATTAAAGTTAAAAATTTAAAGTATGAAAAGACTCATCATTGTAATGGATGAGGTTGAGTTGGTTTCCAAGGTAAATTGGAGGAAATATATACTCTTTAGTCCTTTGCACAAAGTTGAATATTTAATCAATTCAAAAATAATTCAACCATATCCTCTTTAAGTTTTTATTTCCACAACGGCTTGTAACTCTTTGAAAATATTGAAGGCTTGAATTTTTGTCTTTGAACACATTATAGCAACATTTAGCATGAGTAGTCATTAACAAAGCACTGATACTACTGAAACCTAGAGTGACTAGGTCTCATAACTCCGAATAGATAGGTATGCATCAGATCTAATTTTCCAAAAGATCGAAATGTACATGTACCAAATGATTCTCTATGTTGTTTTCTAGCTAGAGAACTAGGGCATATATTTGTATTCTTTTTCAATTGAGAAATTATTTTTACTATATTATGACAGCTGAGTGCAACTAGGTATCAAAAACTCACATGTTTAGATCCTCGATGCCACACATATGCCCAGTCTTAATCCTTTACAATAAGTCTTTGATTGTTCTTTTGAATAAAGTCAAGTTAAAAAATTCTCCCAACTCCAAATGCTCATGCAATAATTTTTGAGATTTTCTACTTATCTCTAACGAGGCACATCTTTTTACCACCTTTGAAGTCAAAATCAACCTTTAGGTTATGCTCAAACAATTTATTGACAAAGAGAAGATTCATAATGAGTCTTGTGACATACAAGACATCAAATATTTTGAAATTATGTCATCCAAATGGTAAAGAGATGTTACCAATGCCTTGGACATGATATGATGAATCATAACCCAAAGAGACATGATTTTTATGAGGTGTCTCATTCAAACTGTATAACCAATGTTGTCTTCCAATCATGCATTGAGTTTCACTCAATGGTCATAATATGGTAAGAGGACTTCTAAAATTAAAAACAATATAGATATTTTCCCTAGTTATCTAGCATGCAAACAACATAGAGCATCATTTGGAAAAAGTACATTTCGAGTTTCAGGGAAATTAGATCTGGTGCATACTGATTTATGTAGAATCATGAACCTGGTCACCATGGGCTTCATTATTTTCAACTCTTTATTGATGACTACTCACACAAAATATGTTTATACTATTTAAAGACAAAAAACCAAGATTTTTTCATTTTTCAAGAGTTCAAAGTTGTTGTGGAAACATAAACTAGTCGTAAAATCAAAACTCTCTACTTAGATCAAGGGGGAATACACCAGTAAATAATTTTTAGCTTATTTGAAATAAAATGGTATTCATCGATGAATGACTCCACCTTATACTTCAAAACATAATGGTGTTGAAAAGGTAGTATCACACTATCATGGACATAGTGTGTTGCATAATTGAGGACTCAGGTTTGGCACATACATATTGGGAAGAATAAGTACATATACCAGTTTATCTATTGAGCAGGTCACCTACTACAATTATTGATGGGGTGACTCCACAAGAAGCATGCACTAAGCATGAAACCTCAATAACTCATCTTCTAGTTTTTGGATGTAAGACATATATGCATGTTCCTTAAAAGAAGAGAGAAACTAGATAACAAATCTATGACATACATCTTCATACGCTATATCGAAGAATCAAAGGCTTATGGATCCAAAAATAAGGAAAATATACGTAGGTAGGAATGTTGAGTTTGATATGAAATTTAAGTATAATCTACCTTCCACACACTCCCCTAATTTAAAAATTAGTCTTGTAGATGATAAAATCATTGATGGTGATTGGGATGATGGGGATGATGGTAATGATTATTTAGATACTATAGTTCTACCACCCATAAGAACAGTTGAATATGTACTTAAATGGTATATGAGTATGATATGAGATGTTAAACTAAATAGAGTTCTAGACACATCTACCACTAAACTAGGGACTCACAACATGACTTGGGAAGAGGTCAATTTGGCCCTAATGAGAATTGTTGTTGAATAAATTGAGATGTCTACATTTTAAGAAGCCTTAGAGTCAACACCTTGGAAGGATGCCATGAATATATGATAAAAATCATTGATGGCATATAACACATGGTAGTTTGTTGATAATCTACCAGGGAAGAACCCAATTGTTTACAAATGGGTTTTCAAATAAAATAAAAAATAGATGGTAGTATTGATAAGCACACGACATGGCTCATAGAAAAAGTGTATGTTCAGAAGGAAGGTATTAAATATGAGGATACTTTTACTCCCACAACCAATATCAAGACTATTATAATGATATAATCTTTTGGTACACAATTTGGATAGAGAATTCACCAAATGGATGTCACAAGTGTCTTTATAAATGGAGATCTACATGAAGAAGTTTACATGACTGAAATAGAAGGTTTTTTCATATTAGACAAAGAAAGAAAAGTGTGTAGACTCATAAAATCATTGTATGGTCTCAAACAAGCTCAAAAAATTTGGTATATAAAAATTGATGAGCATCTCATTCAATAAGGATTCCAAAGGAATCATTATGATCCAAACCTGTAAGCTGGAAGATTGTGATTATTCTTGTATACGTCGATGATCTAGTCATAACTACTAGTTCTATAAATATGATTGATGAAACACAAAAAGAACTCAACCAATCATTTGACATGAAAAATATTGGGCTTATACACTATTGTCTTGAAATGGAAGTATGAAAAAAAGAGCATCACATATTTGTGTCCCAAATGAAATATACCAAGACAAAGCTCATGAAATTTTTAATGATGGATTTTAAACCTATTGCTACACCTATGTATACAAGGATTTAGTTGCCTCATACATATCCATCACCATAATTAAATAAAACTCTCTATTGACAGTTGAATGGGTGTCTCATTTACTTCATATACACTAGGCTAGACATTGGCTTGTTGTCAGTTATCTCTCACAGTTCATGCAAGAGTTGAAGATGTCTCATTGGATTTAAACAAATTAGATATTGATATATATAAAGGGTATTATAATCACCTAAAAATGACATTTGAGTGCTAAGAGTGTTACATGAGCTCACCCATCCCTAGCTTAGCCCTAAACCTATCTTAAGGCCTATTTAGACACTTATCTAGCCTTCATGCTGGCCACACACATTCTTAAACATCCCTAAAGTAGTATCAAATCCTCATTTTAACATCCTAGGCAATAATGCCTCAGGTTTTACCACCTAGACACTAGCACTATAATAGGGACAGTAGTTCCCCATGGTACTAGTGTCCCAATTTTGACACTATTGCCCTTTCCCCTCCTTTTCCTACCAACAAATATATTTTCAAATGAGCAACCACCTAGGGTTGTCTTATACCTATTTTAAGACCCACAAAAGAACTAGAATAATATATATGCATGACTTTTAGCCCTTTATCCACTAGATGCAAATCAAATGCAAATTACATAAAAAAACTCAGAACAAGTTGTCCACAATCAAGGTTATTAATCTATATTTTGTCCTAGTTATGCATACAACCATCTACATCATTCCTAATCTTAGATTCCTTTGGTTTTCGATCTCAAGCACATTCAAATAACTCAAGACATGATTCATACTAGCTTCACTTGTACTTGTAGTACTACTTTGATGGGGAGAACTACATCGGGCTTGATCCCTCTTTAGTGTTGGTATGTAGGAAACACTCATCATAATGAGGTGTTGAGGATGTCTAACCTACCCAAATAACAACATAATTTACTACTTGTGCCAACTAGATTCCCTATCAACATGTAGGTTTAGGGTTTACACATTAAATAGATCAAAATAAGCCATCTACAAAGATCTAAAATTCCTGCACACAAGAATGAGCTTAACATACATAGACATAGGTGCAACCAAAAGCTTGAAATGATTTTACAGAGTGGACATTAACACCAAAATAAGGACACTAGTGCCATATGGTGCTACTATCCAATTAGGGTGCTACTATCCAAGAAGTGTTTTGACACTGGGATCTTATTTATGACACTCAAATCAGCCTCTATCTCAATTTTTAGCCTCCATATCTCTGTTTCAATATTTTTCTAGCTAAGAACTTGTTTACATTATTTATTTATATTTTTAGAAAGGGAAAACTAAGTCAAATCTATTAAAAATCAATGGCTATATTTATTGCATATTTCTACCTTGATTTATTATACTCAAACCTTTAATAATCTAGGATTTACATTCACTAAGTCCTATAAAGTTAAAATGTTTGGTGACCTCGACTTACTTTGAATATTACACAAACCCTAACCATAGATGCTATTAGGGTTTGTATCTTGTTTTATTTTCATTGGTTGTGTTAAGCTTCTTAGATTTCATACATTTTATTTTAGCAGCCCTCTTTCACTTTGTCTACTATATGCCATCTAAAAGAGTTATCTCTTTCATTAAGAAGAAGTGCTAGGCTTAGTGGCAATCCTATTGAGAATACTCACATTCCTTCCATTCTAGCTTATACCATGGGTAAAGGACTAGTTACAACTCCCATCATTTATCCTTCACACCCTGATTATGTGGACTTCAATGATAATGCATCTAAAGATGAAAAATACAATCAAGATCAAGATGATATATAAGATAGGAATTGGGACACTCTCCCCCACTTAACAATGAAAATCTTATAGTCAATAAGGATGAGATTATATATATTTTTAGAGATAGAATTTGGGAATAACCCCATGATCATGCAAAGATTATACAAGCCATACTGGAAATAAAGAACAAATCAAATAATGGTCAATCTTTTACTACCTCATATAACAACATTATTACACCTAATTTGGGGGCAACTCAACTTGTATAACAACCTATCTTAACTTGATAACCTTCAGTGGCAGCTACACCTCCTATGGCTAGTTTTTCCTCTCTATATGTACAATCCCTTATGCATGAGATTCATTTTTTGTAGACCAAGGTGTTGCATCTTGAGTAGGGAGCTACTAGGCCATCACATGCCTTGGATTCTCATATTATTTTACATACACCTTTGGCACATCACATAAAAACACCTCCTTTGACATTCAGATTCATGGCACCTAAGCTTACCTTGTATGATGGTAAGGATGACCAAAAACACCATCTATGAGCTTTCCACATAGCATGTTTGGACTACATGTCCAATGATTGGGTCCTCACTAAGTTGTTCCCACATAGTCTAAAGGATAAATCCTTATAGTGGTTTCATGATCTTTCAAATCAATTTATCACTGCATTCAATCCATTGGTAGATATTTGTTTAGTACACTTATCAATTAACTTCAGTGATAAGATCTCATATGCTCAAGTAGCACAACTAAAGTAAAATTTTAATGAGCCTATTGTAGAATATGTCTTGCGGTATAAGAATATATTGGAAAATATGACTAGCCCCATGATAGATAGAGAGCTCTAAGACATTCAAACACATCCTACTACTAGCATTACATGAAGCTATCTTGTTCAAGAATTTTCCAACCATCACATATTTATGCCACATAGTGAAAGAAAAGGACGTCAATCTTCTCTCTATGGGCAAATTAAAATATACAAGTGGATCATAGTCAACTACTAAGATTTCTAATAAGCCTTCATATAAAGTAATAGCCATTGAAAATAAGAGTTATCAAAAGGACATAGTTAATATAGCTTCAGATCTATCTCCTCACTTGGTTTTATTGGCTCTTCCATAGAGAGTTTTCACCAACATTCTAGAATCATCGGCACATGTTTTACTACATCTCTAGGAATCTAATGCCATATTTCTCCTTCCCATCAAAGAGGTTGATATGACACAACCTTTTATAAAAATATATGAATTTAACACGTTCTATAATTATCATAGGGCTCCAGACCATATTAAGAATCGATGCATCACCTTAAAACATAAGATAAAAGATTTGATAGAGTCCAACATAATTGATGTGGGAACATCTACAGAGGCACCCAAAGTTAAACAAACAGAAGCTAAGACATTGAAAATATTCTCAGATCCGTTTCCAAAGCATACAACTAATGAGGCATGGGGCACTTTAGGTGTTCACTATACATATTAGGCAGACCCACCACTGGCGTCATATCACACTAATACATAGGATGCATACCCCCTACATAATATCATTGGTGTGTATCATACTACAATACTAGCTAGACCACTCATCACCTTCTCAGAGCAGGAGATCATTGATGATGATTCAAATTTATATGCATTCTTTGTATGATCCTACATTGATCATCATCTTATTTAGAGTGTTATGGTTGACAATGGGTCAAGTATTAACATGTGAATTATCACACTTATACAACATTTGGGATATTCAGAGTAGGACATTTCTCCTATTGACATAGTTATTTGTAGTTTTAGTGGTAATGTTCAAAACTCCATTGGGTATTTATACTTAAACTACAGATTGGACCAACACATGTGGCCACTAGATTCTGGGTAGTACCTAGTGCATGCACATTTGACATGTTATTGGGTAGACCATGGATACAATAATTATGAGCCATTATCTCCACCATGTACAAATGCTTCAAATATATACATGCTAATCATGTGATCATAGTTGAGGGTATTTCATATGAGTATTCTTTACCTATCCCATAAGAAGTCACATCATTTCTATTAGTTACATTTCTTAACAAAATTCATATTAGTACACCATAGAGTTTAGTGGAACCAGCAGTGTAGGTGAGGTCTACTCCTATAGTGTTACCTCATAAGCATACTCTCCCATGGAGACCATTATTAGAGAGACCCTTGCATCAGTGATATGTGTCATATTCTAGAGGTCTTCCCTCTACCAATTTCCTTATGATATTAGTGTTATTGAGTTCCCATGGTTATTAGCACAAAGTACCTATGCCAACTACAATAATTTTTACTATATGGGTCCCTAAGACCCTCACAGTTCACATGATAGCCTAATCAGTCTCATAGATTCCTTGCACCACTTCACAGGTAGTGATAGCTATAGATCATTAATCAAAACATGTTATGGGACCTCAGTTACCTTTTCATACATGACACATGATTATTTTTATTTTATTTGACACAGGCCACATTGATAGTGAGTCTCCCATGAAACTCATTAGTTAGTATGTTTATCCCTTCTTGTACATAGTTTTCTTATTTATCATTCCTTATATATAGTTTTATTTTCATGTTGATTATACATATCTTATATGCATAAAATACAAAAATAATGTAATATGTCAAAACACAGAAAATACAAATATTTACTCAGAAAATATAAATTTTAGATTATAGGCATTACCATGTTTACACTTCTTATATTTGCTAGACACTACATATGCTATCTATCTTAATATAGTCAATTTTTATCATACATATATGCTTCACTTGTTTTTGTTGAGTGCTTGCAGATTGCTACAGGACTCAGGTCTAATATATAGATCTAGATTTTCTACTATTTACCCACTGAGGGCATATATATAGATCTATAGATTCTTCATTTTATACATTAACCCATTTGGGGGAATCTTATACATAGTTTTAATTTTCCAGGTTATATTGTTCAAAACTCTACATCACAAATTTAGCATTGTTATTTCTTGATATTGATCATCTTACATATACTCAATTTTTTTGTTGACTGCTACTACTTTAGACTCAGTTTATGTACATCTTATCTCTTATACAGGTTTATACCACACATTCATGCATAATTTCATTTCTAACTTTCCTAATTTATACTTGATTATGTCTCAATGTTTATTCTATTCGAGGGTATTTGAATATGCCATTGCTCTATGGCTCTACACCACTTCTTCTCATTATATGTATGCTTTGGACATGTGCTCATGTCCTTGTGTGTGCCTTCCTGATAGTGTATAAAAACATTTGAACATGTAATTTTATGTGGATTTAAGCCAAATTGATTACTATTTGTGTATGTGGATATTTAAACATGTCCTTGTATGTCTTATTTTCTCAGATTTAGTGACATGTGCCTTGTATTGTATCCCTTGATCGACATTGCATGCCTCATATGTGTTGTATGCATCATGGCCATGACACTTGTTTCTTGCTTGTTACACACTCCAATTTTAGATTCCATGAGGGACCTCATGCATATCCCCTTCCTAATTAGGTGTCATGATGGAAATCATGCCCCATTCCCCATAGGTAGTTATTTATTTACTGCTTAGATTTTCTATTCATATGCATTTTTATATATCTATCTTGAAAACTTTATGAATGCTATATCTAATATACATTTCACACTATAAATTTATACTCAAATTATCTTACATTTCAATGATATGTATGCACATTATATTGGTTAATTACACACATATAATATATGATCCAACTAACACACATTTTGCAATTTTTTTTTTCAAAGACAATTCTTGCATAGGTTCAACAGCTCCCCTCAAAAGAGGGTGTAGTGTCAGGAGTTTATCATAGAGATTAGTCTATCCAAATGCACCTAGACTAGAATTTTCAACACACAGGCACATAATACAAAAATTATATTTAGGAAAACACACTAGGAAATAGTGACACAAAGATCGGTTATCGCTACACAAAAATCAAAACAGTTGGACATTAGTGCCCAAATTGGGAAAATAGAACCACATGGTGCTATTGTCCAAGATATGTCACAACAATCTAGTAGCCTTAGGTTTAGAAAATTCTAGATTGGCCAAAAAAGTATAAAAATCATAGTTTAGATTTTGTACAACATCAATGGGAATAAAATCCTCAAAATCCATAACCTCATCAGGGGCCTCTTGAACTGGGTCCTCCAAGAATGAATCCTCAAGAGGAGGTGAGGAATCAACAAAAAAAAAGAATAAGGTGTGGAAGAAGAATCATGAGAAGTGAAGCACTCATCAAACTAAACATGTGTTCAAAAAATTACGTCATGAGTATCAGGATCTAAAAGTCGATAAGCTCTCATGTCATTAGAATACCCTACAAAGATCAAAGGCTTGTTATTCTTATCCAATGATTTTCTTTTCTTCTTTGATACAAAATCCCAAGCATGGCTCCTAAAGAATCTAAAAAATGAGACATTAGGTTTGGTTTCAGACCAAACCTCCTCTAGATTCAAATGCTCAAGTGCTTTGTGTGGTGTGCGATTCTGAATGCAATTCTCACAAGTAATTGCCTTTTCCCAATATATAGGAGGTAAATCCTATGAATGCATCATGTATTTAGCCATATTCTTCAAAGTTTTGTTCTTCCATTTTTCTAAGCCATTTTGTTTTAGAGTATGTGGAACATAATGATGGTGAATAATACTATGAGCTACCAAAAAACCAGATAAATCTTGATTAAAGTACTCCCCCATTATTAGTATGAAACTTCTTGATGCAACTTGAATACTATTTTTTGATCAAAGCTTTAAAGAATTTGAAGTGTAAAAAATCATCACTCTTATACTTGAGAAAATAAACCCATGTACACCTTGAGAAATTATCAATAAAATTAAGTGCATACTTATCTCTATTGAAAGGAGTAGGAAAGACCATCAAATCATTGTGCACAATCTCAAGTGGTGAGGAAACTCCCTTAGACACAGCCTTAGAAAATGAATCTTGTTTTTGTTTCTCTAATGTAAAACTAGGGCAAACTCCATCAAGACATAAAACTATAGGAAGACCATTAACCATACCACGAGTGCTCAACTCCTTCAAATATCTATAATTAAGATGTTTGAATCTCTCATGCAAAATTTTACTCTTAGAATATGCATGAGAGACCAAACATGTCCCCATAGGAGGAGTATCATCAAAACCTTCAAATTATTTGAATTGATAACTATGATTAACAACACCTTATGCAATAAGTGTGTGAGGCTCTCTCAATTCCTATGGTGTGAAAGTCACTATTTTAGCCTGATCAGAATGACAAATCTGATAAATAGAAATCAAATTTGTAGTGATGTCAAGGATATATAGTGCATCATTGATGTGACCATCATCAAGTTGTATATCACCCTTTCCATTAATATAAATAAAGGAAGAATCTAAAACCCCAATGTTGGAAGTATAACTCAAAATAAGAGATAAAAAAGACTCCTTGGAAGAAGTAATGTGGCGAGAAGCACCAAAATTTATGACCCAATTATCTAAAGTAGGTGACTGAGATCTCCCAGTAACATTAAGTGATTTTCCATGTTAATTAGGTGGAGTGGAAATATAAATCTTGTGTTTTCAGATTGCATCTTGCAAGGTTTACATTCTCTTAAAACACCTATATTATTCATGATGATTTCCTTCACAAAAAAATCATGAAAGGATATATTTATTCTTGGATTTGGAAGATGACTTGGGTTTAGATTTATTGGGTTTGGGAGCATTTTGAGATGGAAGAGGAGTGTTCTTGGATTTACTATTTGAGTTTCCCTTGCTCTTAGAATTAGATACTACTAATACTTTTTTAGAGGTGGAAGACTTAAGGTGAGACAATTTGGATTCCTCCGTAGTAAGTCTTTCAAAAAACAATTGAATCAAGCATTTGAAATGGGACACCTAAGGCATCTATGCTAGAGAAAAAGGTATAAGCAAATATTTATAATGGACCATTCAACTTGGATAGACTCAGGTAGACACACCCTTCATATTTATTATCTCATCCACTCCCCTTCAATTGTGTCAACAAGTTTTTAAACTCAGTGAGAGTCTACAATAGAAGGGAAATATTCGGTATTGAGAGAAGTAATCTTGAATTCAAATTGCATGGCTCTCATGTGATCTATTTTCCCAAATAAACCCTTTAGTTTAACCCATATTTTGAATGGAGAACCACATCCATCCAAATGAAACAAAAGACTATCACTCACATAACCCCAATCAAACCTATACACTCTTCAAATTTACCTCTAATGAACTGTGATTGAACTTCATTCAATAAGGACCATAATATTATAATTAATAAAATTTAAATTGAGACCTTGCTATTACCGAATCCAATATATATCTTCCTTATCTCTTTATTGAAAATATTAGGGGAAAATTTAATCCCAAATATCCTGAACATATCATTATCTCTTTTTACCTCATTTAAAAATCCACATGCTTGAAATTTAACTTTGAGTCTTTAAAACCAAATCCAAAATCACAACAAAGTCTACATCAAGAGAGTCCAAAAATTAAGAAAACTAAAAAATTATTGTCAAGTATTTATACTATCAAGTAATTTAGTATTGTTATTTTTGTTTTTAAGTCAAGACATTTAAGCAATGTCTCCCATCACTAGAAAAATGTCCTTATTTAAAAATCCTAGGATGAGAGAAGAGACTTTCGGTAGTGACCTTTTTAACTTTGGAAAGCAAAAACATCATGTTGAGATCAACAATAATTTTGAAGATGAGGGACCCTATCAAAATAAACATACCCATGTAGTCAAATTATATAATAGTCCACCTTCCCAAGTCATGGAATACATCATAGAGAATAAGAATGAAGTATTGTTATAAGATTTGGGTTTAGGATCTAAACTCCCCCCTGATTTTGAAACCAAAGAGTTACATAATTTGATTTCTAGGAAAGAATCCACACCTCTTATCCAAGATCGAGGGATCTCTAATGATTCCCTAGGGAATATCAAATCTGTCATGGGTTGTACCAACACCAATCCTTAAAATGTTTCCCAAACCTATATGGGGAAAGGTAAGGTAGTTATAAATGAAACATCTAAACAAATCCAAGTATTTATTATGGAAGACCATGTGAAAATATTGACCAAAGAAATAACTGAGTTGAAAGCCACTAATCTAACACAACTCATTAGTAAAGAAACCCAAACCAGTCCACATCAACATCAACCTACCATTAATAACTTTATTATCCAAAATCAACCAAGTCTCCCATCCATTAGCTATAGGTTTGATTCCAACATCCTTCATCACAATTGCAAAGGGAACCCAATTATATTAACCCTACCATATATCATCACTCCTAGACCAACACCATAATAAATCAAAAGCACCCAACCTATCAATAACATCATTGTGCCAAGTGGTCCACCTCAACAAAATAATAAAAAATGAAAGTTCTTTTTTGGGAGAACCATACGATGTAGTCTTTCAAAATTTGGTAGCCATAAACATAATCACATTTACACACACCAAAACCTTTGATGAGAATATTAAAAAATAAAAAACAACCTCAAAATCTTAAAGCACATTGTCAATGATGTCGACCATGATTAGTACTTATAAATTTACCTTGGTTTATGGGCTTATTGAACTAGCATTTAAACACCTACAGGGGGAATCTTGTATTCCCTTGTTTACATAACAGTCCATAATTACTTGTCAAAATTGAGCTCCCATCATTGTGTATATCTTTATAAAATATCATAGATGATGAAGCATATCACATTTCATGATTACATGAACTCGGTATCTTGGATGAAAAGAGCCTTAATGCCCTTAACCATTTTTATTCATACCAAAACCATCTCTATCAAAATTATAAAAAGAATATTAAATCCAAATAGTTTGAAATTGGAGACCTTTTCCAAATGAGAATCAATTGAACACCAATGTTGATTGTGAGAAGATAGTCAATTTTGAGCCTAATTGGTTAGGTCCTACATTGTCATTTCCAAATATAGATTAAGTGCCTATAAAGTAGATAGAAAAGTAGGAGAATAGTTTTATAAACCCATTGACATCATTTTTCTCATGCACTTCCATGCCTGAATGACACTAGTGCTGTTGTATATATGTAAAAAATAAAAAAATAAAAATGATTGTAGTATATTTTCATTGTATTTAGGGTTGGATTTTCTTCTCCCCACAAGAGATTTGGAAGCAAACACTTTAATTTTCATGCAATTTATTGTTGTTAGAGTATAATTTCTCTCTCAATCTCCTCCCCGACCATTATGCTAGAAAATTTTCAATGGAGTGATTGTTTGTGTTGGGTGAATATTTTGTCACCAACTAACTGATGGGCAAAATAGGTCTCTTCAACCACAAAATAGGGAGATTGGTCGGCCAAGTGTGTAGGTTTACCACATCAAAGGGGGACAAATCTCTCCTCTCATCAAGGGGAGGTTCCCTATAAATATGAGGAGCTATATATATATATATATATATATATATATATATATATATATATGTAGAAAATAACACTCAGAGGTAGGACAACACCATCCATCTCTTTTTTTTAGAGATGATGTTCACAAATAAAAGAGAAATCCAGGTGGAAACACTTAAGGCACTTCTCTTCTTTCAGAAGTGGTCTTACATCAAACAGTTAGAGTTCTTTCTGGTAGGTAACAAGTGACTGGTAACAAGGGGCGCAGTAACCAATAGACTGAGATGTAGCACAAAGTCTCCACCTTGACTGCCCAAGAGTGAAATATGAAGGATAATGAGGGCACAAAGTCATCCAAAGATCCTTTACATAGGAACAAAAAATAGACAAACACACTAAAGGCAATTGTGGTAGCACAAAGTCTTCCCACAATTGGCTTCAGGACACCTTCCTGATTACTTCCACTAGTTCTGCTTATTTCATTAAAATGGATAAGAACACATTCAAGAAATAGACATAAGAATAATCCCCTAAATGACACAAGCTATAACAACACAAAGTCTGAAAGTAACCTACTTTCTCATTTAAACAAAGAAATATGATAAACAATCTGAGCTCAAAGTCTCAATAATCTCCTTTCAATTTTGGTAGAGTTTTGCTTCTATAACAGAGAGATCTCCCTTGCATAAAATAGGAGATTACAATATATAGTAGCCAAGAAAGGCTTGGCACTTTGTTTCATGGAATGGCCCATGCTGCACTCAATGCCTTGAATGCATTTTTAGTTTTGTCAAAGAGGGCCATGCTAGAATAAGGCATCTGCCTTAACTGTGGCATGTTGATTCATCTCAAATGTCTTCTCCTAGGCCTGGGTCATCTGGTCCTTTTCCTGATGTCTGCACAATCGTCCACTTCATCTTTACTCTAAGGGATAAAAAAAGGCCACACCTTTAATGTTTGCAAGCTCAAATATCTACTTGGTGGACTATTCCACCTATTGGAAATAACTTCTACGTAGATATTTATGGTCTTTACCTCTTTCCTATTGCAATTTGAGCTCTTGGGTTATCTTTTCCCTTTCTACTAGATCCTTTGGCTCCTTCTTCAGCTGGTCGCTAAATTTGTTTTCAAGTTCCATGCCACATTTGAAAATAAATGGATATTTAATTACCCTAAATTTGACATCCATGAGGATGTCATTGGTTCACTATTTTAATAGTTCAGGTGTCCTCCTCGGTTCCTTGGTTCATTCACTTGAACCTTCTCCTTGTGCTGGTCTCTGGAATCTTTCACTTCTTTCCTTTGCTCAGAGCTTTCTTTTGAACTATTGAACCCATTGAACCTATGAACCATTTTGGTTCAAGGTTCAACGGTTCATCTTCTTCCTTAGAAGCCTTTGTTTTTTTCTAAGTCTCTCAAGTCCGTAGAAATAGGCCTGTAGAGTCCATAGAAATGAACCTGCAGAGTCCGTAGAAATCAACCTATAGAGTCCATAGAAATGAGTCCATAAAAACTAGCCTTCAGAGTCTATAGAAATGAGTCTGTAGAAACGAGTTCATAGAACTATGCTTGCAGAGTCTGTAGAATCGTTCTTGCATAGTCCATAGAAATAGATCTGTAGAGTCCATATAAATCATCCTGCAGAACTTTGATTATTCCTTCAGCTTTATATCTTTAGAACCTCCTGAAGGGAAGGTGTCTCTTCAAGCTTTGAGAAAGGTCCATTTCCTGGTCGCTAAGAGCCCCCCCATAAGGGTACCTACTCTTCGGGGTCCTTTGGGCGATTTTTCAGGCAGTCTTCATCTTCAATTCCTTTGGACAAAATGTATGAAGGAATTGCTTCAGACATTTTGTCTGAAGGAAATATTCCCTTGCCTTAGCTGCTTTCCATCAAGCTTTTAACCATTCCTTTAGACCAAATGTCCGAAGGAATTCCTTCGGAATTTTTTTCCAAAGGATTTAACTTATAAAATTTGTCATGGAAAATATTTCTGAAAGATATCTCTTTGTCTGCTTTTGCTTACTACCCTTCAAAAGGACACTCACCTTTGGTTCACTGCCCTCCGCAAGGGCACTTTGGCTTTGGTTCACTACCCTCCACAAGGGCACTTGGTCTTTGGGCTTTGGGGGACTCATTTAAACCATTCAATTGAACTGACCAATTGAACCAACTTTGGTTCAACAGTTCAATGGTTCAATCTTGTGTTCTGCTCATTCAATTGACCGCTAGAACCAACTACATTAAACCAATTCTTTGAACCAAACTCGTTAAACCAACTGCATTGAACCTTTAAACCTTTTTGGTTCAAGTTTAAATGGTTCAATGGTTTAATCTTCCTTATTTTTGCTAAGTCTTTTGAATCTGTTGAACTTGCTGAAGTGGTTGAACTTTGAACTTTTGCCAAAGCACTTAACTATTTAAGATTGCCAATGTCATTGAACCTTTGAACCGATTGAATCTTTGAACCCATTGAACAATTTTGGTTCAAGGTTCAATAGTTCAATATTTCATTCCTTTGTTTAAAGCTTACCGATGGACCTTTTGGTTGAACCTTGACGTTGAACCAACCTTGAAATTGCCTGAGTGTTGGAAACTTATTTCTTTGAGATATCTCACCTATTGAAGCTATTGAAAATGCTAGTTCCTTAACTGAAAAAGCTTGAATAATGAAGAATTTGAATGATCAAAACAATTTTTGAGAAGGGAAGAAAGAATTGTGGCCTGCAGGACCAAAATAGTTCATATGTTGTCCCAAAAATGAGTGACAAATTTTGGGAATAACAGTTGGCTCCAATTAAGGAACTTCCTTTAGTTGAAATTTTGAAACAGTTGATGGGAATAGAAACTAGAGTCTCCACTACCTTTAAGTATGCCATTGGGCTACAGAGTCATGCTTCCCAAAAAAGAAAGGCACAAAAAATGAAAATGAAAAGCATAAAATATAACAAAAGACTATACAAATATACATATGCACAGGTGATCTTATCTGATACTTCAAGAATTAAAGTGCTTCAAATGCTACCCATTATGAGGTAGAGAAAAGGGCGTGCCATCTTGATACTTCAACAAGAAATTGTTTTCACCATTGAGCTTATGGATAGTAAACGGGCCTCTCCATAGGGAATCAAACTTGCCATGCATTCCCTTTGGTTCTCTCCATTTGTCCCATAATAGAACTTGATCTCCAATCTGGAAATCATGGTTTTTTGCTTTCTAGTTGAAGAGCTTCTTTACCAAACTTTGATGTGTAGCAATTCGGTCCACCACCATAGTTCACTACTCATCTAGCTCAGTTAAGCACATGATCCTCTTATTGTTGGAGCTTTCATATGTCTGACCTTCGACCGCTTTTGCCAATTTCAATGCTGGTAAATCTAGGGTGATTGGTATCTCTGCATTGAGACCATACAAAAGTTGGAAAGGTGACATACCTATTTCCCTCTTGGGTGTAATTTTGTCTACCCATAAAGCATCAACTAATGCTTTATGCCAGGTTCATTGGTTGTCATCCACCAGCTTCTTGATGATGGTCACCAGGTTCTTGTTGCTTGATTTCATGAGAAGAGAAATAGGTTGCATTATTTGTGACAATCTTGGTTGGGACCCCAAAACTAGAAATGATGTTCTCCTTGAGAAAATCACATATTACCTTTGAAATAGCATGCTTGGTTGGAATCACTTCCACCCATTTGGTGAAGTAATCTATAGCTGTGAGGACATAATCATGTTCATCACTTGAAGATGGGTTTACAGCACCAATGAAATTGATTCCCCATTTTTAAAATGGCTCTTCTATGACCACTGGCTTGAGAGGTAGAGTAGCTAACTTGGGTCTTCTAATGAACTGTTGGCACAGTTCACATCTTCGTACCCACTTATATGCATCTTGAAATAGAGTAGGCCAATAATACCTGGCTTATAAAATCTTATTGGCACTTACAGGATTAAAAAAATGTCCTCCACAGGCTAGATTATGGAAGGACTTCAAAAGTTGGTTTTGCTGCTCTTTATCCATGTAGCAAAGGAACACTCCATCAAGGCTCATCTTATACAGGCCATTGTCCCAAAGGACAAAATTAACAGCTTTCAATTTAACATTCCTCCTTTACGAGGCAGGTGAGTAGGACACTCACCATAAGTAAGGAAATGAGCAATGCTTGAATACCACTCATTCGTGGTGGAGACAAAGAGGACTGTTGGCATGTCTTCCACTTCTATTTCTTCATGCCTTGCTTCTTTAGGTCTATTGTCAGCAATCAATTGGTAGAGGCCCCTTCCTCGTACAAGCTTCATTGGTTTGATAATGAGATCAAACTCCTAGAATTTAGCAATCCATTTGCCCCTTTTGGTTCCAAACTCCTACTGAGTTAATATGGATTTGACTGTGGTATCAGGAACCAAGGCAGTAGTGTGTGAATTGAGAATGTAAAAATGGAAGTGATTTACTACCTTTACCACTGCGTAAGCATGATTTTCCATGTTTAAATACTTCAACTCATGAGATTTAAGAGGACAACTCATGAAGGATATGGGAGATTCCACACCTTCTTCATTCTGTTGAACCAGAATTGTTGAAAGTGTGTGCTCAGAAGCATACCTATATATGGTGAAATCCTTGGTATAATCTGGACAAACTAGAATTGGGGCATGAGCAATAGCCATCTTGATGTCTCGAAATGCCAATTTGCCTTCTTTAGTCTAGCTAAAAGTGGCCTTTCCCTTCATCATGTTTACAATAAGGTGAGTCTTCTCAGCAAACTTGGGATGAACCTTCATAAAAAATTCACTTTTTTGAAGAAAGAGTGAACTGTAGTCTTACTCATGGGTAGGGTAAGCTCTTAAATGGATTTGACTCTTTCTGAGTCAATCTTTATGCCTTCTCAAGATACAATGTGTCCAAGAAGTTTCCCTTCTATTACTCCAAAAATAGACTTTTTGAGATTTAGAGAAATGCCATTCTAGCTGCAACATTTCAGCACTTGTTGTAAATGGCCCAAATGATCAAGGTAATGCTAGGAAAATATGATTAAGTCATCAAGGTATACCATAATGAACTTACCCATTTCATCTTTGAAATCAAGGTCCATTGCTCTCTGGAAAGTTGTGCCAGCATTTATCAGGACAAAAGGCATCTTTTGATATGCAAAAGTTCTCCAAGGTGTGGTGAAGGTAGTTTTGTGTTGGTCTACTTCACCACCTTCAATTTGATTGTATCCTGAGAAGCCGTCTAGCATTGATAACATCTCTAAACTAATCACTTTTTGAATAACATGGTCCATGATGGGCAAAGGATAGTTATCCTTTAAGGATGACTGATTCAAATTCTTGAAGTCCACATAGAGGAAAATTTCACCATTCTTTTTCCTCACAGGTACTATGTTGGCAATCTATATGGAATGATGGATTGAAAAAATTATTCTAGCATTCAACATTTTCTATATTTTAGATAGAATAGTACCTAATATCTTTAGATTTTACTACTTGGATTTTTACTTGTAAGGCACTGAATCAATCTTGAGAGGAATTTCATGGCAAACTTCTTCAGGCCTGAGTGAATTCAGATCATCATAGGAGTATGCTAGGACATCTATGTACTGGTGAAGTAGAGTAGTGAAATTGAACTTCTCTTCCTGAGTGCAACACTTCCCAATGTTCACCATCTTGGGATCTTCCTTGGTACCCAAATTTATTTGATCAAACTCTTGAGAGGAGTTTGAGTCCATTTTTTGTTGTTTAATGAACCTATCGTGCTTGTCAAACAACTTCTCAAGGGAAACTAGGCCTTTTGAGATTTTATTCCCTTTAAGTTACAAGAATTCTTCACCTACATTTGAGCTTGATTCAGGGGCTGGTTCAAGCTTCTGAGGCTCACTGCCTTCGAAGTGAAGCTGTTTGAAGCTACCTTTTCATTCCAGGAAGGCAATGATTTGGTTGTCACCATTGAACACTTGTCAATGATTGGCATTGTTAGGCACACTTGGTCAAAAGACCAGTTTAATAGTGTACTTATCTCCCTTAAAATTAGGGTGAGGAACCAAAAGAGTTGTTGAAATAGCTAAAGCATCAGCTCGGTAATTGAATTTCCTAGGCACTACAAAGATACTGAAGGCATCAAAGATTTCAATTTGATCCCAAACTAGATTGTGGTAGTGGTGAAATCTCTCATTTTTGATTTGGTACAGGTTTTTCACCTAGCAAACCACCAGCTCAGCATCTTCTTTGGCGTGAAGGAGTTTGATGCCTCTGTCTTGAGCGGCCTTCAATCCAAGCTGCAACGATTCATACTCAGTAGTGTTTTTAGTATTGCTAAACTGCAACTTGTATAAAGAAGGAAAAATATCCCTTTGAGAAGATATCAACACAACCCCAACTCCTGAACTGGTAGAGGAATAACTACCATCAAATTTTAGTATCCATACATCATCAGAAGCTGACCTTACCTTAGATTTTTCTTCATTTGGAGGGGAAGATTCCTCTATGTTTAAACTACGCTCTATTCTATCTTCTGCTATTTTATCTGAACCAATTTTTATATTTTCATTTTTAGAAGTTTCATCAACTAAGATAGGAGCACCCTCAGTAGTCAAGAAGTAATTACCCATGCCTAAAGACTCAAACAAAATTTGAGCTTCAGGCTCTGATGTTTGAGTGACCACATATTTCGCTTCTTTCTCAAGGAGTAATCTCTGCATAATGCCTTTGACTGGGATCCTTGCCTTAGATAGGTCCATACTCAATTCTCCACCAATGTCCTTATAGAAATTTTACCCAAGAAGAATGCCATATGAGGCTAGAACGTCGGCCATCAAGACTGTCATCTTGACTCTTTTGTCTGGGAATGTTGCAAATGCAAATTGGGCATCCTTGATTTATCCCAACAGTGGCACTTATTTGTTCTCCAAGGAGAAACATCTTCTAAATTTTTTGGTAAGTGTGAGGCTAAGAGATTTTACCACTTTGGTAGGCATGACATTGTCAGATGTACCTGAGTCTATGATGTAATTATTCAGCTGATGTCCATTTATTAGCAGGGAGACATAAAATGGTTTAGTCTTCCCAAGAGCAGTAGGAGGAGTAGTGACAAGATGGTTTGAGTTGGACATGTTTCTTGGGGGATCATGAGTTACTTTTTTAACATCTTATCTTATAAGGGTGGTTTTATTCCTCACACATTCCACTAACTTATCCAACTGCTCAGGGTTGGATTATAGGAATTCAAATTCAGACATTTGAATTTTAGTCTTCTTGACATGTTTAACTATGTCAAATGTCTGAAATGAATTATGAATAGGGGAAGGGAGTTCATCCTTCTATTTTTTAGGGGGGGAAGGACTGATCTGTGAAGTTGAAGTTGAAGGTGTAGAAATCTTTGGGGTACTTACCTTTTTATCAATCACTGGGTCCTTTGGCTAGAAAGGTAGAGAAGTTCTTCATTTGGAAATTGAAATTGCAGGCTGAGTTCACTCCTCTATTTTTTCTTTATCAGCTTACTGGGCTGACTGATTCTTGGACTGGGTGAACATAGCATATGATCCCTCAACTGCTTTACCTTCACTTTTGGGTTCATCCTGGTAATTTAGGAAACCAATGTTGGAGTCTCCAGCTAATTCTTCTTCTCCCTCTATGAAGAGATTAGCATCATCTTCTGGTTTCAACTCAAGCTAGAAGGAGAAATCTGATTCTGCTTCAACATATCTAATTGTTGAATTGGTTGGAGGTGCTTCAATGGCAAGGTTCCCCCATGGGGGAGGAAGATGATTGGTTTACCCTTGATTCTTGGCAGCATTGCCTTGGTATGATTAATTGGGGAATTTCCTCTTTGGTATATCTCTGTATGAAGGGGAAGATGACATCCCTTGTGCCATTTGCTTTCTAAGAGCAAGCAACTCATTTGCTAGCTTCTGCACCATTGGATCAGTGGTGCCTATAGATGTATATTTAGAAGATGAAGAAGATTTACCTCTATTACGATCTCTCCTTATCTTTCCTACCAAGATAAGGTCATCTTCCACCTCAGTGGCCAAATCTTGAGAAGTAGCAAGGTTTATGTGGCCAACACGTCTCAATACAAAACTCACTTCAAGCAGCTGTGAGTTGATGAAGAAACATTTAAGGTTCTCGGGTGTTCGCTGAGCAATCATAGGAATTTGGTTCCTCAGCTTGTTGAACTTAGCAATGAATTCCCTCATAGGTTCATGAGGTTATTTCTTCATCTTTGTGAGCTAGGCTAGCAGGGCATGCACATATTTTGTAGGCTTGAACCTTGCTTTGAATTTGGCTTTGAGAATGTCCCAATCAGTCACTAACCAAGCCTATAGCAGTGCCTTGCAATGTTTCCACAAACATCCTGACCGCCACATCTTCATATTCCACACCTATCACTCCACAGGCTATGTTGAAGGCTGCAATATGTTCATCAGGATGAACTCTCCCATCACTAAATAATTTGGGGAAATTCTTCTTAGAACTACGTGGTATCTCATGTAGAGGTGGAGTAAGATTGAGCGGGCCAAAAGAGTTACCCCAGGGGCCTTGAACTGCCATGATTTGATTATAAAAAGTGGGGATAACAAATTTGGGTGGAGTATGTATGGGTAAAGCTCTACTAACAACAAAAAAAGAAGCTCTACCTTGTATTGGTGACCTGGTATTGGTCAGAGGAAGACTCCTAGTTCATTGAACTTGAAGTTGTGGAGGAAACAAATCAAGATTGCCCTACTGCACAAACTCAAAAATAGGGTCAACAACACCTTGGGCTCTCTAGCTTCTAATATAGCATGGAGTATCTAGATTGTAGAATAAAAATGGAAAAGAACTGCCCCTGCTTTAGCTTGAAGCTTGAGGCTTCAAACAACTTGTTATTCCCTAGTAGGGTCGCCAAAAATTGTTGGGTGAATAATTTGTCACCAACTAATTGATGGGAAAATAGGTCTCTTCAGCACAACATAGGGAGATTGGTTGGCCAAGTGTGTAGGTTTACCACATCAAAAGGGGACAAATCTCTCCTCTCATCAAGGGGAGGTTCCCTATAAATATGAGGAGCTATATACTATATATATGCAGAAAATAACACTCAGGGGTAGGACAACACAATCTATCTCTCTTTTTTTAGAGATTATGTTCACAAACAAATGAGAAATCTAGGTGGAAACACTGAAGGCACTTCTCTTCTTTCAGAAGTGGTCTTACAGCAAATAGCCAGAGTTCTTTCTGGTAGGTAACAAGTGACTGGTAATAGGGGTATAGTAACCAGTAGACTGAGATGTATCACAAAGTCTCCACCTCAACTACCCAAGAGTGAAATATGAAGAATAATGAGGGCACAAAGTCATCCCAAGATCCTTTACATAGGAACAAAATATAGACAAACACAATAAAGGCAATTGTGGTAGCACAAAGTCTTCCCACAGTTGGCTTTAGGACACCTTCGTGATTACTTCCACTAGTTCTACTTATTTCATTAAAATAGACAAGAACACATTCAAGAAATAGACATAAGAATAATCCCCTAAATGACACAAGCTATAACAATACAAAGTCTGAAAGTAGCCTGCTTTCTCATTCAAATAAAGAAATATGATAAACAATTTGAGCTCAAAGTCTCAGTAATCACCTTTCAATTTTGGCAGAGTTTTGCTTCTATAATAGAGAGATCTCCCTTGCATAAAATAGGAGATTACAATATATAGTAGCCAAGAAAGGCTTGGCGCTTTATTTCATGGAACAACCCATGCTACATTCAATGCCTTGAATGCATTTTTAGTTTTGTTAAAGAGGGCCATGCTAGAACAGGGCATCTGCCTTAACTATGGTGTGTCGATTCATCTCAAATGTCTTCTCCTAGGCTTGGGTCATCTGGTCCTTTTCTTGATGTCTACATAGTTATCCACTTCATCTTTACTCCAAGGGAGAAAAATAGGCCGCACCTTTAATGTTTGGAAGCTCAAATATCTACTTGGTGGACTATTCCACCTACTAGAAATAACTCCACAAATATTTCTAGTCTTTCCCTCTTTCCTATTACAGTTTGAGCTCTCAGGTTATCTTTTCCCTTTCTGCTGGCTCCTTCGGCTCCTTCTTCAGCTAGTCACTGAGTTTGTTTTCAAGTTTCATGTCACATTTGAAAATCAACAGATATTTCATTACCTTAAATTTGACATCCACGAGGATGTCATTGGTTCACTATTTCAATGGTTCAGGTGGCCTCCTCGGTTCCTTGGTTCATTCACTTCTTTGGTTCATTCACTTGAACCTTCTCCTTGAACTAGTCTCTAGAATCTTCTACTTCTTTCCTTTACTCAGATCTTTCTTTGAACCGTTGAACCCGTTGAACCTGTGAACCATTATGGTTCAAGGTTCAACAGTTCATCTTCTTCCTTAGAAGCCATTGTTTTCTCTAAGTCTCTCAAGTCTGTATAAACAGGCCTACAGAGTTCATAGAAATGAACATACGGAGTTCATAGAAATCAACCTATGGAGTCCGTTGAAATGAGTTCATAAAAACCAGCCTGCAGAGTCCGTAGAAATGAGTCCATAGAACTAAGCCTACAGATTTCATAGAATAGTTCCTGCAGAGTTTGTAGAAACAAGTCTGCAGAGTCTGTAGAAATCATCTTGTGGGCCTTTGATCATTCCTTCAGATTTATATCTTTGGAACCTCCTAAAGGGAAGGTGTCCCTTCAGCTTTGAGAAAGGTCCATTTCCTAGTTGCTAAGAGCCCCCACACAAGGGTACCTACCCTTAAGGGTCCTTCGAGTAGTCTTTTGTGGGGTCTTCATCTTCAATTCCTTTGGATATTTTGTTTGAAGGAAATCTTCCCTTGCCTTAGCTACTTTCCATCAGACTTTTGATCATTCCTTCAGACCAAATGTCTGAAGGAATTCCTTCAGACATTTTGTTCGAAGGATTTGCCTCTGAAAGATATCTCTTTGTCTGCTTTTGCTTACTACCCTCCACAAGGGCACTCACCTTTGGTTCACTAACCTCCACAAGGGCACTTTAGCTTTGGTTCATTGCTCTCTGCAAGGGCACTTGGCCTTTGGGCTTTGGGGGACTCCTTTGAACCATTTGATTGAACCGACTGATTGAACCAACTTTGGTTCAATGGGTCAATGGTTTAATCTTGTGTTTCACTCATTCAATTGACCACTTGAACCAATTCCATTGACTCAATCGCTTTAAACCAAACTTGTTTAACCAACCGCGTTGAACCTGTCAGGAATCTAAAACAACAAACATGCTCTGATTCCACTGTTAGGATCTAGGAAGCACCATTGATTACCATGTACAAGCAACTAAATGCGGAATTAACCAGAATGCACAAGTAACTAGAATTTAGAAATAACACAAAATATGAGAGACAATACCCAATTGTATTAATACTCTTCCAGAAGGAAATACAACAAAGAAGATGCCATAGTCTTCTTCCTTACACACCTCTAGGGCTCCCACACCTCTAGGACATAAACATTAAATCTCTTCAAGAGCTCACTCTCTCAATTACAGTCCCAACACACAACTCAAACATAGAGTTAGTGTTCACCTCCAACCAGTCAGTATCACTACTGCCAGTACACTGAGTATACACACATACTCAACTGAGTACACAACGCACTCCAAGTAGATCTCCCATGAACTTGCAACAACCTGCAATGTTGGGGAATCCAAGAACAACACACCTTGTTCTGATCCCACTTGTTAGGATCTTGCTCCTCAGAAAGAGCAAAATATGATTACCAAATATAAGCAATTAAACATGCAAAAATTATACCAGAAGTAACAAGTAACTAAAATTCACAAATAACACAGAATATGAGAGACATTACACTATCTTGTATTAATACTCATATAGAAAAGAATACAATAAAGAGACGCCACACTCTTCCACCTTACAAAGGCTTCCCACACCTCAAGTGTATAATAATTCTTCTTTAAAAGTTCACTCTCCTACCAAAAATGGTCCCAACACACAACTCACACACAGAATTGGTGTTCACCTCTCCAACCAGTCAGTAATAACCCTACCAGTACACCAAGTACTCAAAGTACTTCAAGTAGATCTCCCATGAACCTACAACTTATAATTCAACAGACCATACTTACACATGTAGATCTCCTATGAGCTTGCAACAACCTGCAACTCAATGATCTTACAATGGAAGGATCTTCTTTGCCTTCCTTTCTAGCTCATAATTACAATACATGCCAATGGGTCTATAAATAGATCCTAGACTTAAACAATAACTTAGACTCTTAGTTTAGAATAATTATCCACGTAGCTTAAGACTCGAAATAGCCTTTACATGCAAACACTTAGTTCAACTAACTAACTGTTCGTGCAATGAACAATTTTGGAACACACAGGAGACCGATGTCGATCCCTATCTAACTGGTGCTAAATGACGTCGACTGACTCCCTATCGATGACGGTTGCCTTCTGCATTGATCATGACCGACGTCGGTCATACCGCTGATGCTGATACTTTTGGAACTTCAACAACCTCCTCTTCGTCTGCATAGTTGAAGCTTTTAGCTCCACAACCTAACAATTTCCCACTTGGAGATAAATAGCTGCAACTGTACCTATACCTATACATCATCTAGTTTGTTCCCTTGGCTCTGTATCCCTCTTCAAGATCACCCTTGAAGACCAACCACTACAAAACCTGTGGTGCAACACCTGTCATCCAAATCACCTGCCACATCCGCATCTACAACCCATGTAGAAAATAACTTGACCCTGCATAGCATGTGCACCTGCTGCTGGTCCCTCTAAGAATCCACTGAACTACCCTCTAGTGCTTCTCTCCCAAATTGGCTCCAAACTTGTGACAACTCCCACTACTTGGGAAAACTCAGGTCTAGTACATACCATGCACTTAACCTCATTATGTGAATCAAGACACAGTTCTGTGAACTGTCCAACCATCAGCGTGCTAATCGGTCTCACACAATCATCCTGAAACAAAAGTCAACCTGTGACCTTCCATGTCCCTAGAACACACTCATGCCAAAGAATCTTGCTGCTCCTAGATTCCTCATGACACACCTCTGAACTAGCTTTACCTTTAGTTTAACAACTCCCTATATATGTAACCCTGCAACAAGCACATCATACAGTAACAGGAGAATGTAGCTAATATTATCCAACCTGGTAAAGAGAAACACAATGATCAAACCTCCATTGCCCTGCAGCTTACTCGAGACCATATATCCTGGCCTTCTGTCTCACGTATCCATTTCCACTCTTCCTTATCCTGAACATTCATTCATCTCTCAGTGCTTACTTTCAGCTGGCAACTCCACCCAAAACACCCATTTGGTTCTTCTCCAAGGAATCACATCCTTCATCCATGCCAAGCTCCCACTATTTCCTAGATCTACCTGCTCTACTTCTTTAATAACTTCTTGGTTCTTTACCATAAGTGAGCAACAAGTAGTGTAAAGAAGGGAAATGACGAATTTGAGGCTTACATACCCTTTAAGTCCTCCATATTGGCACTTGAGACTCCTTGACAGCTTGTTGTCCACCCAAAATCCATCTCAGTGACTGATGCTAGTCACATCTCAGTCTGCAACCGACCGATGTCAGTTCCATGCAAATGCCTCATCACCGACATCAGTTCCTCCTGGCTGACGCTGGTGTTTATTTGTCCCTGAGTCACCGATGTCGGTCTACAAGTTGACATCGGTCCCTGTCTGGACGCCGACGTCAATTTTCTAGCCGACGTCGGTCTATGTGTTTTTCTTGTGAGAATTGACTTCTACCCATGAGCTTCTTTTGGATCAAACCCTTGTCCAAATCAACCTTGCTCTACTCAAAATTCTTCTGCCCCTTATGCTGAGCTCTGTCCGTCACCTTCTCCTTAAAAACCAAGGCTTTCCTGTTCTTGTCACTAACATCGGATTCTTCAAGAAACATCACTTTCTTCTTCTGCATACAAAAATATCGATCTATGCTCTTCAAATCTGAAAGCATACCCTTTGACTCAAGAACATGCATCTCCTTCTTATTCACGTGACCAAGCCTATTAAGCCACATCTTCGAATCTACAGTTGAAGTAGATAACCCAGAAAGAGAATCAGTAATACAAGTAGATAGATAAAGCGTACCTACTTTCTTACCTTGTGCTACAACAAGTGCACCCTTGGTAACCTTCCAAGAGTCTACTGTGAGAGTTACTGTGCAACCTTCATCACCCAAACTTCTTATAGAAATCAAATTCTACTCTAGAACTGGGACATGCATGACCTCCTTCAACACCCATGTGTTACCTGTCTACAATTTCAGCTTCACTTTCCCTTTGCCAACCATCTGACAAGGCTTACCATCCCCTAAACAAATTTCTCCAAAGTCACCCTGGACATATTCATGAAAAAATTCCCTATTTGGGGATGCATGAAAAGAGGCACCAAAATGTAAAACCCAAGATTCTACTTTATCCAAAGAACATACCAGAGCATCCTGTGCAACGTAATCCACAACATCTGGTTCTTCTCCATGTCCTTCATGCTGATCTTCAACCGACCTGCAATCTCTCTTTAAGTGCCCTTGCTTTCCACCTTTCCAGCAGGTTATTCTGCCATACCTGGACTTGGATCTCCTGCCTATCTTTGACCTTGATCTCCCATGCTCAATCTTCTCTCTTTGCCTTCCTCTGCCTTCAACACTCAAAGCATTCCCTGATGATTCACCTGTGCTTTTCCTGCGTATCTCTTCATTCAAGATCACACTCACAATATCATCCACTTTTAAGATTTTTGAAGCAGACGTAGTATTACTAACTGCCATTACCAAACTCTCCCAACTTTTAGGTAATGAACATAAGATTAAGAGAGCCTTAATTTCATCATCAAAAATAATATTGACTTAATTTAACTGGTTTACCAAACCATGGAAATCACTAAGATGACTATGAACAGATCCACCTTCCAACATTTATAAATTAAATAATTGCTTCATAAGAAATACCTTATTCGAAGCTGAGGGTTTTTCATATAAATTTTCCAAAGATTCCATCAACTCTATCGTTGTCTTTGCATGTGATAAGTTGGAAATCACAGACGATGTAAGACTCAACCTTATAGATCCCAGAGCCTTTCGATCAAGAACCTCCCATTCTTCATCCTTCATATCTCGGGGTTTGCAATCAACTCCACCCAACAATAAATACAAATCTTTCTGATACAGATAGTCTTCAATCTGCATCCTCCATGATTGATAGTTCTTGCCATTAAACTTCTCCATTCGTAGCTTATTGTCTTCTGCCATTGCTCTACTCCCACTCAAACAGAAACCCCTGTGAGTAACCTATAATCAACACACACTAACCAGATCTAATCCAACCTGTTAGTATCTCAACCAAAAGCTCTTCAACCAGTTGTCGGGGAATCCAAGAATAACACACCTTTTTCTGATCCCACTTGTTAGGATCTTGCTCCTCAGAAAGAGCACAATATGATTACCAAATATAAGCAATTAAACATGCGGAAATTATACTAGAAGTAACAAGTAACTAGAATTCACAAATAACACAAAATATGAGAGACAATACACTATCTTGTATTAATACTCATATAGAAAAGAATACAATAAAGAGATGCCACACTCTTCCACCTTACAGAGGCTTCCCACACCTCAAGTGTACATTAATTCTTCTTCAAAAGTTTACTCTCCTACCAAAAATGGTCTCAACACACAAATCACACATAGAATTGGTGTTCACCTCTCCAACCAATCAATAATAACCCTGCCAGTACACCAAGTACTCAAAGTACTTCAAGTAGATCTCCCATGAACCTGCAACCTGTAATTCAACAGACCATACTTACACATGTAGATCTCCTATGAGCTTGCAACAACCTGCAACTCAATGATCTTACAATGGAAGGATCTTCTTTGCCTTCCTTTCTAGCTCATAATTACAATACATGCCAATGGGTCTATAAATAGATCCCAGACTTAAACAATAACTTAGACTCTTAGTTTAGAATAATTATCCACGTAGTTCAAGACTCAAAATAGCCTTTACATGCAAACACTCAGTTTAACTAACTAACTGTTCGTGCAACGAATAGTTCTCGAACACACAGGCGACCGACGTCGGTCCCTATCTAACTGGTTCTGACTGACGTCAGCCGACTCCCTGCCAATGCCGGTTGCCTTCTGAATTGATCATGACTGACGTCGGTCATACTGCCGACGCCGATACTTCTGGAATTTTAGCAACCTCCTCTTCATCTGCATAGTTGAAGCTTTTAGCTCCACAACCTAACATGCAACTCAAATGATCTTACTTTGGAAGGATCTACCTTGCCTTCCTCTATTGCTCTCTGATTGAGTACACACCGTACTTGAAGTAGATCTCCCTAATCTTGCTACCTGTTGTGTTGATGTCACCTTGATCTTACTGCCACTTGCAGATCAACTTGGTTCTGCACACCTGCAAACCTAGACCTTGCACACACACACACACACACTTGCAAATCAATGATCTTACTTACCATGTAAATTTCTAAACGTGGCCTTGCACACCTATTGACCAAGATCATACATACATGAAGAATCCTTCTGATTCTCTAAACTAGCACCCACACTTGGCACTATGGCACTAGGAGGAACACACCTTGCTCTCTTCACTCTGAAGGAGCTAATTTTTGCTCTCTTACTCTCTAACACACTTTATAATACAACCCATGAGTCTATTATATAGATCCCATGCAAACAATAATTAGACATCTAATTACAATAATTAGATCTGCAGCTTTAAGTCTATAATTGGCCTTCTACATGCAAACAATCAGTTTGTTAATTGACTATTCATGAACTAGCATTTCTAGAACTGCACAAGCGACCAACGTCGCTCCCTATCTGCCTGGAGGTGATCGATGTCAGCCTATCCCTGACCGACGTCGATCGCTCTTCTCATTGTATATGACTGACATTGGTTGATCAGATCGATGTCGGTTGCTCTATAACTCAGCGACCCCTCAGTAACCTCCTCCATGTCTTCATCAGTGAAGCTTTTAGCTCCACAACCTAACAATCTCCCACTTGAGATAAATAGCTACACTATACTTGTACCTGTACACCGTCTAATTTGTTTCCTAGCTTGTATCCCTCTTCAAGCTCAATCTTGAAGACCAACCACCACACATCCTGTGGTGCACCTCCTATCATCCAAGTAACCTGCCACATCCACATCTACAAACCTATGTAGAAAAGAACTTGACCCTACATAGCATGTCAACCTACTACTGGTCCCTCTCAGATACCTGAGAACCCACTGAACTAACCTCTAGTGCTTCTTTCCTAGATTGGCTCCAAACTTGCTGACAGCTCCCACTACTGGGGCAATATCAGGGAGTACACTTGTGCTCAACCTCATCATGTGATTGGGGACCCTGTTCTGTGAATTGTCCATCCATAGGTGCGCTTGCCATTCTGCATCCTGCACTAACTTCAGACAATCATCCTATGACAACATCAACTTGTGATCTTCCCTATCTCTAAGATTACTCATGCCAAAGAATTTTGCTGCTCCTAAATTCTTCATGACATATCATTGAACTAACTTTACCTTTAGTTCAGCAACTCCCTGTATGTATGCACCTGCAACAAGCACATCATCCATATACAGTAACAGGATAATGTCACAACCATCATCCACCCTGGTAAAGACAAACACAATGGTTACACTGACATTGACTAAAACCATGCTTTGTCATCCACCTGTCAAATCTGTACCACTGTCCTGCAGCTTCCTCAAGACCATATGACCTGGCCTTCTGTCTCATGTGTCTATTCTCTCTATTATTTAACTAAGGTATCCATTCATCTTTCAATGCTTTCTTCTGGCTGGCAACCCTACCAAATCTCTCGTTTGGTTCTGCATCTTATTCATGCCATGCTCCCACTGTTTCTTGGATCCTTCCTACTATATAGTGAGCAACGAGTATAAAGAAGAGGAATAATGAATTTGAGTATTACTTACCCTTTCAGTCCTCCATATGGGCATTTGAGACTTCTTGACAGCTTGCTGTCTACCCAAAATCCGTTATAGTGACTGAACTCGGTCACCACACAGTCTGCATCTGACTGACGTTGGTTCCATATGACTGTCCTGACTACTGACGTCAATTTCCTGACTGACGTCGGTGTCTACTTGCCACCGATGTTGGTTCTCTGACTGACATCGGTCTTACCTTGCCTGACACCACCGGCTCTGGTCTACACATGACTGACATTGACACCTGTCTATTCGACGCTGGTTCCTCTTAACCGATGCTAGTACCTGTGTTCACCTGTGAGTGATGACTTTTTACCTGTGAGCTCTCTTTGGATCAAAACCCTGTCCAAATTGCTTTGCTCAGAGTTACTCAGTTCCATCCGCTGATCTCTGTCCATCATCTCCTCCATTAAAACCAAGGATTTCCAGTTCTTAAGTCTGTCAAAGACATCTGACTTCCTCTTAAGAACATGCATCTCCTTCTTGCTCATGTGACCAAGCCTACAAAGCCACGTCTTCACAACAGAAGAAGAATTAGTAATACAAGCAAGTAGATAAAGAGTGCCTGCTTTCTTACCACATACTAATTCAAGTGCATCCATTGTGAGAGTTCCTGTGCATCTCTCATCACTCAACTTTCCTAAAGCAATTAGCTGAATCTTCAGAACTAGGACTTGCATGACATTCTTCAACACCCATGTGTTGGCCACCTATAATTTTAGCTTCACTTCCCCTTTGCCAATTCTTTGACAAGGCACACCAGCCCCTAAATAAATCTTTCCAAAGTCTCCAAAGACCTTAACATGGAAAAATACTCTATTTCAGGCTGCATGGAAAGAGGCAACATAATCTATAAGACAAGATTCTACTTTATCCAAGGAACATCCCAGAGCATCCTGTGTAACAACACCTGTAACATCTACTTCTTCAGTTCCTTCATGCTGATCTTCTACCAACCAACAATATTTCTTTATCTACTCTTTCTTTCCATAACACCGTAATTGACCATTCGTGCTTTTCAATTCCTCCATTCTTAGCTTACTTTCTTCTGCCATTGCTCTACTCCCACTCAATTAGAAACCCCTGAGAGTGACCTATAATCAAACAAAAAACCTGCTCCCTACAACCTTAGCTCTAATACCACTTGTCAGTGGTATCAAGCTATGAACCAACACCCTAGCTCTAAAACCACTTGTCAGGAATCTAGAACAACAAACATGCTCTGATTTCACTGTTAAGATCTAGGAAGCACCATTGATTACCATGTACAAACAACTAAATGTAGAATTAACTAGAATGCACAAGTAGCTAGAATTTAGAAATAACACAGAATATGAGAGACAATACCCAATTGTATTAATACTCTTTCAGAAAGAAATACAACAAAGAAGATGCCACAGTATTCTTCCTTACACACCTCTAGGGCTCCCACACCTCTAGGGCATAAACATTAAATCTCTTCAAGAGCTCACTCTCTCAATTATGGTCCCAACACACAACTCAAACACAGAGTTGGTGTTCATCTCCAACCAGTTAGTATCACTACTGCCTGTACACCGAGTATACACACATACTCAACTGAGTACACAACGCACTCCAAGTAGATCTCCCATGAACTTGCAACAACCTACAACTCAAATGATCTTACTTTGGAAGGATCTACCTTGCCTTCCTCTATTGCTCTCTGACCGAGTACACACCGTACTCTAAGTAGATCTCCCTGATCTTGTTACCTATTGTGTTGCTGTCACCTTGATCCTACTGCCACCTGCAGATCAACCTAGTTCTGCACAACTGCAAACCTAGACCTTGCACACACACACACACACCTGCAAATCAATGATCTTACTTACCATGTAGATCTCCAAACATGGCCTTGCACACCTGCTGACCAAGATCATACATACATGAAGAATCCTTTTGATTCTCCAAACTAGCACCCACACTTGGCACTGTGGCACTAGGAGGAACACACCTTGCTCTCTTCACTCTGAAGGAGCTAATTTGTTCTCTCTTACTCTCTAACACACTTTACAATATAGCCCATGAGTCTATTATATAGATCCCATGCAAATAATAATTAGACATCTAATTACAATAATTAGATCTGCAACTTCAAGTCTATAATTGGCCTTCTACATGTAAACAACTAGTTCGTTAACTGACTGTTCGTGAACTAGCAGTTTTGGAACCGCATAGGCGACCGACGTCGGTCCCTATCTGCCTAGAGGTGACCGATGTCAGCCGATCCTTGATCGACGTCAATTTCTCTTCTCACTGTATATGACCGACGTTGGTTGATTAGACCGACGTTGGTTTCTCTGCAACTTAACAACCCCTCAGCAACCTCCTCTATGTCTGCATTAGTGAAGCTTTTAGCTCCATAACCTAACAAAACCTTTGAACCTTTTTGGTTCAAGGTTCAACGGTTCAATCTTCCTTATTTTTGCTAAGTCTTTTGAAGCTGTTGAACTTGTTGAAGCAGTTGAACTTTGAACTTTTGCTAAAGTACTTAACTATTTAAGCTTGCCGATGTCATTAAACCTTTGAACCCGTTGAGTCTTTAAACCCATTGAACCATTTTACTTCAAGGTTCAATGGTTCAATGGTTCATTCCTTTGTTTGAAGCTTGCCGATTGACCTTTTGGTTGAACCTCGGCATTGAACCAACCTTGAAATTGCCTAAGTGTTGGAAACTTGTTTCTTTGAGAGAGCTCACTTGTTGAAGCCATTGAACTTGTTGAACCTGCTAGTCCCTTAACTGAAAAATCTTGAATAATGAAGAATTTGAATGATCAAAAAAAAATTTGAGAAGGGAAGAAATAATTTTGGCCTGCAGGACCAAAATAGTTCATATGTTGTCCCAAAAATGAGTGACAAATTTTGGGAACAACAGTTTGAAATCCAAATTTGAGTCTCAAAATGATATATTATGATTAATAGAAGACTTGAGATTATTTGATTTCAATTTGTGCATGTATATGATTATTGTGGTAATTATTTACTTATTTTTTCTCCTTAGAAGCTTGTATTGGCTCTACATTCGATTATGTGTATGCTAATTAGTTTAGAGGCTAATTTATGGAGTTTTATGATCAAGATACCAATTTTTTCTTCATTATACAATATTTTATTTCTCCCCTTTCCTCTGTTATTATTTTCTATCAAGATATTAATTAAAGGTTTTATTTGAAGGCAATCTGCATAAATGTCAATCTTAATTGTTGTTATTTTATCCATTATAATTTTTTCACTATTGAATTTAAAAACCAATGGAATGAACACTTGAAATGAAATGTAAACCAATCGAGTTCAAAACCCTAAAAAATAATTTGTTGGGAACTAAATGAATGTTTGCCACTTTTGACATCTACATGAAACCCATGATAATTAAACATAAAATAAACATTACACATATAATTGTTCAAACACCCACATACCATTAAAATTAAGTTTTAGATTCACACAATCAAGCCCCTTGACCATAATAGATCATAATGAGTGACTGAGTTAAATCAGTGCACTGTGATCTAAAAAATATAGATCTTGGGGAGACTTACCTTGTGAGAATCCTTTCATGAGAGGTTTGATGGGATCCACTACCCTAAGAGCCCAAAGTTGGAAAGCCATGTTGAATGACACATCAACAAGCAATCATTTTTATTTTGAGTATATCTTAGCATAATAAATTTAGTATATGTTTATTTGAGTTTGTAAATTAATTGCCCTGTTATAAAGATAATTTATCACCCTTGTGCCCTAGGCTATCTCTACCCTTTTAACCCTAGATTTCCCAATCTAGATTTTAGGGTTAAACAACGATAGGGATATGTAGGATCTAGATGAAAGAGACCATTATATTCATTTGAGTGGATGCCTTTCAACCTCTAGGGACTTGGCTAGGAGGTATAAATTTATAGTTTATTTTTTAATTAAAAATATTTATTGTCATTAAATAATTCTAATAAAACTTAATTATGATGTGTCTATTTCCCATAAATACTAGTGGGAGGATGATGAAATTGGGAGTAGTAGACATAATTCATTTGTTATTATGGACTTTCCATAGCTATATAAATTTATAGTTTGTTTTTTGATTAATTTTTTTTTATCATTGAACAATTCTAGTACAACTTGATTATGGTAGGTCTACTTCCCATTTTGATTGGTTGGATGATGAGGGCACTAGGCTCTAGAGATGTATAAATTTATGTTTTATTATTTAAATTAATTTTACTTAATTGATTTATAAATTCATATAATTTTACTACATATCCATGTCTTGTGTAGAACCTTCTCATCTTACTTGTAAAAAAAAAATCTAAGACCTAAACAAAAGAGTTCATTTGATGTAGCATTAATGACATACTTACAAAAGGATAACATGGGGGAGGACAATGACGTAGGGCCATTGCTACCATTGTCAAATGATAATATGCACTCTCATATTATTATTGAGGCTTATAGACACTAAGTGTTAGGCTCACTAAGAATGAAGATGTATGTAAATAAAAACATGAAGATATTAATGGATGATCAAGGAAAATAAGTATTTATAATATGTTTTATTTGAGAATTTTAAATTTGATTTATTTTATCTTATTATTTTATGTTATTTTAATATTATTTATTTGTTCATTTATAGGGATTGATTAAATTATAATATATTTATTTCAAATATTTTTAGGTTTTAGGTGTTTCAAGAAAAAATAGTTGATAAAGCCCAAAAATTATAATTTTTCATATTACCATCTAGACACACATAAAATACCAATTGTAAAAATCATAAATCTTGTCACTGGTATTTAGGATGAGTTTGGGAGTCCCTCTTGGCAATATTTTATGTCATCACACTTTTTCATGTATTTCATTGACTTTTCCAATAAGCAGTGACATAATCTTGTAAAATTTGATTTTTTTTATTTGATAGGGTTAAATAAGGGATTGAAAGGCCCCACAGCCTTGTTCAAGGAGAAACTGAAAGATAAAATAATAAATCTCAATAAAGACATCTCTGCTAGTGGTAACTAAACGAGCAGCCAAGATCCCTCTCAATAGGGTCTTCTACCAAAAATTGAGAAGGAACAAAAAGAATTACCCAGGAAGCTTCCACAAAGTTTCCACCAAACTTATTTGAAACTAAAGCTCTCCCAAGAGAGACAGGTGGGTCTAAATATCTTGCATGTAGAACAACCCATACATGTCCTACTATCCTCAACTGTCGAAAGATTCAAGCCTTGTCTTTTTTGTGTCAAAAGATTCAAGCCTTGTAGTATTAGTGTGTGTGTGTGTGTGTGTGTGTGTCTATATATATATATATCACCAAGGAATGGGTGATTTTCATCTACATTAAGAGGGGTATATCCATCATATGATAAGGATTTTTTTGATTTTTCAAAAGAATTTAACTTGAAAGTACAAAAATGATAGAACAAGAAAGGAAAGAGAGAAGGGGAAAAAGATAGGAAAGGGAGAGATAATGGGAAACCCTTTACTGGAATAATGTCATATCTCATTTGGACCTGCTATTAATTTCATATGTTGTTTTATTATTTAATGATACATTGAGACTTTCAAGACATTGATATTTGATTATTTTACATTGTAAGCATTTATTATGATATTAAGAACAAGTTATTAATTACTATACTGTAATTTCTATATTTGATATGGTTACGTTATATTAAACTGATAATGTTGATGTCATGTTTATTATTACAGGTGACAATAGATTAATGAGCTAGATTTAAGCCTGGAACACTTTGATTAGATAGACACTTTAATTTATACAGGTAAATGAAGGTTGAGGTAAAATGAGGAGATCCAATCAGTTCACCTTTTGTGTGTATTTTCATCTTGTGTTTTAAATTTCCCAGTGCTATGCTTGTTATTTCTGATTAAGGTTGTAAGCCTTCATTGGCACTTGAAAAATTCTGCTTCTTGGTCTTTATTTATTTTAGCTTTGAATGTCTTCATCTTTTCTAAAGCAATTATGTTACTCTTGTGCTATGAAACATCATCTCTATTTTAATTTTGAAGCATTGATTGGGAAGTCTTGGGACTTATCCCATGGTGGTAATCATTAGTTTAATGATTATATATTTGAACATTAAAATAATTATACAAATGTCATTGACTTAGTTTATGATGGAATTGTGAAATGTTTAGATTATGTTTTTCATGGTCATCATGGGAATTGGAATAAAGTCTTTTATAAAATTTGGAAACATTATGATTATGTTGATATTTGACATAGGTTGAATAACCTAATCATTTTGATTAGGATTTAACCTATGTTGCATGTTCAAATTCAAGCATTCATTTTTGTTTGCTAGGAACTCACACTTAGCATTGTGATTGGGAGTTAGAACCAAATAAACTGGGGAGGACTGTGTGTTGCCTTATGGCCATAAGTGCATGCAAACCTTAGAATTTGATGGGGAGTGTTCTATTTTTTAAAGTGACTATGAAAATAATTTATTTATGACATCTTTTTATGCTAGTTATTTGTAAGACTTCCACTTAAGAAATTATGAATCTTTCTTTTTGTTTGAATTCTTTCAAGGTGGATATAAGGCAAGCATGACAGTTAGGAATGTATGCATTTTGTTCTGATATTTTTTGGAACTTGGATAACTTGGCTATTTTGTGAAGAAAACTTGTTTAAAAAGATAAATTAATAATTGAGACTTGTCATCATAATCCATTTTTTTGGTATAAAAAAATGTGGAGGAGTAATAATAAGTTCTTGGTTATTTATTAATGGTTAATATTGTCATTGTTGAGCATTGTGATTTGCTTTGTGATGATTATGTATTATTCCATGTGAATAATTTTTGTTAGTGTGAACATGATTGGATATATAGTAGATTTTATATATCATTTTTTAGAGTCTGGGAATTATGTTTGTATTTTTGATTGTTCAATCTTAAAATAATTAAGTTGGATTAAAGTGTACTTTGTTTATTTAAACTGTGTTTAATATTTAAAGATTGTAACATGTGTTGGTTATATATTTGCTTATATTTGATGTTCTTTTTGAAATCTTTTAAGTTTAGTGGGTTTGTGAAGATTGAATAAGTAAGGTCAATTATCTTGGATGTATTTAGAATGATTATGATGTGTGTTTTACTAGTTAGTTTCTAGTATATGAAAATGAGAATATATAATTTTGCTTGGAAACTATATTGGTTGTTAAAGTCATTAGCTAAATTGTATATTGACTCATGTAATTAATTTTCATAACATCAAGGATAATATTAAAAAAAGGTAATATATTTATAACTTAGTTTATATTATTATCTTGTTAAAGTTGTTAAGGTTAGGTAACATTGAGTTATTGTTGCAATCTTATGTTATTTTGGTAAGATGAATGCATGTCATAAATATGAAAATAAGCTGTTAAGATTATATATTATTTTCCATATACACTAATATACATTCATGTTATATATATGTTTTATGTGGATATTGTTTGAATACATGATGAAGAGAATGCAATTCATAATGGGATTTAATGTTTTGTAGTCTATTATTTAGTGGACTACCTTAATTAAGCTCAATAAGGTTTAAATGATTAAGTATATGTTGCATAATTAAGTTATGAGGGTCCTTTGTGGTGTATCATTTTAAATTAAAATGCATGTTATTTTTAAAATAGAATGATGATGATAGAAGCTATGATGGGTGTTTACATGTATAGCAGATCTAAGACAAATTTGTATAAGTATGTAAAAATTAAAAAAAGTACATATAAAAATATATGTAATAAAAAAACATATTTATATTTTAGCAACGAACATGGGGGTGGTGGAGGAGGTAGATCGTATGACTTGTCACCCTATCCCCTTGGGTAGTGAGGTCTTTATCTATAGGTAAGAGATCCCACCCATCATTCTATTCAAGATTATTATTTTTTTCATTGTACTGATTAAATAAGCTGATAGGAGACATACACATAATTTTATTATGAGGGAGGGCCCGAGTCTCTTCCATCACCTTCTCCTCTGGTAGATCCACAAGACTGATCACACTAAAGAGAGTTTAACTTAATTTACTTACAATAATTTCATCCTTAATACACACCAACACTTTTACATAATATTATGCACTTTGATATTATATTATTTAATCATTTCATCTATAAATTTATTTAAGTCACTTTATATATTTTTATTGAGTTAATTAATTGAAAAAATAAATATAATTTAATATTATATTATTATTAAATTTTGACATTAACTAAGTGAAGTTCACTATAACTATTTAGTGGGAAATATAGTTAATTACGATCCCCTCAATTAACACCTCAATACCTATTGTTAGCTCTTTATAAAAATTTCACTTTAAATTTGAACTTAACCTTATAACTTATCTTGTCAATCAAAGGATAAAATCAATAATCACATCTATTATTGACTCTATAAAATTTTTCCTTTAAATTTAACTCCCTTCTCCATTAGATGATAAAGTCAAATCACTTTAAAAAACATGATAAAAACCATGTGACAAATTGAAGGATCACTTAGAATCAAATTATCATGGAATAAAAACAATTTTGTCTTGATATTGGTAAGAATTTCTTTTTTGACTATTTTTATAGGGGAACCTTTGAAGACCCATGGGGAGCAATGCCACTTGAAGAGTTAACTACCAATGCCAAGTAAAAACAATTTGTTCATTCAATATAAAAATTCAATTTCTTTCAATATAAAATTTCAAACAAATTTATGAGCTAAAGATCAAAATTTAGAGCGAATACAATGGAAGATAGAAATTTTACATTAAAAAGAAGTTGACTACTACAATATTGAAGCATCATAGTCCATCCACAATAAAAAGTGGATTAATCCTTTTTACTATTTAAATCTAAACTACAATTTTTATGAAGAGAGAAAGCTGAGAATTAACAACATATTTGCAATGGAAAAGAAAAAACTAACAAGAAAAACAATCATTCATTAGAGGTGGGCATGTTACATGTGGTGCAGAGACCTCCCTCCCTCTTTTTCTCTATCAAGAAAAACAATCATTCAAAACCTACTCATTGCCAAATTTTTGCAATTTCAAGAGAATGTGATGCTGATGGCCAAGGTCCGTTGAAGATATTTTTGTTCAAACTTATTAGGCTTCCACATTCTATAGTACTAGATTTTCTCGACATTAAGGATCACTACTAGATTGAGGACTCGTAACATGACTCGTTCAGATGTGAATTTGGTCTTGATGAGTATAATTTTTGAAATGTTTGAGCCCTCAATGAGTCATGAAACTCAAGAATCAAAGCCTTGGAAAGAGGCCATGGATACATACTATATTACTCACCGATGGAAACAATACATGGGAACATGTTGACAAAAAGATCTTTAAGACCAACGAAAGCAACCTATCAATTGAAAATGGATCATTAAGACCAAGTATAAAATAGATGGCAAAACTGACAAGTACAAGGAAAAATTTGTTGGAAAGAGGTATGATCATAAATAAGTCTATGAAGATAGTTTTGCTCCCAGGATGACGATAAAGACTCTCAAAATGGTCTTTTCTATTATTGCATAGTTTGGATGGAAAGTCCATCAAATGGATGTGAAAAATACCTTCCTAAATAGAGATATATAAAAGGAAGTCTACATGACCCAATCAGAGGGTTTTGTCTCATTGGTCAAGAACAAAAGGTGTGTAGACTCATCAAGTTTTTGTATAGCCTCAAGTAGGGTCCTAACCTGATATACCATCTTGTTCAGCATGGATTCCATAGGAGTCCATATGATCCAAACCTCTACCTCAAGGAGCAAGGGGAAGGATGTAACTATAATTTTATATGTCAATGATCTAGTCATCACTGGAAGCTCAATGAAGATGATCATAGCAACAAGAATGATCTCAAATGATCAATCAACAAAATAGATCTTGGGCTACTACATTATTATCTTGGTTTGAAAATATGGAAAAAGGGGCACCACATCTTTGTGTCTCAAATGAAGTATGCCAAGACCATGATCAAGAGATTCAAGATGATAGATTGAAAACCTTTTGCAACACCTATGGAGATAAAAATTAATCTATCTTATTTAGATCCATCACCACTAGCAAATGCCACTCTCTATTGATAATTGATTGGGAATCTCATTTACTTAATATACATTAGGCCAAATATTAGCTATGTTGTTAACTATATTTCACATTTCATGTAGGGACTAAATATGATTAATTAGAAAGTAACAAAGTGGGTATTGAGATATATCTGAAGTATTATGGAGTATGGCCTAGAATATAATAAGAATGACTAGTTCTTTTTGATTGGTTATAGGGACACATATCATGCAAGTTCTATTGACAATAGGAAATCTACATTTGGATTTGTGTTATTTTTGGGATCTTGTCATATCTCATAAGGAATAAGAGGAAAAACTTTGTTTCTTGATCTTCCATTTAAGTAGAATATAGTTTAGTAGGAGGAGATATCTGTGAAGTGACATGGCTATGTTACATACTTATAGGATTAGACCCACTACAAACTCAACTTACAATTTTGAATTGTAACAATCAAGGTGTGTTATAGCTTGTTCATTGTTGTCCCCTAAAAATGTCAGCTATTTTTGGGACAACATTTGAATTATTTTGGTCCTACAGACCAAAATTATCTCTTCGCTTTCCAAATTTTGTCTTAGGCATTCCAATTCCACATTTTTCAAGTATTTCAGAAATCTATGAACTGCAAACAGGCTCATTTCTACAAGTTCAAAGGGCTTCACGACTTATACAGGTGTGTTCAATCAAAATAATTGGTTTCTAACAATTGGTTATTTTTGAAATTGGTTCATCACCTTGGTTCAAAGAGAAATTTCCATCAGCAAGCATCAGCAGTAGGTTCAACGTTTGGTTCATCTTTTGGTTCAACATCAAATGGTTCAAAGGCAGGTTCAATCAAGTGGTTCAACACTTTATTTCAACATTTGGTTCATCCACTCAGTTTTAATGCTTTGATTCATTCTTTGGTTCAATCAAATGGTTTTTCAGTTGGTTCAAGGCTTTGTTTGAACTGTTGAACCAAAATTTGGTTCAGCATCTTGGTTCAATGAAAAGGTTCAAAGCCTTGGTTCAACGGTTAGTTCAAACACATGGTTCAAAGTCTTGGTTCAACAGAATGGTTCAAACATTTGGTTCAATGGAATGGTTCAATAGTTGGTTCATCACCAAAGTTCAAAGAGTTTCTCAAAGAATCCTGAAGGCCATTCAAAGACTGCCTGAAGGGTAGATACCCTGGCGGGAGGCTCTTCCCGACTCAAAATGGGTCATTTCTTAAGACCCGAAAGGGTAGGTTCAATCTGAAAAAGTGCCAAATAGAAAAGCTAAAAGAAGACAAAGGAATGACGCACATGAAAATGTCAAATTTAACACAATATATTAGCCATTGATCCTTTAAACATATAGACATATAAACCTAAATATATTCATAGATTTCAAAGCAAAGATCAGCAGAAGCAGAGAAGGAATAGAACAGTAAACTAAATCCAAGACCCGATTCAATTAACTAGATAAGGAGGAATGATGAAGATAAATCAGATCACCAGGTGGACATTGAAAGTTACAAACTTTCAATAAGTGTGACTTATTTCCTTGCATTGATAAAATCAAATGGGTAAAGCACCCCTAAATTCTAGCGTGTCTTCTTAATAGATTCCAACCCAAAATGATGTATTGATTGTTCCCAAGTCCTTAAAGAGGCTATATAAGGGACTTTCTTTTATTGTAGTAAAGATCTCTTTTTTGACAATTAGAACGAAATTTTGCCCAAATTGTAAGGCATTACTGAGACTTTGAGCTTAGATTGCCGATCATATTTTGTTACTGGAATAAGAAAGCAATTGGTTTTTTAGACTTTGTGTTGTAATATCTTTGTTATTGAGGAAATTGTTCTTATGTCTTTTTCTTCAATATATCTTCTATTACTTTAATTCAACAAGCAGAATCAGTGACAACAGTCAAGAAGGTGTCCTAAAGAGTCAACTGTGAAGAGACTTTATGCCCCCATAATTGCCTTTAGTGTGTTTTCTTTTCATTTATGTGTAAAGGACCTTGAGGCGACTTTGTGCCCTCATTGTCCTTCGTATCTTACTCTTGAGCAATCTAGGTGAAGAATTTGTGCTACATCTCGATTTGCTGGTTATTACATTCTTTGCTACATTTTTGTTGTTACTTCCAGGAGTATTCTTGTGGTTTGCTGATTAGTACTTTTGAAAGAAGAGGAGTACTATCTGTCATTTCCCCTGAGTTATTCCTTTGTTTTGTACACATCATCTCTAAAGAAAGAGAGATGGATGTCTGGTCCTATCCCTGAGTATTATTTTCCATTTATACATATACATATCATATCCACAAGGAACCTCCCCTTGATGAGAGGAGAGAGCAGTCTCCTTCTAATGTGATAAAATTGCACATTTGGATGACTAATCTTCCTACTTTGGCTAATCAGACCTATTTTGTTTACCAGTATGCTGATAGACAAAATATTCAACCAATAATTTTTGGTGACTCCACTGGGGACATAGTAATTTTGTGTAATTTAGAACCTCAAGTTTCAGATTGAAACATCACCTGTGTCTTACCCATTATCATTATCACCTTATCCATTATACAGTTTGGTGACTCCCATCTGGTTCTTACCCATTATCCATTTATAGCCTTACCATTTTCATCCATCTCCATTATATTATCTGGTCTGCAAAACCAAAGCTGTTGGGAAAGAAAGTGCAGTTTGAAGCCTCAAGCTTTAAGCTGAAGTAGGGCCAGTTTCTTTTCCATTTTTGTCCTATAATTTGGAAACTCCACTTAGATGTGTTATCCATTTTGTTCATAATCCGATCATGGTAGTTCGAGGCCCCTGGGGTAACTCATTTGGCCCACTTAATCTAACTCCACCCCTGCATGAGCTACCACTCAGTTCAAGGAAGAATTTCCCCAAATTATTTGGTGATGGAAGAGTCCACCCTAATGAACACATTGCAGCCTTCACCATAGCCTATGGTGTGATAGGGGTGGAATTTCAAGACATGGCAGTCAGGATTTTTGTGGAGACATTACAAGGTGCTATTGTAGACTGGTTTTATGATCTGCAGACTGGATCAGTGACTGGCTAGGACACTATCAAAGCCAAGTTTGAAGCAAGATTCAAACCTACAGAAGATACTCATGTTTTGTTAGCTCAAATTACATAGATGAAGAAGGAATCTCATGAGCCCATGAGGGGTTTTATTGTAAAATTAGGCAAGCTGAGAAATAGGATTCTCGTAGTTGCTTAGTCCACACCTGAGAACCTCAAATGCTTCTTCATAAACTCATAGCTACCTGAAGTGAGTTTTTTGCTAAGACATGCTAGCCACATAGATCTTGAAGCTACTCAAGACTTAGCCACTGAGTTAGAAGATGAACTTATCTTGGTTAGAAAGATAAGAAGGGATTTAAAAAGAGGCGCATCTTCCTCATCTTCTGATAACTCACCTACAACCACCACTGATCTAATGGTGCAGAAGGTAGAAAATGAAGTGCTGGCCCTTAGAAGACAAATGGCACAAGGGATGTCATCTACTCCTTCATACAGAGATGTACCAAGGAGGACATTCCCTAATCAGGCACATTAAGGGCAACCCAATTGTCTTCCTCCCCCATAGAGGAACCTTGCCATTGAAGCAACTCCAGCTAATTCAGCAGTTGGGTATTTGGAAACAAAGCATGATTTCTCTTTCCAACCTGAATTTAATCAAGAAAATGATGCTGGTCTCTTCATGAAGGATCAAGAAGAGTCAGCTAATGACTCCCACATCGATTTCTTGGATTACCAGGATGAACCCAGAAGTAAAGGTGGAACATTCGAAGGATCATATGCTATGATCACCCAGTCCCAGAATCAGTCAGCTAAACAAGCTGATAAAGGAGAAATAGAGGAGTGACCTCAGCCTACAATTTTGATTGCTAAGAGTGGGACCACTCTGCCTATCCAGTCAAAGGACCCAGTGATTACTGAGAAAGTAAGTATCCCAAACATCTCTACACCTTCTACTTCAACTTCGTAGATTAGTCCTCCCACCCCTCCCATAAACCAAAAAGAAGAACTCCCATCCCCTATGCCTAGTCCAATCCAGCCATTTGACATAATTGATCATGTCAAATGTGTCGAGACCCAAATGGCGGCCCATGCATCCCAAATTTTGTTTGAGTCTTCAGGCAGGGATGAAATAGCAAAAGAATTGGTGGAGTGCAACATAAGTGCAGGAGAACCCTCCCTTCCAAATAAATAAGAATCTGAGATATATGAGGGGGACAATCAAGACATGTGCTGGGCTGAGCTATCAGAATAGCAAATTATCGTACTAGACCATGCTGCTACCCATCAAAATCAAGAAAAGGAAATCTTTGCTAGGAGAGAAAAGATTCATGGTTTTCAGACCAAAAGTCAAGTCTTACTGTGGGGCAAGAGAAGAAAACCAAGGGGAAGGCACAAAAAAGTGGTTTCCTAGTGGAGAGTTCCATTCACCCGTCACTAATTCTGGGGATAAAATGGTTTCTTGCTAGTTTATCAGGATGGGATGCCATTATTATTGTCTCACAATGGGTAGCATCTGAAACACTTCAACTCTTGAAGTATCAGATCATTGCATATGTATATACGTATATTTGTATAGTTTTTAATTCTGTTTTGTTTCATTTGTTTCCATTTTTGAAGCCTTTCATTTCTAGGTAGCATGACTCCGTAACCCAATGGTACACATGAAGACACTGGAGATTTTGGATTCTACTCCTTTCAATTGTTTTTACAATTGATAGAAGTTACTCAATTGGAGCCAGCTATTGTCCCCCAAAAATGTCAGCTATTTTTGAGACAAAATTTGAATTATTTTGGTCCTACAGACCAAAATTATCTCTTCCCTTTCCAAATTTTGTCTTGGGCATTCAAATTCCTCATTTTTCAAGCTTTTCAAAAATCTACAGACTGCAAACAGGTTCATTTCTACAAGTTCAACAGGCTTCACGACTTCTATAGGTGTGTTCAATCAAAAGAATTGGTTTCTAACAATTGGTCATTTTCAGAATTGGTTCATCACTTTGGTTCAAACATAAATTTCCATCGGCAAGCATCAGCATTAGGTTCAACATTTGGTTCATCTTTTGGTTCAACATCAAATGGTTCAAAGGCAAGTTCAATCAAGCAGTTCAATGCTTTATTTCAACATTTGGTTCATCCACTCAATTTCAATGCTTTGATTCATTCTTTGGTTCAAGGCTTTGTTTGAACCGTTGAAGCAAAATTTGGTTTAACATCTTGGTTCAATGAAAAGGTTCAAAGCCTTGGTTCAACGATTAGTTCAAACACATGGTTCAAAGTCTTGGTTCAACGAAATGGTTCAAACATTTTGTTCAATGGAATGGTTCAACAGTTGGTTCATCGCCAAAATTCAAAGAGTTTCTCAAAGAAGCCTGAAGGCCATTCAAAGACTACCTGAAGGGTAGATACCCTGGCGGGAGGCTCTTCCCGACTCAAAATGGGTCATTTCTTAAGGCCTGAAAGGGCAGGTTCAATTCGAAAAAGTGCCAAATAGAAAAGTTGAAAGAAGACAAAGGAATAACGCACCCAAAAATGCCAAATTCAACACAATGAAATAGCCGTTGATCCTTTAAACATACAGACATACAGACCAGAATATATTCACAGATTTCAAAGCCAAGATCATCAAAAGTGGAGAAGGAATAGAATAGTAAATGAAATCTAGGACCCAATTCAATTAACCAGATAAGGAGGAATGATGAAGATAAATCAGATCACCAAGTGGACATTGAAAGTTACAAACTTTCAATAAGCGCAACTTATTTACTTGCATTGGTAAAATCAAATGGGTAAAGTGCCCCTAAATTCTAGCATGTCTTCTTAATAGATTCCAATGCAAAATGATGTATTGATTGTTACCAAGTCCTTCTTGAAGAGGCTATATAAGGGACTTTATTCTATTGTAATAAAGATCTCTTTTTTGACAATTAGAATGAAATTCTGCCCAAATTATAAGGCATTACTGAGACTTTGAGCTTAGATTGCTGATCATATTTTGTTACTGGAATAAGAAAGCAATTGGTTTTTCAGACTTTGTGTTGTAATATCTTTGTTATTGAGGAAATTGTTCTTATGTCTTTTTCTTCAATATATCTTTTGTTCCTTTAATTCAACAAGCAGAATTAGTGACAACAGTCAAGAAGGTGTCCTAAAGAGTCAAATGTGAAGAGGCTTTGTGCCCCCATAATTGCCTTTAGTGTGTTTTATTTTCATTTCTGTGTAAAGGACCTTGAGGTGACTTTGTGCCCTTATTATCCTTCGTATCTTACTCTTGAGCAGTCTAGGTGAAGACTTTGTGTTGCATCTCAATTTTTTGGTTATTATGTTCTTTGCTACATTTTTGTTGTTACTACTAGGAGTATTCTTGTGGTTTGCTGATTAGTACTTCTAAAAGAAGAGGAGTACTGTCTATCATTTCCCCTAAGTTTTTCCTTTGATCCACGTGCATCATCTCTGAAAGAAGAGAGATGGATGGTTTGTCCCACCCATGAGTATTATTTTCTGTTTATATATATAACATATCTACAGGGAACCTCCCCTTGATGAGAGGAGAGATCAATGTCTTTCTGATGTGGTAAAGCTACACATTTGGATGACTAATCTTCCTACTTTGGTTGATCAGACCAATTTTTTTTATCAGTACGCTGATCAACAAAATATTCAACCAACATTCATAATATAGTGTTTCATGAGTTCACAAATAATATAGAGGTGCAGGTCCATTACATCTATGAACATGTTAAAAAACACAACAATCGTCTCCATCATTTCCCCACTCAAGATCAATGTGCAAATGTCTTCACCAAGTCACTTGCACATGACAAGTTTGAGTAATTCAAAATTTCTCTCTCCTATACTCTCAAGACTATGATGAATTAAGGGGAGAAATGTTAGAATAAATAATTAACATATAATATTATTAAAACAAACTCCCATAGAATTATTTTGGTTATCTATTGTTAGAGTATATTATACTTCCATAGATATTAATCTTAGTTTAGTTAAAACTATGCTAGTAGTTGATATAATTGTTCCCTTATTATATATGAGTTATTGTTAGTTTGTAAGCTTATACAAATAGTTTATTTCACCATTATATTCTAATTTGAATAAAATCATATTTGTTAAGCTCTATTTAGTTATTCATGCTCCACTCAAATGGATAGCTTCTAAAGTTCACTTATATAGTCTTATACACTATAATCTTGTTGCCTCATGTTTTGAAATATTTTGCAGAGAGTTTGAGAGTAATTCACATAAATAATTTTTTTGTCATCTTCTTCTATATTTCATTCTAAGTTAAAATATTTTACTTGTCACTCCCTTACCTTTCCCTCTGTAAATGGTCCCACTATATCACAACATGATTATTCAATTTGGTATATGAAAGTTTCACCTTCTTTTCCTCCCCCATATGCTTCCATTCAAGTGATTTTTGTGTGTTATGAAACAAACTCCCATAGAATTATTTTGGTTATCTATTGTTAGAGTATATTATACTTCCATAGATATTAATCTTAGTTTAGTTAAAACTATGTTAGTAGTTGATATAATTGTTCCCCTATTATATATGAGTTATTGTTAGTTTGTAAGCTTATACAAATAGTTTATTTCACCATTATATTCTACTTTGAATAAAATCATATTTGTTAAGCTCTATTTAGATATTCATGCTCCACTCAAATGGATAGCTTCGAAAAGTTCACTTATATAGTCTTGTACACTATAATCTTGTTGCCTCATGTTTTGAAATATTTTGTAGAGTTTGAGAGTAATTCACATAAATAATTTTTTTGTCATCTTCTTCTATATTTCATTCTAAGTTAAAATATTTTACTTGTCACTCCCTTACCTTTCCCTTTGTAAATGGTCCCACTATATCACAACATGATTATTCAATTTGGTATATGAAAGTTTCACCTTCGTTTCCTCCCCCATATGCTTCCATTCAAAAATATTTTCCATGATATTCATCTAGTCTATCATTGACTTTGCTTTTATACTATTTGTTTAACCCTAAAATGAAATATGTGTTGTTTTCACTTTATACTATATGGTTAATAATATATAAATGAAATGGCACAATGGTGATAATTAAATCTATAGTAGGCCAATTAAATGCTAAACTTAGATATAAGCATACACTAAATTTATTATGCTAGATAATCTAAATATGGAAAGTATAACTAGACAAGATACATAAATGATAAAGAATAAAAGTACTTAGATTGTTCTAATGCTAATGTAGTTATGGATCTAGAAAAATCTAAATCAAGTGGGAAGATAGTTTTATAACATTTGTTAGATTCTAGATCTGGTGCCTTTAGTGCCTTTGGTTATCTGGATAGTTTTGCCAGCCTTGAATGGTTGCGTCAACACAATTATTTGAATTAGATGATAGTGTCCTATAAATAATATCTGGTGAAACATGATGCAACCACTTGGATGATTTTATGTTTAGCTTTACCTTAGTTCTAGTACATTTAGTTCTAGGTCATAGACAATTGCTCCTTATGAAATGACAAAACTCTAGTTTTTCATCTCAATGTGACTTTGGAAAAAATGGGTTAGTGGGCACAATGTGTCAAGTTGACCCCAATGAACTAATTATCAAAGGGAACTACCTACATATCCAATACTCTAGAAGATATCATAATTATGTAATCCTCCCCTACGTGTTGTCTTGTGTGTGAATCATGTAATGTGTGTAAAGCAAGTACAATAATGACCTAGCTTGTAACTTGGAAAATTGAGCTCTTGGGCTGCCATTTTAGGAATTCAAACCTATATATGTATAATACATATGATTGGTATGGAAATAGGGAAGCTTTGATAAATTGAATTATTGATAAAGTGCTTTTTGATAGGTACCTTAGTTTTTTTGGTCCTTTATAGGTTTCGTAGGTGAGGATTGACTTTGTATTTATATCAATCCTTTTGGAGTAATAAATTTTATTAAATAATTTAAACCAACCATTAGGATATGTTTTATATGCAAATTAGATTATTTTAGGGCACTCGACACTTGTGTCAAGGTAGGATAGTAATGTCGACACTACTGTATGTCCCAGACATTAGTGTCCATGGAATAAAAAATAGGTACAGACTTAGAACTTGTAGAGGTGTAAGATAAATATATTTTAAGCATTATGGAAAAGATAAAATGTCTGTGTCATGAATATAATATTGGTTAAACTAAGAGATAGGCCAAGGGGCACAAAAAAGAGCAAAAATGAGGCTTGTAGAAGTAAGGAGAGTGTATAATTAAGAGTAATAACCAAGTTCTAATTTTACTATGTGTACAAGACTAAGGTGCTACATAATCAAAAAATATTATCTACACTATCCCATAATCTAAAACCTCAACTTTTACTCCTTCATTCTTTCCTTTCAATGTCCTAACATATCTTTCTTTAAATGATTGTGGCTCCTCTTGTTCTTCCTCCTCCTATTGATTATCTACTTATTGTACTCTATTTTGATCAATTTCATCTCCTCTTTTCCTTAGTCTTTGTACTAAATTAACTATAGTAAACTCTCCCACTCTCCTTTATAAATATTTTAGATTTATATTCATCTGAGCATAACCTCTTGCCATCTTTCTTCTCAAAAATGTGTTCTTCAAAAAATAGAATTTCTCCAAAATAAAGTTTGAAATGCATGAAAATTTCATACACAATATTACCTTCAAATTTTTTCCCAAACTTGAGGTTGCTCTAATACTATATGATGGATCCAAGAGCACAACAATTACAAAATAAACAAAATAAAATTATATAGAATAATATTGAGCAAAGAAAGAGAACTCTAATCCTTCATTATTATTCTAAAATAATACAAAATATATTTTATTTAAGCACAAATCAAAGATAGATGCATCATACACAACTAACAAGATATTCAAATAAAATTTAATCCTATAATTAACTAAACTTATTAATTTTAGTAGTTTTTGAAACTTGCTATAGAGCTAAGATGGGACTATAGAGCTCCCTTATTATTCTTCATATCTAAAATAACCCTGAGAGTGACATAAAACTACAAGTTCACACCTATTTTCAAAAATATTAAATATATTAAAAATTTAAAAATAGTGAAAAGAAAAACAACATGCAAATTTTGACTTTTAGATGGTTAATTTCAAGCCCAATTTTTTTTTTTTAAAAGTCACTATGTAGATAGTGCAAATTATGACTATATAGATCTTTCTAAAATATTCATTTTTAAATAAAAGGCTGAAACAAAGTCTTAGGTCAAAAGTTATTCCCTTTATAAGATATTCTTGTACATAATTCAAGCATTAGGAAGATAATTGTCGACTTAAGTTTTATCTCCTCTCATTAAGAGTTGTACAACCTAAAGGGCATCCCTAAAAGTTCTATTGAATTTTGAAAGTAAAAATATATTATATTGAATGTTGAAAGTTCTATTGAAAAAGATATTTATAGATGACTATGAACCTTAGTGTTTGTTTACCCCATAAATTTCTCCCTAACAAGATAAACACACACTCACCTCAAACTATATGATCTAGATTGTATTTCAATAAATTATATAGATCACACATAACCTTGCTCCTAATACCTCAAAACTCCATAAATATAAAAAAGATAATAAATTTAATATAGTCAATAATATTTCAAATGAGAATTTAAAATATATTTACACGTATTTACACAAAATTTATATGAAAATATCAAATAAATATTGTTAAAATGTGACCTAATTTAATAAGACTTATACTTTATTATCAATTGAGAATTAAAAAAATTATTCATGATACTTGTGAAATGTTTTATAAAGAAACATCTAAAATAATTAATCACAAATTTTAAAGATAATCCATATGATATGCTTGAAAATAAAAATTCTTACATTATATTTCATTAATTATATAAAATAATTCTTTGAATATCTATAAAATAGATTAATATGACAACATAATTAAACTAACAAAAATGTTACATTAAATTAAATTCTAATTTCTAAATCACATAATATTATACAAAACATTTAAAGCATCCTCATTGCTTGAATACATAAAGCTATAAATCTATTACCTATTCCTAATCCTATGACATATATGACTTCTATCAACTTTACATTGCTCCAATATTGTCCTTCATGACTTGAAACAACATACCAAACTACTACGTTACTTATTCAAAAATAAAAATATTGGAAGTTATTCCCTAAAACAAAATCATACCATAATAATATAGAAAGATGAGTTTATATATATATATATATATATATATATATATATATATATATATATATATATATATATATATATTTGGTGCAATATGTACTCAATACATATCCTTTTCACTTTTTATGTTAGAATTTTATTTTCTCCATATTTATAATTTCCAAAACTATGTATGCATATACAAATATACCACTTATATTATCTTAAAACATATCCCTAATGTTCACATCAATGGCCCTTTTGTATGAAAACCATACGAAAATTACAAAATCTGAAATTATATATTTAATATCATTAAAAATATTATGATCAACATCTAAGTTTAACAGATAATATTATTTTTTATTTATACAAAATACTGAATATTGTGATGGCATATAAAGAACTCAAACCTGCCCTATATTAATAATATATTTGGGAAAATATGATAACTTATTATTCCAATTTTATTTATCAAGAAAAATGATCTTATTATTATCTTTACCTCACTAAATAAATTTCTCCATTTGTTTTCTTTAGTCCTCAAACATAATTGAGATATATTATTTGTAGCAATAATAAGAGTACAACTATAATCAAAAGTAGTGTCACTTAACTAGAATTTGAAGTTAAGGATGCCTAGTTTTCCTACTCAAATAAAATCCTCATCAAAAGATTCTATTTGATGAGCATCTTGTTTAGCATGGATTTCAAATGAGTCCATATGATCCAAATCTCTACCTCAAGGAGCAAGGAGGAGGTTGTAACTATATATATATATATATATATATATATATATATATATATATATATATATATATCAATAATCTAGTCATCACTGGGAGCTTAGTAAAGATGATTGATACAACAAGAATGTTTTCAAATGATTAATCAATAGGATAGATCTCAGGATACTATAGTATTGTCTTGATTTGGAAATATAGAAAAAGGGGCACCACATCTTTGTGTCTCAAAGAAAGTATTCCAAGGCCATACTCAAGAGATTCAAGATAATGGAATAAAAACCTATTGTTACACCTATGGAGACAAGAATTAAGTTTTCTTATTCAAATCTATCACCACCAATAATTTCTACTCTCTATCGATAGTTTATTGGGAATCTCATTTACTTGACATACACTAGGCATGAAATTAGCTATATTGTTAACTATATTTCATGTTTCATGTAGGGACTAAATATGAGTAATTTTAAAGAAACAAAGTGGGTATTGAGATACTATGTAGTATGGCCTAGAATACAATAAGAATGATTAATTATTCTTGACAAGGTACACGAATGCATATCATGCAAATTCTATTGACAATAGGAAATCTACATTTGGATTTGTGTTCTTTTTGGGATCTTATCAGCTCTCATGGGGATCAAGAAGAAAAAATGTATTTCTTGGCCTTCCACTAAAGTAGAATATATTTTAGTAAGAGGGGATATATGTGAAGTGATATGGGTATGTCGCATAATTGCAAGATTGAACACACCACAAACTCAGCCTATGAATTTGTATTATGACAATCAAGGTGTGTTAAAAACTTATTTGTAATCAAGTGTTTCATAGGTGTACAAATAATATTTAAGTTGAGGTCCATTATATATGTGAACATGTTTAACAATGTAATAATTAGCTACAACATTTCCCCACTCAAGATCAATGTGCATATGTCTTTACCAAGTCATTTGTAGAAGAATAGTTTGAGGCATTCAAAACTTCTCTCTCTGTACTCTCAAGACTATGATGAATTAAGGGGAGGAATGTTAGAATAAATAATTAACATATTCTAGCATTAATAAATGTAAGTGATTTTTTGGTGTTATAAAACAAACTCACATAAAATAATTTTGGCTATCTATTATTAGAATATATTATACTCTTGTAGATATTAGCCTTAGTTTAGTTAAAACTATCTTAATAGTTGATATAATCTTTCCCCTATAATATAGGAGATATTTTTAGTCTGTAAGCTTGTAAAAATAATGTTTTACTTATAATTATACTTAGTGAATATGAAAACATAAGACCTAGCTAGGGTTATTGCATAGTGTTGCTTGACTACAGGCTTTGGAACCCTCTCTAGCAATATTATTGTGGTAAGAGATCCTTTGGTTAGGTTTAGCGGATCCATCTTGGTCATGACCATAAATATCTAATGTATCAAAAATCAAAAGTGCAAGTATGATTTATCTTCTCTGAACTATGATTGATTAATAGATCAGTTGCATTTACTTTTTATACATAAAATATTTATCTCAAATATTTTTGGGTTTCAGGTTTTTCAAGAAAAAATAGTTGATAGAGCCTAAAAATTATAAATTTTCATATTTCCTATTGGCCAATTTTTGTCCACATACAAATATTTTTCTTATATAGTCTTAGCAATATTCATCTACAGCCATGGTTTGAGGATCAAGGGAAGGAATTAATCCCTTCAAGTTTTTGGTTCATTTATCTTTTCTCAACAAGTGCAACTATATAGAAAACCAATAAAGGAATTGGTTTTCACAGGTAGGACAATGAGCTAAGTTCATAATCAATGACCTTCAAAGGTCTAAGTTTAGTCATGATCTACCTATTTCAATTAAGAAAAATAATTCACAAGTTTGAGCCAAATATAAGCCTTAAAAATGAGCTAGTAGTATGAGACGTGTCGAAGAATGTCAAATTAAAGGCCCCAAAAAAAATCCATTTAGGCTAAAAAATCCTCAACAAGTTTCAAGTTGAATGCAAGGCTACTAAGTGGCATGATCTTAGAGGTTGAGATCAAAGATTTATAGCACGCAGGTAATCTCATGAATCCAACAAGTCAAAAGATCCTAGATCAAGATCGACAGTGTGTGTTCTTACATAAAAATCTTATTCAATGATCCACATTCAAAGTTAGAGTCAATAAGAAAAAAAATAGTTTGATGGCGCACATTTAATCATGCAAAAACAAATATAATAGTGGGCACAAGGTCAAAAGGTTAGTGGATCCTAAGATTGAACATATTGATGATAAGTGTCATGATCATAGTGACTTAGCAAATCAATGATGTGCATTCAATCAATTAGAAAGAAGATCAATGACACATTCAATCATGCAAAAGTATATCGATGATGTACATGAGGTTAATAAGTCAATGAACCTAGATTTCACATGAGACTACCATGTGGCATAAACACATTAATTGGATGGAAGCTAAAATTAGGGTCCACAGGAGGTATGTGGGACTAGGAAGTCTCACACTTTTGAAATCTAAGATAAAGACCAATACGGGGATACTAAGTGGCACAATCTATAAATCCTAGATCAATAATAAATTAAAATTTTGAAGGTCAAATTTAGGAGACTCTCGAAAGATCAACAAAGCAAATTTGATAAATTTCTAAGGGGGCAGAGGATGAAGACATGTGTTCTAGGAGACAATGAAGGTCAGGGTTTAAAATGAAATAAGCAACCTGAGGAAATGCCACATAGGTGGACACATTGGATCAAAGGATTTTTCCACCCAAGCAAGAAAATGAATAAATACAAGATCAAAATGTGACCTAAGTTACAAACCCTGCAAAGTCAAAGATGCCATTAAAGCTCAACTAAACCTCTTAAAAGCCCTCAGGCATAAATTTTATATCTTGTTCATGATCAAGAAACCCTAGCCTATGGATATTCATTGACATTGTGACTAGATGAAAACCAATAAATGGGATTGGTTTTCATTTATAGTAGACCTATGTTTAGGGCTTAAAGTAGGGGTAAAGTTATGCTTATGAAAGGAGTGTCTTATCTTTTAGCATAGTCATATCATCCACTTTCAGTAGGTACATGAAACCTCTTAAAATAGACATAGTCATGGCTTAGCCAGGTCCATGGATATGAGGATCTTATATTTATAGCAAATGTAAGTAGAGGATGGTATAAAAATCTTAGAGAGAGATCTGGTGGGTAGAGAGTGCAGGTGGAACATTCAATTAGGTTCCAAAAGTCTTTGGAGACTTTCCCATTTTAATGGATCATGACTCAACACCTTTAAAAAATTTCTTACCTTCTAGTATGTTTTTCAGCCAATGAGAGGGTTTGAAGGCTATTTTCTACTAATAAATGTTTAATTAAGAGGTAGGATTAATGATAATCAATCAAAAGGTTGTTGGGACTCCATCAAAGTGGTTGGACCTCATTTATTAATTTTTGTCTATTATTCTCTCTCTCTCTCTCTCTCTCTCTCTCTCTCTCTCTCTCTATCTTCCCTTTCCTCATATATCTCCCATTTTCTTCCCCATGACAATGAACTCTCACTTTTGAGAAGATAGAGACTCACATTTTTGAAAGAGCAAGAGACTATCGTTTGATAAGGCAAGACCCTGTCAAAATTTGTATGAAAGACCTATTGAAGCAATAAAGACTTTCTTTACCTACCTCTTGCCTCTAAATTATGTTTAGCAAGTTTGTCCACCATGGCATTATGAAGGAGTTTTTTTCCATGTCGATTTTTTAAGGATGGTCATTGATGTCTTAGGTTGTCATTGATGTTAAAGAGAGCATTTGGTACTAATGCATTGATGTAAACATGATCTATTTGATAGATTGAAGAGATATGGCACTTGTGCAGGTTTGTAAGGACAAAGAAGAGGTTGTGAGGTATCCATATATGTCTTGACAAAGATTTGGTATGTTTTTTGAGCATTTGGAATGAGAAAAATGCATATTCTAGCTTAAGAGAAGCCATACCGTCATTGTACATCATGTAAATATATATGAACCAATAAGTTTATGCATTTAATTCAAGTACACTAAAATAAATAATGGTAAAATGTTTAAATAGAGATGTTGTCTATAGTGCCAAGAAGCTACCCAAAAAATTTGGAGTCTTGAAGTGATTTCTAGTTCAAGTTATAAAGCTTCAAAGTTGTTATATCAAATTATGATGGGCCAGAGACCTTCAAGTTTAATCACATTGAAGTTTGAGGTCATTGGTCTAGAAGATCCAATGGTAAGAAGTTAATCATATATATTGAGATCAATGGTGTGTATGAAGTCAACATGTCAAAGGTTACATGTGTTGGTGACAAGTGTCATAAGCTTGCTAAACTAAAAAAATATCAACACTGAGTAGTGGTTTGTACTTATGAATATTAATGGTGTAATACAATTCAAAGAGTCAAAAAAGAATTCAAGAATACTAAGTGGCACAAGTGCATGGATTAACAACAAAATTTTCAAAAGGCATGCGAGGCTACCAAGTGTTGTAATCATGAGAGTTATGATTAAGATATAATGGTGAACATTGTAAGATAAAGACCTAGTTGATTTGAAGATATTGATGGAGCATGTTTATTCCAAATTGTCAAGAAGTAGTGAGATGTTGATAAGTGATTGATGTTTAATAGCAGGCAAAGGCAAATATCAAGCTACTTTTGAGGAGATTGATGGTGTGTATTTGGTAAAAGCTATTAGGGAACACAAGATGAGGTCAAACTAATAGATGTTTAGCATAGTTAAAGATCAGGCTACTTTTAAGGGAGATTAAAAATGCATATTAATTTAATATATGAGAGGGCATAAGATGTTAACAAAGTATTCGATGTTTAATAGTGACCATTGGAATTTGAATATTTAAATTAATGAAAGAAAACCAATTCTTAGTTTGTGAGCTATAACTTTTGATTCAAAATGAATTTCTTGATGCAGTAAAAAGCAAAGTTATAGATGACTTCAAGTTACATCTAATGAATCTAGTTATAAGGTTTGAATATTTGTACAATCAAATTTATTGAGCTCTAAATTTTATTTTGTATGTGTTCATGCTTTGCAAATAACCCAATAAGGGTAATTGAGTTGTTCTTGATGGTATTTTCATGTTTTAAGATGAAATAAGTGTTGAAACATGTTTTAGACTTCATGATGACCATCTTTGTGGATTATGGAGGTTTGACCAATCCAAATTTTATATGATCAAAGGATTAGAAGTTGACTATGTGTTCGTTCTTGGTGATCTCATGTACAAAATGATGTTTGGGATAATTGTGCTATAGTAGAAGGGTATTGTGATGGATGATATCACTTAAGGAGGAACTATAGGTTATGTGTCATAGGTCTATGTAGTGAAAGTGTTATTTTGTTCTTAATTTTCTTGGACAAGTGTCAAAGAGATGGATAGGTCTCTATGAGACCTATAAGGGCTAATGAAGCCTAATTAAAAGGCATAGTTATTTAATTATGACCCATGGAGATATGGCCAACTTATGAAGATGTAATTGAGATTTATAGATGACTTAAGCGTTAAGGTAAGTATTTTAGCTGATCAAGAGCATGATATTCATGAAGACATTATAAAAGGTGAAACCAAAGGTGATGGTTATCTAGAATTGTTAGAAGGGGCTCTAAGTGGAGGAAGAGTATAGATTTGAGAGGTGAAGGAGAGTAAGGGTTCTTAGTGGATGGATTCAAGAACATAGTAGGTTGATGAATGTGTGTGTGACCTATAGGTCATATTTATGATGTCAAAAACAATGCTCTTATAGGTTTGAAGACCTGTGAAAGAGAGGCATTTATGAGTGTTGTGGAATGAAGGATAAAAGAAAAGGAGTGTGCACAGTGGATGGGTTATAGTGAAGAGCAGGTTGATGATTGTGTGTATGACCTATAGGTCATATTTCTAATGTTATAAATAATGATCTTACAAGTTTAAATATTGAGGATGAGCGAAGAAGTCTAGAGTGATCCAAAAGGATCTTTGGATGCCTTGAGTGTGAGTGAATGATAGATGATGTATGTGTAAGCTTGGTGGTTGATTTGAGAGGTAGATCCTAGTGTGAACTGTGTGTATGACCATTTGGTCATGTTATTGAGGTTATGATAGAGTTATTGCTAAGAAGTGTAGAGTGACCCAAAAGGTGGTTTTAGATGTTTGTGGCTATGTGAAGATGTAAAGGGGACTGATATACATTATATCTCCATCATATTGGTAGGTAATGAATGTTTAGGAGATGTTCATATCATACGTGTTGGGAGGGTACTCAACATCTAGGTTAGAAGAACTTGACCATCCTAAGGGTAGGTGTTCCTTGTGTAGTAGGTGTTTCACTAAATCTAGGTTAGAAGGAATTAACCATCATAAGGGTAGGTCCTTGTGATGCAGGTGTTTCAATAAATCTAGGTCAAAAGGACTTGACCATCCTACAGGCATGTGTTCCTTGTGAAGCAGGGGTTTCACTAAATCTAGGTCAGAAGGACTTGACCATCCTAGGGGTAGGTGCTCCTTATGGAATGGGTGTTCCACTAAAGTATCATGTTTGTAATACCTTATAAGACAAGTAGTCCATGTGTTTTCAGGCTTAAGATTGTATTTTATTTCTCATGAGGGTTTCCCACATTAGATATTATGTTATCGTGAGCTTATCTTATTCATGATTTGTATGTGGTCTCCTTGATTTGATGGTAATCTAGTTACATATGCTTATTGTGTTGATTCATGAATGCTAATGAATGAATGATAAGTGATCTAAAAGTGAAAGATTGGTTGACTAATTCACCCCTCCTCTCAATCATCTTGTACCTCCAATAATTGGTATTAGAGTATGTCCTTTGGAGGAATCTTAATAAATTGAAGGAGATCCTAAGTAGCACAAGATAGCTAAGTAGTTGAAGAAAGAGAATCAATAGTGGAAGGATGTGATCAAGACACTTGAAGAGTAGATATGTACTTTGAAGAAATATGCCAAAGAGGATGAGAAAGTTATCAATGATCTCAAGGTTAATCTAGAAGATGCCAAGGCAAGTTTGAGTTCAAAACATGAATTTTGTTCAAAATAAAAGTACATCATGTATGATGAATAATTTTTCCATGATAGTGGAGAAGAAAAAGTGTTCTACGACAGTGAGGAAGAAGAAATGGATTTAGATGCTAAGCTCATAAAGAAGAATCACAAGATGAGGCAAGTGATCAAAGGTATCGAAGCACAAGATAGCTATCTTGAGGGAATTTTATTAAGTAAGACCAAGAGAAATGAGAAGAAGAATTAAGAGCTATTCAAGTCTCTTGAAGAGCAATTTTGTATATTTAAGAATGATTTGTCTAAAAAAGCTAAGGAGGATAAAGAGACCATCAAAGATCTCAAATTTTAGTTAGAGGCTACAAGTTATAGTTTGAGAACTAAAGGTGATGAGTGTACATAGTTAAAGGTTGAAATGGAGTCATTAAAGAGTGAGCATGAGCTTGTTGTAGTCAAATTGGATAAGCTGGAAAAGGAGCATGTAAAGCCTAAGCAAGCTAAGAAGAATGCAAGCTTTGAAAGTAATGCAAGAAGATTTTTTAGATAACCAAATTCTTCAAGGTATGCTATTTTATTCCATGGTCATTTTTATTCATGTAATAAGTACGGTCATAGAGTTAAGGACTATATAAGCAAGTTAGTCAAGTATGGACATTCATGGAGCTATGATAGAAGGAGTTTTTGGCCAAAGATTGATCATAGTTTACATCTGTCAAAAGATATGAATGATGTTATTTGTTTCATTTGTGATAAGAAAGGTTATATTTTTAGACTTTGTCCTAGTAATTTTGATAAGCCCTGATGTCATCTAAAGAAGGGAGAGAATCCTAGAAAGCATGCCAAAAGTCAAAACATGATGTGGAGACCTAAGGTAGTGAAGGCTTGTCCTGTTAAGTACAAGAATCAAACTTATGATACTATAGAAAATGAATCAGTGTTAGAGGTGTCTCAAGAGTGCAAAGGAACCTTAATATCAGTCCAAATGGAGAAGAAGATGGATGATCCAAGAATCAAGTCAATTATACCATTCAAGGCCAAAGAGAGTCTAAAAGAAGGATCTCAATCTATTATAGTTGAAAATTTTTTAGTTAATGAGTTTCATGATGTCTGCATTCAAAGAGGAGAAGGTGTTATTTGAAGAGCTATGGCAAGAACCTATGTTTTGAACATGCATTGTCAAGGAAGCCAAAGAAGAGATGGAATCCAAGCAAGTTGTTTTAGTCAAGAAAAGGAAGAAGAAGAAGAAGGTTTTTAAATCCTATGATGAAGATTGGTATGATCCTCTATTCTAGGTCCTTGTGAAGTAGAGATGTCTTTATTGTGCTTCATGAAGACATTTCTTAGTTTGAAGATGCATTGGTCTTGTAAGGGTGTTTTTAGTCTGGAGGTTTATATTGAAGGTTTCTAGGTGGCAAAGGAGGATTTATGAGTTGTCAAGATGATATTTTCACATAAAAAGGTATGTTTACCTTATTATATCATGATCTAGGTGGTTTTGTGGTCTAAGGGTATGTTGAAGTCAAATTGGAGATTTTTGAGTACTCTCAATTTTCTCAGTTTTTGGCTTAAGGGAAAGTAGGCCTAAAATGGGTTATAGGATGTATGGGTTCCAAAAAATATAGAGGCTCAAATATTGGTCTAGAAGTGTGTGATAGATGTCTTCAGGTGTGAAATAATTTTTAGAGGTGGGTGTTGACCAGAAGTAGGTTTGTTGACCTTATTTGTTTTGAGATTCTAGAGTTTTGACCTATGCTAGAAAAGTGGTTTGCCTTATGATTTGAAGTCTGAGGCTTCTTAATAGGTTGAATGGGATAAATGAGTTTTCAAATCAAGCTTCATAGAGATTTGAAGGTTTGTGTTTTTCAAATTATTCAAGTTTTTGTCAAGATGGAGGCCTAATTGGCTAGAAGGTTTGTAAAGGAAGTATGTTGTAGAAGATGATCTAGGTGATGAAAATAGGTGTGATTGATAGGGAATATGAGAGTGATATATATATGAAGTTTTAGGTTCTGAAGATGTGTCTAATAAAATTTATGGGCCCTACAAGTTCTAGGTAGGGCTATAAGGAGTCTAGATAGGCCTAGTGTGAATAAGAGTGATTTTTTGATCAATTTATCCAAAAGAGCATGGTATAAGTGTTTAAATGAAATTTATATGGTTGATTTAGAACATATTTCATGTTTAGTGTGTGGCTTGAAGATCTATTGGTACTCTTGGAAGTGGTTTACAAGTGAGAGTATGAAAGTAAAGTGGTGTTGTTTGAAGACACAAAATAGTATAGTGCTCTGAGTTTGATATTTTCATATGGTTGAGGCCATGAAGGTGTTATTATAAGTTATGTAGGTGAGATTTGGTTATGAATATCAAGGGGGAGTCTTTAAATTTGGCATAAGGAGGAGCATGGAATTAGGGGGAGCTAACTTAGATGGCTTGAGAAGTTTGCATGATCAAAGGGGGAGCTAAATTATTCAGTTTGTCAAGACCAAAGATAAAGAAGGATTAGAGTAGAGGTGCTTGTTTTAGGATCAGTGGCATGAATTTCATTGGTGGTCCTTAAGGTGGCTTGAGAAAGAAGGCTAGTAAGCCTATGTGGTGGTTTTTCATGTTGTGTGGAGATCTAAAGGTGCTTAAGAGGTGCAATAGCTCAGAGATCTTAGGGGGAGTCCCTCTCAATGTTATCATGGCTAGTTCAATTCATTTTTGGTGTTCATGTGTGTTTAGTCCTCATTGATAGTATTGCATGATCAAAGAAGAGTGTTGTCATGATACATGTTTGAGAAGTTTAAGGTAAGAAGTGGTATGCATAGTGTTAGGGGGGTTTTATATCATCTCTCAGAGGTGGTCCTTTCCTGTTATTGGTCTTAAAATCCTTTGTAAGTCCTTAGGATCAAAAGATAGACCCTTTTTCATTAATTTCAAAGGGGGAGAAATATCAGATTGAAGTTTGATGAGGATGTTCAAATATTAAGAAAACATTATGAAGCTATTTTGACATCAATGACAAAGGGGGAGATTGTTGAGCATGGTTATTGATGCCAAAGAGATAGTTTGATACTAATGCATTTATGTCAGAGTGATCTATTTAATAGCTTGAAGAGATATGTCACTTAATCATGTCTATAAGGATAAATAAGAGGTCGTGAGACATCCATATATGTATTGACAAAGCTCTGGTATGTTTTATGAGCATTTGGAATGAGCAAAATGCATATTCTAGCTTAAGTGAAGCTAGACCATCATTTCATGTCATGTAAATATGTATGAACCAGTAAGTTTGTGAATTTAATTTAGGTATAAAGAAAGTCAATAATGGTAAAAAAATTTCATAGAGATGTTGTCTATAGTGCCAAGAAGCTACCCTAAAAATTTGGAGTCTTGAAGTGATTTCTAGATCAAGTTATAAAGCTTCAAAGTCGCTTTAGTAGACTATGATGGGCCAACGACCATCAATTTTAATCACATTGAAGTCTAAGGTCATTTTCTAGAAGATCCAATGGTGAACACTTAATCATATATATTGAGATCAATGGTGGGTATGAAGTTAACATGTCAAAGGTTGCATGTGTTGGTGACAAGTGTCACAAGCTCACTTAATTGACAAAAGATCAATGGTGAGCGCTAGTTCAATGAAAAGATCAATGGTGTGGGATAAGTCAAAAAGTTAAGAAATGCACATGGGAATACCAAGTGGCATAAGTGCATGGACTGATAGCATAATATTTAGAAGGCACGTGAAGGTGCCAAGTGTCATAATAATGGGAGTTATAATCAAGATCTAATGGTGAGCATTGCAAGATAAAGACCTAGATAATTCAAAGAGATCAATGGAGCATGTTTGTTCTAAATTATCAAGAAGTAGTGAGATTTTGACAAGTGATCAATGTTTAATAGTAAGAAAAAGTAAAGACCAAGCTACTTTTGAGGAGATTGATAGTGCATATTTGGTCAAAATTACTAGGGAACATGAGATGAGGTCAAACTGATAGATGTTTAGCATAGTTAAAGATCATGTTACTTTCAAGGGAGATCAAGAATACATATTCATTCAATAAATGAAAAGGCATGAGATGTTGACAATGTGTTTGGTGTTTAACAGTGACCATTGAAATTTGAATATTCAAATTAATGAAAGAAAACTAGTGTTTAGTTTTTGAGCTATAAATTCTGATCAAGGATGAATTTATTAATGCAGTAAAAAGAAAAGTTATAGATGAATTCAAGTTAAATCTAGTGAGTCTGGTTACAAGGTCTGATTGTTTGTATAATCAAAGTTATTAAAATCCAAATTTGACTATGTATGTGTTCATGCTTTGCAAATAACTTGAGACAGGTAATTGAGTTGTTCTTGATGGTATTTTGATGTATTAAGAGAAACTAAGTGTTATAATATTTTGTAGACTTCATGAGGACCATTTGCATGGATTATGGAGGTTTGATCAATCTAGATTATTTATGATCAAAGCCTTATAAGTTGATTGTGTGTTCATTCTTGGTGATCTCATGTAAACAATGATGTTTGGGATAATTGTGTTGTAGTGGAAGGGTGTTGTGATGGATGTTATCACTTAAGGAGGAGCTATAGGTTATGTGACATGGGTCTATATATGAAAAGTTTTCTTTTGATCTTAATTTGCTTGAATAAGTTTCAAAGAGATGGATGGGTCTCCACGAGACCTATAAGGGCTAATGAGGCCTAATTAAAAGGCATAACTACTTAATTATGACCCATGGATGCTATGGCTGACCTGTGAAGATGTAATTGAGATTTATAGATGCCTTAAGGGTTAAGAAAAGTATTTTGGCTAACCAAGAGCATGATATTCATGAAGAAACTATAAAAGGTCAAACCAAAGGTGATGGTTTCTAGACTTGTGAGAAGAGGCTCTAAGTGGAGGAAGAGTATAGAGCTAAGAGCTAAAGGAAAGTAAGGGTGCCTAGTGGATGGATTGAAGAAAGAATCAAGTTGATGACTATGTATATGAAATATATATCATATTTTTGATGTCATAAATAGTGCTCTTATAGGTTTGAATAATTGTTAAAGAGAGATATGTGTGAGTGTTGTAGAGCGAAGTATAGAAGAAAGGGAGTGTGGCTAGTGGATGGGTTATAGAGTAGAGTAGGTTGATGATTGTGTGTATGACATATTTGTCATATTCATGATGCAGAAAACAATGCTCTTGCAAGTTTGAAGATTGAATATGAGAGAAAAGATCTATAGTGATCCAAAAGGATGTTTTGTATGCCTTGATTGTGAGTGAAGGATAGTTGATGTCTGTGTAATCTTAATGGTGATTTGAGAGGCAAATCAAAGTGTGGAATATGTGTATAACCATTTGGTTATGTTGTTGAGGTTGTGACAGAGTTGTTGAGAAGTGTAGAGTGATTGAAAAGGTGGTTTTGGATGTTTATGGCTATGTGAAGAAGTGAAGGGTGATGATATACATTATATCTCCATTAGATTGGTAAGCAATCAATATTTAGGATATGTTCATATCATATGTTTTGGGAGGGTGTTCAACATATAGGTCAGAAGGACTTGACCATCCTAGGCATAGGTGCTCTTTGTGAAGTAGGTGTTTCACTAAATCTAGGTTAGAAGGACTTGACCATCCTAGGGGAAGGTACTCCTTATGAAGTAGGTGTTTCACTAAATCTAGGTGAGGAGTTGACCATCCTAGGGGTAGGTGCTCTTTGTGAAACAAGTGTTTCACTAAATCCAATTCAGAAGGACTTGACCATCCTAGGCATAGGTGCTCTTTGTGGAATGGGTATTCCACTAAAGTCTCATTTTTTTAATACCTTATAGGACAATTAGTCTATGTGTTTGATGGATTGAGAGTGGGGTTTATTACTCATTAGGGTTTCCCACATTAGATGCTATGTTATGATGAGCTTCTCTTATTCATGCTTTGTATGTGGTATCCTTGCTTTGATGGTAATCTAGTTGCATAAGCTTGTTGTGTTCATTCATGAATGTCAATGAATGAATGATAAGTGATCTAAAAGTGAAATATTAGTTGACTAATTCACCCCTCCTCCCCCCTCTCAGTCATCTTGTACCTCCAATAATTGTCTTTCTTTCTTGCCTATTTTTGTAGGTATGAACTCGTGCTCTTTCTACCATTTGTATTCCTGGTGTGAATTTTACAATTCTTATTTACTTCATTCATTGCTTGTGATCCTATTTTATGAAACAATTATGCAATCAGGTAGTTTTTGAGGTTGTGTGAGCTAACATTATCTTATGCTTCATCAGTGTTTATTTCATGCTTATGTGAGTTCTCATTTAAATTTGGTGCATCACTTTTATATCTCTCTTAGTAACCCTTTACCCCATCTCTATCCCTTTTCCCATTAGAAGAATTAGTCTAGGTGATTCATCAAGAGGAAGACGACCTTCTCCAGAGATTCAACCCCACTACAAGATACCCATAGCCTAGGGTTGTTCCAATTTTGTGTCTTAGTTGTAGGGAGCTTGAAGATCCCCCTCTAAGGGTACAAATTAAGTCCATAATAATTTTTGGCACACCCGATGGGACTACATTGTTCACTAAATGATTTTTTTTGGTTTTCTCTTCATCCAATCAGTGTTTGGAGGCATGTGTGAAAACACCAATGGTGACTAAAAGTATTTATTAGCTGGTATAAGTAGGCAAAGTTCTTAATAATCATTATCTAGTATATAAAATTAACCATCTTTTGATCAATATGCTTATTCTCTACCTCAACATCCTTTATATTAGACTAGTAATGTTTATGGCTTCACTCCAAGTGGTTCTCAATATTCTATATATCAGCCTTCTCTAGCTCAAGATGTCCCTAGTTACTCCTCAAACCAATCAATTTCAAGTTGGAAGTAAATGCTTTTAGGCTATGAAAGTTAAATGATAAACCTTAATGCATAAAGGGGGTATGGTCAAGATATCCCCAATCATATCATTCATGACATGATAGATGTATTAAAATTGATGAAAAAATAATGGTCACCTTTTGAGAGAGCAAATTGAAAATTATTCTCAAGTGAGATGCTAGATGTAAGTGGTCACATTAAAAGCATTGAGGATAAGCTAAGAAGCCATGAAGAACAATAGGTTCAACTCTGTCAACCTTATGTGTCTTCATATATACCACCTCATCCCTCATAGATGCCACCTATTCTTCCCCAAGAGACCATTTCAAGTGACCTTTCAAGTTTTCTAAGTCCTTATTATGTTCTTCAAACCTTACTTTCCTAGAATTTAATCCAAGAGAGATTTAAAAGAAAATAGGAGACTTTTACTGAGTTGCGTATTGTTGAGATCCAAGATCCCATCCCTCTTCAAGAACCCTCTTGTATCTCATACTAACCCTCTTATGTTCCTTATCTTCATGAAGCCATTGACCACCTTAAAGAGAGGCTATTCCAAGATAATATAGATAGGAAAATCAAAGAGTTATAGCTAAAGATAAGGAAGGAGGAAGAGAGTAAAAATAAGGAGGAGGTGGATGTATCTTACACATTTCCCTCATGGAAATCAGTTCAGAAAGGCATAAAGAAGAGAGAGGAAGTGCTAGTTGAGGTAGTCCAGGAACTAGTTCAATCAAAAGAGGTGTTAGGTTATCACAATGAGCTTAAGCTACAAGAGTTCCATGACTCTTTCTCCCTCCCTCAATATCCATCAAAAATATCCTTCAAAGTCCCTAGTTGGAAAGACACTCTCTTCAGTTGCAAGCAAGGTGAAATTCTTCACCCTCCCACTATCTCCCTCTTGGATAAAAAACCTATTTTAGAAAAAATTGAGGAGGATCTTGCAGTTATAGGTGAGCCTGAAAAAGGACAATGAAAGTGTCTATGAATTATAAATCTTGATAGGCAACCCATGTCGTTCATAAGAGGAAAAATCAAGTTTGGACTAGCCTTTTTGGCATGGTTTGGACACTAATGAACTTGAGCCACAAGAGGACAATCCTCAAGCCAAATATAGGGAAGAACTTGAATGATCCACTAACTATATATTCTACATAGATAAAAAATGGGATCAAAACCATGTACTAGAGGTTGGCCCACTTTAGGATGAGGTGTCAAATGAAGGTAACCCTGACACATTGGAGCTAGAGGAAGGTCAATTAGATTTTGAGCAAGACAAATGTGTCTTTTTGGACCTTGATTGGTCAAATCAACCCTCATTTTTAATTGAAAAATAAGATGAAACCTTAAGTGAGTTTGATGAAGGAGACATCTCAAGTGCTCAAGTGATACAGTTTGAGAAGCATATAAGTGAAGAGCATCAAGATCATAATGAGTTAGACCTAGCTTGAAATGATGAGCCTCCCTTCTATACAGAGGAAGAAGACTAATCTATCTACCATAGATCAGATCTTGGTGAGGATGAGGAGCTTGATCTAGTAGACTTGCAACTATATTTCCTTAATGATGCTTCAAATGTGCATGAAGGGGTTGAAAAAGACAAATATGAAGACTTGTTTGAAGTGTGGGAAGCAAGCTATAGGTTGTTGCCAATAAATTATGAATCGACTAAAATAATTAGAGGTAGTCTTGGTGACTCAACAAATGAGATATAAGTGGTGGGTGAACAAGTGGAGACTTCTCAAGAGGCTATTGAGAGCCAAATATGCCACTTCAATCAACCATGGGTGAACAAGATTGTGAATGATCCTATAGTCCAACATGAAGCAATATTTAAAATCTTGAACCAATATGTCTACATTGGAGACATGTTTGTTCCATTTCATATGTTGGATAACAAGCCAAAAGAGTCAGCAATTAGGCGTCTTAACTCACCTATCATGAGATCTCAAAGGCAAGGTGTTTTTCATCCTTGTCCATTACCAGTGAATGATGCTAAAAGCTTCCCATTTGATCCAGGAGGAAAGTACTTGTAAGTGGCAGGCTTATTTAAATTAGAGTATATTTTCATGTTTTCTTCTAAGTTTCTTGTGCACATTATATTTAGTTATATGCTCCTTTCCATAAGTGCCTTGGGTGCAGTTTTATTTTGTTTCCTTTTATCCTTGTTACATCAAGAGGAGGTTTTCAAAAATGGGCATCCTTGTATCATTTTCACATCAGTTGGGGAGGAAGGACTTGTGACCCCATATGCCTAATAGATTAGACAAGGAAACTAATCTAGTTCTCAGGCATATAAGGCATGCTTCCCATTTGAATTGCCAAAAATGTTGGCCAATTTTGTCCCACATATGAAGCTTTTGTTTGTATAGTTTGAGAAATCTTCATCTACAGTCATGGTTTGAGGATCAAGGGAAGGAATTACTCCCTTTAGGGTTTTGGTTCATTTATATTTTCTCAACAAGTGTAACTATATATAAAACCAATAAAGAAATTGGTTTTCATAGGTAGGATAATGAGCTAAGCTCATAGTCGATAACCTTCAAAGGTCTAAGTTTAGTCATGATCCACCTAGTTTATTTGAGAAAAATAATTCATAAGTTTGAGTTGATTATATGTATTAAAAATGATCTAGCATCATGGGACGTGTTGTAGGACATCAAATTAAAGCCCCAAGAAATAGTCATTTGGGTTAAAAAATCCTCAACAAGTTTCAAGTTGAATGCAAGGCTACCAAGTGGCATGATCTTGGAGGTTGGGATCAAAGATCAACAACACTCAGGCAATCTTATGAAGTCATCAAGTCAAAAGATCCTAGATCAAGATCTATGGTGTGTGTTCTTACATTCTAGTCCCAATCAACAATCCATATTCAAAGCTAGAGTCAATAAGTCAAAAGATAAATTAATGGTACATGTTTAATCATGTAAAAGTAGATCTAATAGTGAGCACAAGGTCAAAAGGTTAGTAGATCCTAATATTGAACATGTTTATGACAAGTGTCATGATCATAATAACTTAACGAATCAATGACATGAATTTGATCAAGTAAAAAGAAGATCAATGACACACATTAAACCATGCAAAAGCATATTGATGGTGCACATGAGGTCAAGAAGTCAATGAACCTAGATTGCATGTGAGTCTATCATGTGGCATAATCACCTTAACTAGATGGAGGAAGATAACAGGGTCTATAGGATGCACGTGGGACTTCCAAGTGTCACACTTTCAAAAGTTGAGATAAAGACCAATACAGGGTAGCTAAATGACACAATCTAGAAAGCCCAGATCATAGAGCAATGACAAGAATGAAGGTCAAAACTAGGAGACTCTCGAGAGGATCAACAAAGAAAATTTGATTAGTTTCCAAGGGGAGCATATGATGAATACACATTTTTTAGGTTAAAATAGTGGTTAGGATTTAAAATGAAATAAACAGCTTGAGGAGATGCTACATAGGTAGACATGTTGGATCAAAGGATTTCACCACCTAGGCAGGAAAATGAATAAATGCAAGATCAAAATGTGATCTGGGTTACTAGAGTAAACCCTATAAAGTCAAGGATGCCATTAAAGCTTGGATAAACCTCTCAAAATCCCCTAGATGTATGTTTTAAATCTTGTTCATGATAAAAAAACCCTAGCCTATGGATCTTTATTGATAGTATGACTAGATAGAAACCAATAAATGGGATTGGTTTTCATCTATAGTAGACCTATGTTTAGGTTTGAAGTAGAGGAAAAGTTGTGATTATGAAAGGAGTGTCTTATCTTTTGACATAGTCATATCATCCAATTTTAGTAGGTACACATAACTACTTAAAACAGACATAATCATGACTCAGCTAGGTCTATGGATATGAGGATTTTATCATTATAGTGAAGGCAAGTAAAGGATGGTGTAGAAATCCTATAGAGAGATTTGGTAGGTAGAGAGTGCAGGTGGGGAATTTAATGAAGTTATAAAATTCTTTTGAGACTTTCCCATTTTAATTGATCATGACTCAACATCTTTGAAAAAGTTCTTGTCTTTTAGTATGTTTTTGTAGCCAATGAGAGGGCTTGAAGGCTATTTGGAGATGATAAATGGCTAATTGGGAGGTAGGATTAATGATAATTGATTAAAAGGTGGTTGGGACTCCATCAAAGTAGTTAGACCTCATTTATTGATTTATATCTACTCGCTTCTCTCTCCCTCTCTCTTCCCTTTTCTCATATATCTCCCATTTTATTCTCCATGACAAAGGACTCTCACTTTTGGGAAGATAGAGAATCACATTTTTGGAAGAGAAAGAGACTCTCATTTAATAAGGCAAGACCCTATCAAAATTTGTATGAAAGACCTCTTGAAGCAATAAAGACTTTACCTATCTCTTGTCTTTGAATTATGTTTAGCAAGCTTATGCATGATGACATTGTGAAGGAGTTTCTTCCATGTCCATTGTCCTTCTTACCTATTTTTAGGTGTTTTCAAGATATTTATAGGTTTGAACTCATGCTCTTTCCACCATTAATGTATGCTTGGTGTGAATCTTAAAATTCCTCTTTACTTCATTCATTGCTTGAGAGCCTAGTTTATGAAACACTTGTGTAATTAGCTAGTTTGTGAGGTTGTGTGAGCTAACATTGTCTTATGCTTTATCAATGTTTATTTCATGCTTTTGTGAGTTCTCATTTAAATTCGGTACATCACCTTTGTATCTCTTACTAACCCTTTACCCCCTCTCTATCCCTTTTCCCAGTAGAAGCATTAGTCTAGGTGGTCCATCAAGAGGAAGCCAACCTTCTCTGGAGGTTCAACCCCACTAGTGGATACCCACAACCTGGGGTTGTTCCAATTTTATGGATTAGTTGGAAGGAGCCTGAAGAACCCTCTCCAAGGGTGAAAATTAATTCCACAAAATTTCCATCTTAATACATATGAAATACCAGTTGAGAAATGCATAAACCTTATCACTATAATTTAGGATGAGTTTAGGAGTCCTTGTTGGTAAATTTTTATGTCATAAATCTTTTTATTGTATTTCATTGACTTTCCCAATAACTAGTGACATAATCTTATAAAATTGGAGAAATCACCAAAGAATGGGTGATTTTCATCTATGTTTAAGAGGGGTATATCCCTCATATGATAGGGTATTTTTTGGTTTTTTGAATAATTTTAACCTAAAAGTAAAAAAATGATAAAATAAGAAAGGAAAGAGAAAAAGGGAAAAAGATAGGAAAGGTAGAGATAATGGGAAACCCTCTAGTGGAATAATATCATATCTCGTTCATATTGCTATTACTTTCATATGTTGTTTTTTTGTCTGATGATACATTCAGACTTTAAAGACATTAATTTCTAATTATTTTACATTATGAGCATTTATTATGATATTACAAACATGTTAATAATTTCTATACTATAGTTTCTGTATTTGATTTGTTTATATTATATCAAAATAGTAATGTTGATGTCATGTTTATGATTGAGGGTGACAAAAAAGTAATGACCTAAGTTCAAGCTTGAAACACTTTGACCAGATAGATACTTTAGTTGATATAGGTAAATAAAGGTCAAGGTAAAAGAATGAGATCCAATTGGTTCACCTTCTTTATGTATTACTATATTGTGTTGTGAACTTCCCAATATTGTGCTTGTTATTTCAAATTACGTTTGGAAGTTTTCATTGGCACTTGACTAATTGTGTTTCTTGGTATTTATTTATTTCAGATTTGAATGTCTTCATCATTGATAAATTAATTATGTTACTCTTGTGCTATGAAACATCATCTCTATTTTACTTTTAAAGCATTGACTAGGAAGTCTTGGGACTTAGCCCATGGTGGTAATAAGGGGTTTAATGATTATAAAATACCTATTCAAATGTCATTGACTTAGTTGATCATGATATTATGAAATGTTTAGATTATGTTTTGCATGGTCATCATGGGAATTTAAAGAAATTCATTTCTAGACTTTGGAAACATTATGATTATGTTGATGTTTGATGTAGGTCAAATAACCTAATCATTATAATTAGGGTTTCACTTATGTTGCATATTGGAATTCAAGCATCCAATTTTATTTACTAGGAACTTGCACTTGGTATTACGATTGGGAGTGAGAAGTGGAAAATTTGGGGAAGACTGTGTGTTGCCTTATGACCATGAATGCATATAGACCTCAGATTTTGATGGGAAGTGTTCTATTTTTTTGAGTGACTATGAACATGAAGAAATGTGGGTTAAATACCTATTTTTATTTACTATGTAAGAAGAGTTTGTATTTTAGGGGTTCAAGTTGGAGCTTAAGTATGAAATAAAGAAGAGATAAAGAAGGAAAAAGAAGCACAACATGGTCGTGGGTTTTTAATCTAAAAAAAGTAAGTCTATTTTTATATTATTATGTAAAATAATGAATATTAAATGGTGGTAAAAACCCTAGAAGGGTGAATAGGATGCGTGAGGGGAAAGTTCTCTCTGGGATCTCCTTCGTCGTTAAGTATACATGATTTTTATAGCTGGAATACTGCTTGTTTTATGATGAAAATTGAAACCCAATAGATTTTTGAGGAAACCAAGGTGGGTATGGATATTTGGAATAACCTCACCCCTTTGATGGCATAAAGATGAGTTTCTATGAGAATGAGGTTGCTTACTTGTTCTCTTTTCTTAAATGGTGTTGGGTGTTTTTATACCTATGTGTTTCTTGAATGATTATGTTGTGTGATGTATTATGTCTCCGTGTGCTTGTGATGGTTTGGTATTATGGTTTTTTTGTGGAACTAGATATCATTATTTATATATGCCTCTTTTTAATTTATTTTTATGGACCTAGAGCCTTTGTGTAGTGTCCTACTCTAGCCCCAAACCGATAGTTACAGTGGTTAGGGTACCACTAATGGATGGGCTTATATTATACATCAATAATGTTTCATTCTTGGTTATAAAATATGGTTTTTGTTGGTTATATTTTCATGGTTTTTAGGTGGATTTATGATGGTGCCAATGATATTAAGGCACTTGACATCTTAAAATTAAGTCCTGTTCTATTTTAGGAATATGCAATGTATGTGATTTTTAATGTTAATCCATTTTGGAGATGGCATGAAGGCATATATTACCTTGTTTTTGTAATATGTTTAGGATAATGTTGCATTCAAATTCATATGGGTAATTTTTAATATTACATTGTTATGAATGATCAATCAAACCTATTTTGGATAATCAATATTGTAAATTTACTTGCTTATTCTGTTATTATACTTTTTTGGTTGAAATGAAGATGTTAATTGATGGTATATATTGTTGCACCTAATAGTCATTAATAGAGGAATTTGTAAGGGACTCCAAGAAGTTAACCTTCTTGGGGAGAAAAAACAAGTTATTTGTGACACCTTTTTATGCTAGTTGTTTGTAAGACTTCCTCATAAGAAATTATGAAGCTTTCTTTATATTTGAATTATTTCAAGGTGGATATAAGGAAAGAATGACATTTAGGAATTTATGCCATTTTTTTTAATATTTTGTGGAACTTGGATAACTTGGTTGTTATTATGAAGGACACTTGTTTAGCAAAGGCAAATTAATAACCGTGACTTGTCCTCATAATCCATTCTTTGGTATAAAATAATGTGGAGGAGTAATAATAAGTTCTTGGTTATTTATTGATGGTTAATATTTTCATTATTGAGTATTGTGAGTTGCTTCATGATGATTGTGTATTATTCCACAGTGAATAGTTTCTATTAGTGTGAAAATGATTGGACATATAACAAATTTTATATATCAATGTTTGAAGTCTAGGAAACATGTTTATATTGTTGATTGTTCAATATCAAAATGATTGATTTAGATCAAATTGCACTTTGTTTATGAAAACCATGTTAAACATTTAAATAATGTAATATGCATTGATTGTATATTTGCTTATATATGATGTTCCACATGAGATCTTTCAAGTTCAATTGGTTTGTGAAGATTGAATAAGTAGGATCATTTATATTGAATGTATTTAGAATGATTGTGGTGTGTAATTTAGTATTTAATTTCTATTATATGAAAATGAGACTATAATATTTTTATTTGAAATCATATTAGTTGTTGAAGTTATTAGCTCAGTTGTCTATTGACCCATGTAATTCATTTTATAATATAAAACAATAAGATTTTTTTAAAAAGTAGCATATTTAAGATAAGCATTATGTGATATTATTATCTTGTTAAGGTCATGTAGCCTTGGGTTATTGATGCAATCTTATATTATTTTGATATGATGAATTCATATCATAAATATGAAAATGAGCAGTTAGGATTGTATACTATTTTCCATAGACATGAACATACATTCATATTAGAAAACATTTTGTGTGAAAATTATTTAAATACATAACAAGGAGAATGAAATCCATAATGGGCTTTAATGCTTGTTAGTGTGTTATTGGTTGGATTAACTCACTTAAGTAAGCTGAATAAGCTTAAAATGATTAAGTAGATGTTGCATAACTAAGTTATGAGGTTTATTTGGGGTGTATCATTTTAAATTAAAATGCATGTTATATTTATAATAGAATGATGATAACAAAAGTTATGATGGATGTTTAAGGTCTTTCATATATAATAGACTTACAATAAATTTGCATATCTAGCATGTTTAAAGTTGTAACTTTAAAATATGGAATTATTCTTAAAGGAATTAATTAAATTTGTGATTTTCTTTCTCTATTATATATATATATAAATTCATGGACTTAACCTATTTGTTTGTAAATAATATTAAATGAACCTAATATAGTGTAAATAGTGGTTTGTTATATGGCATTACAAACCTATTCTAACTGTGTGGTGATACATATTTATGTTTGATAATAAAATATATTCTTTCTATTTCAATTTCGTGATGTATTGTAAAAATATTTATATAAACAATGGAAATTGGTGTATGTTTGTGGAGGACTTATAACATGTACATGAGAGGTAATATCAATTAATTAAAGTTGGAGAAGTATATGCAATTTTATAAGTTGATGAATGATTGCTCCTTGTTGCATTATTTAACTTGTGAAGTAATGTTATGTAAATAATGTAATAAATTTGCACCTAAAAATATAGAAACCTATTTTATTGAGAAACTTTATGGACTTTTGGGAGCTCTTTTACTTTCATGCATGGTTGAAACTATATCATAACTAGTTGTACTTTATGATTATATTGAGCATAGAACAATTTGAATCCGCATGATCAAAATGACTATTGTGATTAAATAATTTCCATCATTGTGCATGACACATTAACATGGAGTTTAAAATATTTATTGAATCATAACTTCCAAGACACTCTTTCAAAACTAGAAACCTTAGCCTAGTTACCTAAATCAATCTAAGTTGCAAGTCTAGATAAGAAGTGTTGATGGCATTCTATACTGATCTACCTTATTTGTACAAGTAGAGGGTCTTGCAAAGGTTAAGTGCACGCCTTGGGTTCAGTTTTGGAATTTGTGAATGACTCTTAACTTAGATTTATAAGATCATTCATACTTACCACATGTGGATGAAAATAATTTTGTATATAACTTCATCAAACATGTTCGAATCGATTAAACATGCACGGAAATTATTATTAGAAAACCAACATCATAACTTTATAAATCAATTTTTTTAAAAATTAAATTTTGAAAATTTATACAAATAAACATAAAAAACAACCTATATAACCCAAGTAATAAAAATTACTTCTATATTCTTCTAAAAATATATATATCCATAAATAAAACACAAATTCAAATATTAAAAACTTTAAAATGTATTAATATCTTCCATATATACATGATAGAAATCCTAATTTTCTAATCTCAATAAGATATTACTAAATGAGAAATGCACATAAAAATCAATAGCTTTTTTCACATTCAAAATTTATTTGATTCATATATTAAAACCCAACGCGGTAATCTTCATCTTCAGCTGTTGACGCTGAAACATTCAGAGGCGTGATCGAATATTAGTTACAGAGATAATTCGCTATTTTTTTTCATTTGCTGAATTTGACGATTTGGCGTGGTAGATGGTTTCAGTATTTCCTCTGTCGTTTTGCTAGAACTGTTAAGACTAGCAAGTTGCATAATGGCTTCAGCCTGAACGATTCCAAAAACAGATCAAAACAAATAATTGTTTTCTTCGAAATGAAACAATAAATAAGCTCCAACGCTCCAAAAGTATACCTTCTCAGCGGAAACATGATACTCATTCACTGCTCCAGTATAGAAAAATGTGAGCTTAATGGTGGATTCTTTATCCGGGGCGCTCGCAGACACAGATCTGCCAAACCATATCCCTAAAATCAAATACCATATTTAGGGCTGAAAATTGTTCGAGACAACAGAAAGTGAGGCAATGTATTAAAGTACCTGGAATCTGTATGGTGTGAAGGAAATAAGTCCATTAATTCGGTGGGTTTTGGTTGTTCAGAAAGGGTAATATTGGAGAGCACTTTTTTGCATCATCTCCGGTTTTATCCACGACAGAGCTGCCATGACAGCTGCATTCATAAAAAACAATTCAATGGCTGATCTGAACAACAAACATTCATAAATTTGTTTCCCGTCATTGCAGAATTGCTTGGAATATTATGCCTGGTCTCGTGATACTGCAACTGCAACAATAGTTACACGGACTGCATAGATTTTTTCGGAGTAGATATGCAAACTTTACACCTGGAAAAGAAATCTAGGAGATTTTAATATAAAACCAAATTAAAAAGATATTTATAGAATATTTTTTATTGGTTGTAAAGTGCCTTAAAATCCTCTGTAGTTGCTACAACTTTTTGCCCCCAACTACTACTCATCTCTAAAAATTTTCTCCTTTGTAATTGTTGCTCTTATTTTTTAGAAAAAAATTCATTTTGTAGTTGAATAGATTTATATTTACATGGGACTCCCTGCAACTGCAAAGTAATTGCAGTTGTCCCATCTATGAGACCATGCTCTTACTGGAGTAAAAGAAACATGCGGTAAAAGTGTAGAACAACGCAAGCCAAATCTAGAAGGGTCACCTGGCAATATATGTAACATACACTAGGCCTTCCACCTAACCAAAACTAACCTAACCTATTCAAAATGCAATGCATTGCAGTAAAAAAAGATCAATTTTTTTAAATTAAGAAGTCGTCTGCACGATTAGAGTTGACCATGTTACATGCGGTGTAGAGACTTCCCTCCCTCCTTTTCCCTATCAATAAAAACAATCATTCAAAACCACTCATTGCCAAAATTTTGCAATTTCGGTAGAACATGATGCTGAAAACCAAGGTCCATCCAAGATATTTTTTTTCAAACATATTAGGCTTCCACATTCCATAGTACTAGTTTTTCTTGACATTAAGGAGCACTACTAGATCGAGGACTCGTAGCATGGCTCATGCAGAGGTGAATTTGGCCCTGATGAATACAATTGTTGGAATATTATCATTGATGTCAAAGGCAAAGTGAAGGGCAAGCTATGGACTCGCTTAGAGCTTCGAACTATCTCAGTAGCTTTGGACTTGTCCAGAGGTTCATACTAGTTTAGTAACTTCAGACTTACCCAGAGCTTCAGAATCGTTCAGTAGCTTTGAACTCATCTAGAGCTCTAGACTTACTCAGTAGCTTCGGAGTCACCTAGTAGCTTTGGACTTGTCCAGTAGCTCTAGACTCACCCAGTCAGTAGCTTCAGACTTGCCTAGATCTCCAGACTCACTTAGTAGCTCCAAACTCACTCAGTTACTCTAGATTTGCCTAGTGGTTTCAAACTCATCTAGTAGCTTCATAATCACCCAATATCTTTAGACTCACCCAGTCAGTAGTTATAGACTCGTCTAGTATGAAGAGCAACAATTAAAGAATGAAAAGCAACATTGAAATGGAGTTAAATTCATTTGTACTAAATGATTGCCAACCACCTTTGTTATCATCCAATTTTGGCAATAAGAATCATTTCTCAAGTCTAATGAATGATAATATAAAATGAAGGGCCAACCACCTTTAGAGAGATCATATCCATTGGGAGAAATCACATCCTTTTGAAAAGGCATAAGGAAGGTATAAATATATAGAGAAGCTAGAGACAAAGAATGGGATGGAAGTTGAAGTGTGAGATATGTGAAGAAGAGAAGGAAGAAAGTGTGTGAAAAATAAAAAGATATATCATACAAACACAAGCAAATTTAAAGAGATGAAATAATTCTTTTTGTCATATACAAGGAAAAGAAGAGGAACAAGAGAAAGAAGAGGGAGAAGATCGAAACTTGTTTATGCCATCATTTATCGACAAAGCAATAGTGAGAAGGTGGAAATTGTTTAAGTGAGGTTGGTGCCTTAAAACAAAGAGATTGGTGTCTCTTTCTAAGTTCGTGTTTAGCAGTGGGAATTGGTGTCTCCAATAGGTTAGTGCCTACAAAGTACTTAGCATTGGAGGTTGGTATCTTCAGTAGGTCGGTGCCTAAAAATTGCTTACCAGTGGGGATTGGTGTCTCTAGTAGGTTGGTGCTTACAAAACTTTTGTAAGAATAATTTTATCTATGGCTAGATTTGGACAATAGATCCAAGCAGCTTTTCAAGTGTGTTTTTTTTCTTCACTGAAGATTTTCCACATAAATTATGTGTTGTGCATTTACTTATTCTCATGTGAATAGTTTCTTTATTAAATTTAATTAAAAAGAAAGTAAATTATTAATACACACTGATTCACCCCCCTCTCAATGTGGTGTGTGATCAACAATTGGTATTAGAGCTACAATCCATTTGCTCCTTTAGTAGATTACAATGTGAGATGCTATAAGTGCAACAAATTTGGACATACAATACACTTCTCTAGAAGTGGTTTTGTGTAACCTCCTAGACAAAACAAGAAGGTGGATACCCTTGGAAAGCAAAAGGAAGAACTTATAAAAGTTTGAAAGAGGAAGAAAGAGTAAGAAAAGAAAAGGAGAGAACTATACTTATGCAAACTGCATTTCATACACAAGAAGTATCACTAATATCATAAGAAAATGCACCAATTCAAGGGAAGCTAATTACTAGATTAAATTTCAACTTCATAGATTCTTTGGTGATAGGCATTCAAAAGATAAAGAGAAAGATCAACTAACGAATATTCTTTGTGAGAGTGATGATGCAAGTGATGGTACTATTATTAGAAACAAGTTAGAGAACTAAGAACAAAGCAAAATGAATTAGTCAGGGTGTAGAACATCTTATAACAGGTATGGGCCATCATCAAGTGCAGATTATAGAAGGTAGCTCAGATCTAATAAGTGATCAATCTGGGAATGTTAATATGCATATGGAACATGATATGCATATAGAAAGAGACGTTTAAAAGAGGAGTTACCATTTGAATAGCTAGAGATAATATAGATGGATGTAGATGATGTTAAGGAGCCTAAATTTGTTCAAATTCAAGAAAAGCCAATGAGAGAAGAAGAAGTCCTTATGCAAAAGGACAAGGAAGAGAAAAAAGAAAATCATTCAATTGTGGTGATATTGAATAATTTGACATGGATGTTTCTCTTGATCTATTTGAGAACATCCTTTTGCCATTGATGTCAAAGGGGGTTAATTAAAGAAAGGGGGAGCAAAGGAGGAAAAATACAAGGGGGAGTTCATGTAATATTTTTATACAAAATCACCATCAATGACAAAGGGGGAGATTGTTGGAATATTATCATTGATGTCAAAATCAAAGTGAAGGACAAGCTACAGACTCACTCAGAGCTTCAAACTAGTTGCTCAGTAGCTTTAAACTCACCCAGAGCTTCATACTAGCTCAGTAGCCTCGAACTCGCCTAGATATTTGGATTCACTCAATATCTTTGAACTAACCTAGAGCTCTGAACCCACTTAGTAACTTTAGACTTTCCCAAAGTTGTAGACTTGCTTAGTAGTTAAGGACTTACCCAATAGCTTCAGACTCACCCAGTCAGCAACTATAGACTCACTTAGTAGCCTCAAACTTACCTAGAGCTTCAGACTTGCTCTGTAGCTCCAGACTCACTCAATAGCTCCAAATTCACTCATTATCTCCAAACTCTCCCAATAACTCCAAACTTGCCTAATAGCTCTTGACTTACCCAGTCAACAGCTATGAAATCACCCAGTGTGAAGAGTAGCGAATGAAGAATGAATAACAACATTGAAATGGAGTTAAATTCATTTGTATTAAATGATGTATGACCACCTTTTTTAGCATCCAAGTTTTGGAAATAAGAATCACCACCCAAGTCTAATGAATGATAATCTAAAATAAAGGGCCAACCACTTTTAGAGAGTTCATATCCCTTGAGATAAATCACACCCTTTCAAATATGCATAAGGAAGGTATAAATATATAGAGAAGTTGAAGAGAAAGAATGGGATGGAAGTTGAAGTGTGAGATATGTGAGTAAGAGAAGGAAGAAAGTGTGTGAAGAATAAAAAGATATATCATACAAACACATGCATATTTAAAGAGAAGAAATAATTCTTTATATCATATACATAGAGAAGAAGAGGAAGAAGAGAGAAAAGAAGGAGAAGAGCGAAATTTGATTATGCCATCATTTGTTGACAAAACAACAGTGAGAAGGTGGAAATTATTTAATTGAGGTTGGTGCCTCATAACAAAGAGATTAGTGTCTCTTGCTAAGTTGGTGCTTAGCAGTGGGGATTGGTGTCTCCAATAGGTCGGTGCCTAAAAATTTATTAACAGTGGGAATTGGTGTCTCTAGTAGGTTGGTGCCTATATAAATTTTGTAAATTTTTTTTTATCTATGGCTATATTTGGCAAGTAGATCCAAACAGCCTTTCAAGTGTGGCTTTTCCCCCACTGAGGGTTTTTCACATAAATTATGTGTTGTGTATTTAATTTTTGTTATGTGAATGGTTTATTTATGAAATTTAATTAGAATTAAAGTAAATAATTGTTATACACTGATTTACTAACCATTTCAGTGTGGTGCGTGCTTAACAATAGTTTCATAAATGTTGGATCCCCCAATGATTCATGAAACTCAAGAATCAAAGTCTTGAAAAGATGCCATGGATGCATATTATTACTCCTTGATTAAGAATAAGGTATGTGCATGGAGTTGGAGGACAATTTTGTGGATATTTCTCATAATGCAATCAAATTATTAAATAATATGATTGCATTATTGAAATAATGTGATCATGTTATTTAAATTATGGCTTGGTAATTACCAAGTCATAACATGATCATGTTAATACATAATGTGATCATATTATTGTAAAATCAATAACGTGACCACGTTCATATAATTTTGCACATAAAAGCATGTGAAAATGTACATGAAGTCAATCTTAACATGAAGTACATTAATACATAATGTGATCATATTCTTGTTGTTTTTCCCATTAAATCTTGTAAGCATGCACATGAAGCCAATGTTGATATGAAGCTTATATTTACTACTTCAAATGTTAAATATAACTTTACATTTATATTGTTACATCTATTTCCTTATGCTTAACATTTGAAGTAGTAAATATTTAAATATAACTTTACATTTAAATTTTTACATCTATTTCCTTATACTTAACATTTGAAGTAGTAAATATAAGCTTCATGTCAACATTGGCTTCATTACATCTATTTCCTTATACTTTAAATTTATTTTAGTAAATTTAAGAAATTAAGGTCACTTTACATATTATAGAATTGGTCTCACAACTGTACACTTTATTATGTGGAAAATAGTTTTTTAAAATCTAATCTAATTAGTACTTAGGCATTTTCAATGTTTAAGTATTAAACCTAGAGATTTCAAGACATAAATTTTGCAATTGATGTCCATTTTTAGTAAATATATAGTCATTTTTTAGGTTTTTGTGCCTTCTATATTAATTATTGACATTTTAAGGAGTCCTAAGTTTGTCAAAATTAAATTTTTAAAACCACTCACTTTGAACTTGATCCAAAATGGTATGATTGGGATAACACAGGTCATATTAATGACCTGCACAAATCAAATGACCACTTTTTGTTAATTTCACTTGTTCATCATCCCTCCCTTATTCCTGATCACTTTCTACTCATCCCTCATCACCCCTAATCACTCTCTCCTCATTCTTCATTTTCCTTAATTTCTTGATAATTGAACCTCAATGTCCCTCATCATATCTAATCACTCCCTCATCATCCTTGATTACTCTCTCATTGACCCTCACTATCCCTCATCATCCATAATAACTCACTCCTTATCCCTCATTAACCCTCACCATCCCTCATCATATTTAATTAGTCCCTCATCACCCCTAATCACTCTCTCATTATTTCTCACCATCCCTCATCATCCCTAATCACTTCCTCATCCCTAATCACTTCCTCCTCATCACTCATCATCCCTAACCACTCCCTTATTGACCCTCACAATTCCTCATCATCCTTAATCACTCTCTCATTGACCATCACCATCTCTCATCATCCTTAATCACTACTTCATCATCTCTAATCACTCATTTCTTATCCCTCATCACCCCTAATCATTCCTTCTATAACCTTAACTATTCCTCATCATCCCTAATCACTCCCTCATCCTTCGTAATCACTCCCTCATCCTTCGTAATCACTCCCTCATTGATCCTCACCATCCCTCATCATTCCTAATGATTCCCCCATCATCTCTACTCAATTCATCATCCCTCCTCATCTGTAATCACTCCATCCAATACCTTGATGGTGTTATTTTATTGGAGTTTAACAATGCTAGGAGCTACAATTCCTAGCTCAATGCTAGCATAAAATACAAGACATAGTGATCAAAATGATGTGGAGGCAAATTTGATACATAAATATTTAGCACCTATGAAAAAATATGGGCCTATTATAAATGATGTAATTCAAAATTGAAGATCCATTAAAAAAAGAGAAGAAAGTAAAACCACCATAACACCAAAAATGGGTAGTAAATATGAGGATCACCAAGCTATGTGATTCCTGAAACCAATCAATTTCTTTCCATGTGAGGACATTTTATGACCTGAATAATTAAATTGAAGGCTTTCAATTTGTATCTATATTGATTAAGTCATTATACCATAGAGTGGAAAATAATTTTTCAAATGACAAGAACAAGTAGTTCAAGATTGGAAAGTGGTGCTTAATTCATAACGTCAATATTCAATCCAAGGAATAGTGTCACACTATGATCTTTCTACTTGCACAACTTGACAAGTGGGTACAATATATCTAACACTATAAAAATGTAAGTAAATAATAGATTATAAACCTAATGATATAGTTGGTACTAAAAATATCTCTACTTCCCCCAATAAGACATTATACGAATTAAAAATATTGTTTTATTAACAAATGTAGATCAATGGTGAACCAATACACTTCATCATTTGAAATGGAATTTAGAAGAATTTAATTTCTCCTAAATCATATTTTCAAAAATTAAACTTGAAATTGATGCATCATCTATAACCATATACTAGTGTATGGTCTAGTGTAGGCCTTGATAAATGGATCACCTAGTAGTGTCACTTGGTGTACAAAATTAATATTTTTTAAGATGAAATCCTTTGTGACATCTCACCATTAGAGGTATGTTATGTTTTACATGTGGTCAACCATATATTTACCATTTACATGTAGTCTATGAAGTAAATATTTGAAATGTTGTGATAGATTGTCACGATCTAAAATACCATATATCGTAGTTTGTTCATAATATTTCAATCATTAGTGATAAGAAGTGTAAAAATATTATCAGTTGTAGTAAGAAGTATACTCTTAATGCTAAGAAGCGAATGTAATAACATCTTTATGTCATCATATCATAGTGTGGTTTGTCCAACAATAATAAAGATAAAATAATTGAACCATAAACTAGATGAATACAAGGATATCTTTCAGTCACCTAAATAAGTTCCTACATAATATACACTAAACAATACTATTGATTTTATCCCTTAACTACCTCTACCTCAAACCTCTTTATACAACATATCATTTCTAGAGAATGAATAGATCAAGCAGTAGATCCATGAAATCATGGATAATGGAGACATCATGCCTAAATAATTGCCTTCCAAAAACCTAATTGTGCTTGCACCAAAGAAGGATGGGATATGAGGTTGTGAATCAGTTTAAAAAAATATTCACAAGATTCAAGTGAAGAATTATTATCCTCATCTAAATATTAAGTCATTTTCCTACCATATCTATGGTGTAGAATTCTTCTCCAAAATTGATCTTAAGTTTGGGTACATCATCATATTCATTTTGAAATTATAAAAATTTGGAATATAGTCTTAAAAATAAAGGAAGGATTATTTGACTAGTTGGTTATTACTTTTAGGTTAATTCATGTAGAGAATTCATTCATTGAGATGTTGAACAACATCCTCAAACCTTTTAACTATGTCATTTTTTTAATCTATCTTGATGACATCGTGATCTTTAGAAAACATGGTATGAACATCTACACCATGTTGAACTAGTGTTTCACATTTTTTAGAAACAAATTTTTATGATAACATGAATAAATGTTCATTTTCCATACAAGAGATAAAATATTTGGGATACATTACACACGCAAGGAGTGCATGTGTGAACTTGACCAAGATTCAAGACATACATGAATGGTAAACACCAAATAACTTTGCATAGATTTAAATCTTCTCAAAATTAGAAATTTACAAAAGAGATATGTGTTTAATTTTGATCCTTTGAACCAAGATACCAAAGGTAGAACTGAATAAAGTTTCATTTAGTTAGATTAACAATAAAGATAATTTGATGAACTAAAATTTAGAATCTATTTTATGATAGTACTTATGTTACTTGACTATAAATTTGGAAGATCATCCAATTCATTCAGTAATACAATTAACTATCAAAAATGGGTATTGAAAACATAATAAGTCCTAAAAAAAAGTTAATTTCTATTATAATTTATTAAACAATATATGATTGAAATCAAAGATACCTTTAGAGTATATACTTACATTAGACGATGAGGGAGTGATTAGGGATGATGAGGGATGGTGAGGGTCAATGAGAGAGAGATTAATGATGATAAGGGATGAGGAAAAATTGATTAGGGATTATGAGGGATGAGGAGGGAATGATTAGGTAATATTTAAAAATAACAGTAATTGACTTAGGGTCCCTGATTATAGTTTTAGATTTTAAAACTAAGTCATCACTATGGCAAAGTATGAATAATATCATATTATTTTAAAAAAATGAGGGTGTGAAAATTATGAATAACACTAGTGACCTTGTTAGCTAATTTCAAGTATGAAATTGGGTAGTAATCAAATTGCTTATTATAAGAACATTAACTTGAGAGTGTGATCCAGATAAATCATTTCTCAATTATCTATGCACAAACTTTTTTTTAATAAATTTTAACAAAGGATGAGATATTTGGCTAATGTGGCACAAAGAAAGGGATTGATATAACAGAAAAGTTTAAGATGGATAAAAAATAAAATTCAAATACCTCTAACATAATTTTTGAAAATAAAATATAACTTTGACAACTAGTTATAACTCAACATATATTATTCATGTATAAAAAAATTGAATTTATAAAGAGTGATATCTAAAAATAATTGACACTTACAGTCAAATTGTAACATCTTTGTATTCTCCCTCATAACATGAACATCCTCTTAAAACACTTGATCTTTTCAAAAGTCAAAGTCAAACAATAGTAGGAAAACAAACAAACAAGAAAAGAAAAGAAAAGAACACAAACCAAAAAGAAAAAATAAAATCAAAACGTTAAAAATTGGTAGAATATTTATAAGCCAAAAAGAAATAAATCATTAACTGACATAAAAAATCATCCACTGTGGGATGAAATAAAGAATAAACCATAACCAAAAACCAACAAAAGCAAAGAAATAAAACTTAATAAATGAATGAGGTATAATAATAAATGATAACAAATCTCCTCCAATATAACTACAATATAAGGCATTATTTTTAGTATGTAAATATTCATTATAAGTCAATCTATATGATTTAAAAGTAGCAAGACAACATGGTAAACACATTAAATAAATTTGAATAAATAGAATTAAATCAATATTATGCATGCTTATAGCTATTTCTTAGTTTTGTATTGCATATGAAAGATTATTTATTTGATTTGGAGTGAGATGAATATTTTTGAGGTTAGAATTGAGAGAATCTTTATCAACAAATTGACTTGACCATTCAAGTGTCTCCAAATAATTTTGAATATTTTCTAATTTAATATATTTAGTAGGATTTATTGTTTTGATCTCTAAAGGGTCATAAAATTTGAAATGTTCATAGTCAATGTTATTAAACAAGTCTTCTAATTTAAATTATGTAAATAAAATCTTATAATAAATATCATACTTGTTAATTTTATATTGTGACCAGAATCATTTAAAAAATGAAGATTTTCACACTCAATTTTAGTAAATTGATTGCTCATTTCAGTGCTTGAAACATCACAAACATATTTTTTTGTTGTTATAGCACTAAATTCAACATCAAAGAGATCATAATTTTAATTATCAGGATGATTTTTTGAATTAAAAGTGATAAAACAGTTATCAGAAGGATTCAAATTAGATTTGATATTGTTATAGATAGTAATAAAATCATAAGTAGATGAATAATTTTTGTTGGAAAAATAATCAGATTCAAAATCTAAAGAAATTTTCAAATCTAAGTCAAGAGTTTCTAATTCAGAATTTTTCAAAACATCGTTATCTTCTTCATTAGATATGCCTAAAAGAAAATTAGGAGTACTTTTATTTAAAAAAGTGTCATTACTAAAAAAATTTAGAATTGAGAGAAAATATGTTATCAATGATTTGATCGGGTTGACTAAATGAATTAAATTACTCTAATTCTGAATCTGATGAACAATCTAAATCAAAACATTTTGATGAAATATCTAAACTGTAATCTAATTCTTAAGAGGTATTTTTAGTATAACATGTCATGATTTGATCATAAACAAAAAAAATAGATTTTTTTTTGGGAAATTCATGTTCAAAATGCAACATTTATGTAGAGGATATGTTGCATTTGAATATATCATGATGGAGTCAGCAAAGTTTATAGAAATCTTGATTTTGTCTTCGAATGTGAGCAAACTTCAAGACTGAGTTAAAGTCAATAATACCAATTTTTTGAATAATATGAATATAATTCTTATGTAAATTATTTTTCTAATAAAGAAAGAAAAGATCATCAATTAGTCAAAATTGGATACGAATTTTATTTAATTTTAAAAAATTGTAATAAATATTCTCTTATGGACTCTTTTTGTTTCAAATAAAGCATGAACCAAGCTATTAGACATTGATCTAATTGATTTTCAATTAAGATTTTGATGTAAATCTATTTTCATGTGAGCTCATATATATTTTCCATAATTGAACAAGAAACAGGCATGTAACTAAAATAAAAATTTGGACGACCAGTTATGATAACTATGAACTAAAAAATGGTGACTAGTTATGGTAATGTGAATTATTTAAGATAATAATTTATATATAAAAATACTTGATTTAAAGTCTTTAACAGAGCCATCAAATTTTTTGATGATGAAAAATGTCATGTTAACTAATCAACCCATTTGTCTATCATGAAGATCAAGATGAAATTGTACTAGTATAATCATATGGGACCTATGATTAAAAATTGATCCTAAGATGTAAAAATAGGTCTTTTAAAATTATACAGATTAATATATTCAATAATAAATATAAATCTAGCTTACAAACATTTATTAAGTTAATCAAATACAACATTAAAATCAACTATATCAAGAAGAGTTACTCATAAACAATGTTTTGATCCAAAAGATTATTTATTTATTCAATATTATATAATTCAATCTCATATATGATATAAAATATCATCTAACCTATCTGACAGACAAAGTCTATGAATTAGACAATCTCTTAAAGGACAAAAAATTCAGAGTGTTGAAAACTATATCTTGTGTCAATGCTCATAAGGATCATCAAAGATAATAGACAAGGGAAGCATAAAATATCACTTGAAGATAATATGATAAACTAATTTATAAACAAATCTTTAATAAATCAAGAAAAAAAGATAACTCAGTAATCCTAAAGAGATAAGCAACAACAACTAACTAAAAAATTAAAAATAAGAAATCTAATCTAAACTAAAACTAACACTAACATAAAGAAATAAATATAAACTATCAAAGAAATTAAATTAATGCTAATGAAAACTATACTAGAAATCAAACTCAAATAAATAAAATACGTTATAAAATAGAAAATTTGTGAGTCTTAATAAAAAGTGTCATTTTAATAAATCAAATCAATCTTATCTGAGAAATAAACATCCTTTGCACAAAATATCTTCAAAGATAAATTTTATAATCAATTAGATGAATAATTTATTGTAAAAATTGATGTTTTCATCATTATTCGGATTGAATTCTTAGATTATGTATATAATACTGCATGCTGCAATCATCAAAAGATATTAAACTTAACAAGCTTCAGATAATTAGTTATAAATGATAATATAAAACTGTATATACCTGCATTGTCTAAACAATATACTCAATCGTTAGAGAAATTATTATTAATCTATCTGTAAAAATCATTCTATCTCAGAAAAATTATATAGAAGGGAGATAAATGATTGACTTGAAAGTGTATAAGTTTTCAATACCTGTGTTATTCCTCTTCTTTCAAATGAATCCTTGATCTTCTTTTAAAGCTCCAAAATTAGTTTAAAAAATAATTATAACTAACTTTAATTAGTTATTTGCCAATTTTATTAATTGAATTTAAAAATCAATTAATTTGGTGGTTACAGATTAAAAATTAGTTAAGACTTTTAAAAAAATTTTAAGAGATCAAATATTTAAAGTTAGACCAAATATTTTTAATGGGTGGGGACCTCTTTTAGTCAACTATGAATATCTAAAATATCAATTAATCAATAAATAATCAAGTAACATATCTTATTATATAAAATCCATCTTTACATTAATTTCATTTTATATTTTAATTTACTCAGTAGCATATATATATATATATATATATATATATATATATATATATATATATATATATATATATATATAGTAGCCAAACAATATACCAAATCTCCAAAACTTACTTCACTTCTTTTATTCCATGTGCAATACCATGCTTCTGAAAACAAATTATTTATGAAATATCTTGATAGCAATTTTTTTAAAACTATATCACGTGAAAGATGAACCAAAAAATCTCTATAAAACAACTTTCACTTTTATGAAAATAACAATTTTAACATGTTTTTTAGCCATTTTAATTTTGACGTTTAAATAACCATCAAACTACATCATTTTTTATTTGTGATGATGGTCATTTGGTTGTCAAATTTAACACCATAAAAATTTCTATAGGTGATCATTTTATAGATTTTGTACAACGAAAGTAATTCAATAAATTTTCAAAATCAAATATAAACCCATTATTTATCTCCCACTTACTATCATGATTCAACATCATGAATTTAAAAAAAAAAAAAAAAGATTCTTCTTAATTTTATCTTCAAATGCTTCTACCCATAATTTTTTTTGCATTCTATTCTCACTATTATTACTTTCCAATTATTATCTTAAACATATATAACACATGTATAATACCCAGGATTGTAATTTACATGCTTTCTTCTAAATGAAATCCACATAAACCTTTCACATAAAAAGACTAGAGACATAATTATATTTACTTCAAATCGTTATGTCAAAATTGAAACAACCTATCTCAGCATCTCAAAAATTATCAATCATTTCAATATCTAACTTTGAAAGAAAACCCAGAATTTATATATTGAAAAGTTTGCAAAATAATTTCTTTACAATAGACCATAAATACATTGAACCATACAAGATTTTTCCTTCAAACCCCATGAATATCTGAAACTTTAGAAAGCTACAACTGAAAAATATATTTTCATGTTTGAACGAATTTTATTTTTTATCACTTCTTTATGATAGACCAAATATTCATGAAAACAATAAATACACAGAGATCATTTTATAAAACACAAAATCTCGACGAACCCTCTGAAACCATAAATATATTTGAAATAAAACTCTGAATATATTAATAAATATATTACTGAATATATATCATAAAAACTAGACCAATATGCATGCTCAAAATTCTCAATGTTTTCAAAATAACTATGTTTGAACCCAAAGAAACAAACATGTTCAAGCTTCATCAATCTCAGATAAATAGCTTCATGAAAACTAATGCCCATTCACTTCAATATCTAAGTAAAGAAGTGATATAACCCAAGTATAAAGCATCATACAACCTCTCAAAACTTTCATGGACAAAACTTAAATAAAAAAAAATTAACATGCAATCTAGAAACCATTTCTTTCTATGCAACTGAAAAATCGTTTGAAAAATCTCATAAATATTTCTCAAAACTCATTAAGCTTATTCATGGCATACTTGGATGTGATTTTCTGTAAATTTCCCATTCAAAATCTCATCTTTAATTTTAAAATTCAAATTGATAGAGTGACACTTCCACAAAAAATCTTTCAAAAATGACCAAAACAATGAAAAAAAAGCTATTTGTAAACACCATTCCCCAACTTAACTATCATGCATACGCGTACAATTCTCATTGGCCCATTAAAATTGACATTCATATTTAGCATTATGCTAATTAAATTAGCAATGTCTTCAAACTTAACAATCATCAAATTAATTACTAAACTCTTTACCATTATCTAACATTCGAGGCATGTACGCCTTGCATTGAATTCTCAAACTGCTAAAAATCTTAGCATGGTCTCGAAGCCTCTTCGAATATGCTTCACATTAATTCATCTTGCCAACTAAGCATGCCATGACATTTTCCAACTCATCTTTTCCGACCAAATTTCTAACCACATTAACCTATGTGCCTCAAAATAAACTTCATTCAAATTTTCTTTTAAAATTACCATGGCCATTTAGAGGCTTCAAATTACCAAAATCAAGACATAATTTATTTTTCAAAAGCTCCTCGAAATAAAATAATGATCCATATCCATGTTAAAATTTTTATTGGGTCCATCACTTTATATTGAACACTAAAATAGGATAATTTTTTGATTTAAAACATAGATTCCTTAGGACTATTTGACAATCCTTTTATTCATAATAACTTAGGTTTAAATCAGATTCCACTTATGGTAGACCTCATTTATAATGCCAATATTATACTTTGTAATTGGATTTTCAAATGAAGATAACTGAAAACTATCGTGGCAAATTATATAATGCATTCAATTCTTATAGAACATTAAGAGGAATTATCTTTTTTCAACTAAAAAAACTAATTTACAAAATGCTATAATTTGACTATCGATCCATCTATAACTGAAAATGAAGCATTGATTTGATCATATGCTTTTTGAAACCACTATAATGCAAACATGAATTCATAAATATGATAATTACCAAATTATTAAATTTAAATGATGAATATTTATAAATAACATTAATTGGCTTAGGGTCCTCGATTGTAGTTTTAGATTTTAAGACTAGGTCATCACTATGGTAGAGTATGAATAATAGAATATTATTTTAGAAAAAATGAGGTTGTGAAAATTAGGCATAACAAAAGCTTCTCATCTTGCTTGTAATAAAAAAAATCTAAGACCCAAACAGAAAGAGTTTGTTTGATGGAGACTCAATGACATAATTATAAAAGGATTAATGGGGGAGGACAAAGATGGAGGGCCACTGCTACCAGTGTCAAATGATAATATACACTCTCTTATTATTATTGAGGCTTATAGACACCAAGTGTTAGTTTTACTGAGAATAAAGATGTATGTAAATAGAAATATGAAGATATTAATGGATGCTGAGGGAAAATAAGTATTATAATATGTTTTATTTGAGAATTTTAAAGTTGATTTATTTTAGTTGATTATTTTATCTATTTTAAAATTATTTATTTATTCATTCATAGTGATTGATTAAAGTATAATATATTTATATCAAATATTTTTGGGTTTCAAGTATTTTAAGAAATAATAGTTGATAGAGCCCAAAAATTATAAATTTTTATATTGCCATCTAGACACATATAAAATACTAGTTGAGAAATGCAAAAATCTTGTCACTATAATTTAGGATGATTTTGGGAGTCCTTGTTGGTAAAATTTTTTGTCATCATGTTTTTTAATGTATTTCATTGACTTTCCCAATAAGTAGCAACATAATCTTATAAAAATTGGAGAACTCACCAAGGAATTGGTGATTTGCATCTGTGTTTGAGAGGGGTAGATCCCTCATATGATAGGGTATTTTTTACTTTTTTGAATAATTTTAACATAAAAGTACAAAAATGAAAGAGCAAGAACGAAAAGAGAGAAAAGGAAAAAGATAGGAAAGAAAGAGAGAATGGGAAACCCTTTAGTGGAATAATGTCATATCTCATTAGATCTATTATTAATTTCATATGTTGTTTTGTTGTTTGATGATACATTGGGACTTCAAAGACATTGATATCTAATTATTTTACATTATGAACATTTATTATTATAAACATGTTATTAATTTCTATACTAAAATTTTTGTATTTGATTTGTTTATATTATATCAAACTGGTAATGAAGATGTCATATTTATGATTGTTGGTGACAATAGAGTAATGAGCTAGGTTTGGGCCTTGAACACTTTGACTAGATGGACACTTCAATTTATACAGGTAAATAAAGGTTGAAGTAAAATAATGAGATCCAATTGGCTCCCCTTCTATGTGTATTTTTGTCTTGTGTAGTGAACTTCCCAATACTGTGCTTGTTATTTCTAGTTACATTTAGAATCCATCAATGGCACTTGGCCAATTGTGCTTCTCGGTCTTTATTCATTTCAGATTTGAATGTCTTCATCATTGATAAATTAATTATGTTACACTTGTGTTATGAAACATCATCTGTGTTTTATTTTTGAAGCATTGATTGGGAAGTATTGGGACATATCCCATAATGGTAATTAGTTGTTTAATGATTACATCTTTGAACATCAAAATACCTAGTCAAATGTCATTGACTTAGTTGATCATGGAATTATGAAATGTTTTGATTATGTCTTGCATGGTCATCATGGGAATTGGAATAAATTCATTTCTAGACTTTAGAACAATATGATTATGTTTATGTTCGATGTAGTTCTAATAACCTAATCATTCTAATTAGGGTTTCACTTATGTTGCATTTTAAAATTCAAGCATCCATTTTTATTTACTGGGAAATTACACTTGGCATTGTGATTGTGAGTCAGAAGTGGGAAATTTCACTTGGCATTAACATTGCCCTATCAACATATAGGTTTAGGGTTTACACATAAAATCAATCAAAACAAGTCATCTACAGAGATCCAAAATTCATGCACATAGGGATGAGCTTGGTAGGCCCAGACATATCCTATTTAAGTTTTTATTTCCACAATGGCTTTTAACTCTTTGAAAATGTTGAAGGCTTGGTATTTTGTTTTTAAACATAGTATAACCACATTTTTCATGGGTAGTCATTAGCAAGGCACTAAAACTACTGAAACCCTTGGTGACTAGGTCTTATAGGTTTGCATAGATCGGTATGCACCAAATTTAATTTTCCAAAAGCTCAAAATTTAATTGTGCCAAATGATACTCTATGTTGTTTTCTAGCTAGACAAATAGGGCATATATTTGTATTCTTTTTCAATTGAGGAAGTCATATTACTATATTATGACAGTTGAGTGCAACTAGGTATGCAAAACTCACATGTTTAGATCTTGGATACCATAAATATGCTCAGTATTAATCCTTTACATTAAGTCTCTGAATGTTCTTTTGATTAAAGTTAAGTTGGAACATTCTCCAAAATCCAAATGCTTATGCAATAATTTTCAATATTTTTTACTTATCTCTAATGAGACACATCTTTTTACCACCTTTGTAGTCAAAAATCAACCCTTAGGTTATGCTCAAATAATTTATTGATAAAGAGAAGATTCATAGTGAGTCTTATGACATACAAAACATTAAATATTTTTCAATTATGTCATACAAGTGGTAAGGAGATGTTACCAATGCCTTGGACATGATAAGATGAATCATCACCCAAAGAGATATGATTTTTATGATGTGACTCATTCAAACTGTATAACCAAACTTATCTTCTAGTCATGCATGGATTTATAGTCAATGGTCATAATATGGTAAGAGGACTTATTTAATTAAAAATAATGTGTGTGTGTGTGTGTGTGTGTGTGTGTGTGTGTGTACACACACACACATTGATACATGTATATATATACCCTAGTTGTCTAGCATGAAAACAACATAGAGTATCATTTGGCAAAAGTACATTTCAAGATTCATAGAAATTAGATCTAGTGCATACTAATCTATGTAGATCCATGAACTTGGTCACCATGGGCATCATTATTTTCAACTCTTTATTGATGACTACTCATGCAAAATATGGGTATATTATTTAAAGATAAAAGACCAAATTTTCATAATTTTAAAAGATTTCAAAGTTATTGTGGAAACATAAACTAGTCACAAAATCAAAACTCTCCACTCATATCAATGGGAAATACACTAGTAATTTTTTTTTAGCTTATTTGAAAGAACATGGTATTTGTTGATGAATGACTCCACTTTATACTTCACAATATAATGGTGTTGCAGAAAGGATTTGTCACACTATCATGGAAATGGTGTGTTACATGATTAAGGACTCAAGTTTGACACATATATATTGGGAAAAAGAAGTACACATACCAGTTTATGTATTGAGTAGGTCACCTATTAGAGTTCTTGATGGGGTGACTCCATAAGAGGCATGGACAGGGCATAAAACCTCAATAGCTCATCTTCAGGTTTTTGGATGTAAGGCATATATGCATGTTCATAAAAAGAAGAGAGAAATTGGATAAAAAATCCATGACATAAATCTTCATAGGTATAGTGAAGAATCAATGGTTTAAAAACTTATGGATCCAAAAATAAGGAAAATATATATAAGCAAGGATGTTGAGTTTGATATGAAAGTAAAGTATAGTATGCCTTCCACACACTCACCTAATTCAAAAATCAATCATGTAGATGACAAAATCATTAAATGTGATGGGGATCATGGGGATAATGGTGATGATTAGTCAGATACTATAGCTCGACCACCCACAATAATAGTTAAACGTGTACCTAAATGATATACGAATATGATATGAGATGCTAAACTAAATGGAGTTCTAAACACATCTACTACTAAACCAAGGACTCATAACATGATGTGGGAAGAGGTCAATTTGGCCCTAATTTGCATTATTTTTGAGTCAATTGATCCTTCTATAGTTTAAGAAGCCTTATAGTCAAAACCTTGGAAAGATGCCATGAATACAAAATAACAATCATTGATGAATCATAACACATGACAATTTGTAGATATTCCACTAGGGAAGAAGATAATTAGTTGCAAAGGGGTTTTCAAAAAAAATAAATAATAGATGGTAGTATTGACAAGCACATGACATGACTTATAGAAAAATTGTGTGCTTAGAAGGAAGGTATTGACTATGAGGAGACTTTTGCTCCCATGACCAAGATCAAGACTATCAAAATGATATTTTCTCTAGATGCATAATTTGGATAGAGAATTCACAAAATGGATATGACAAGTGTCTTTTTAAATGGAGATGTACATGAATAAGTTTACATGACTCAACTAGAAGGTTTTTTCATACCTAGTAAAGAAGGAAAAGTGTGTAGACTCATAAAATCATTGTATGGTCTCAAATAAGCTGCTAGAGATTTGTATATAAAAATTGATGAGCATCTCATTCAACAAGGATTCCAAAAGAATCATTATGATCCAAATAGCAGCCTCAAACAATAACGGGGAAGATTGTGATCATTCTTGTATACATCGATGATCTAGTCATCACTAGTAGTTATGTGAAGATGATTGATGCAATGAATAAAAATCTCAACTAGTCATTCAACATAATAGATATTGGGATTCTACACTATTGTATTGGAATGGAAGTATGGAAAAAGGAGTACGGCATATTTATGTCCCAAATGAAATATACCAAGACAACGTTCATAAAAATTTGAATGATGGATTTTAAACGTATTGCTACACCTATAGAGACAAGGCTTTAGTTGGCTCATACATATACATAACCATAAGTAAGTATAACTCTCTGTTGACAATTTAATGGGAGTCTCATTTACTTTGCATACACTAGGCTAAACATCAATTTATTATCATCTATCTCTCATGGTTCATGCAAGAGTTGAAAATTTCTCATTGGATTTTAACAAAGTGGAAACTGAGATATATAAAGGGTACTGTAATCACCTAAAAATGACACTTGAGTGATAAAAGTGTTACTTGAGACCACCCATTCCTAACTTATCCCTAGACCTATCTTAGGGCCTATTTAAAAACTTATCCAACCTTTGTGTAGGACACACACATCCCTAAACATCCCTAAATTAGTCCTAGATATTAATTTTAACATTCTAGCCTATAGTACCTCACATTCTACCACCTAAACACTAGCACCATAATATAAACTATAGCGCCCCATGGTGTTAGTGTCATAGTTTTAGTGTTATCATCCTTTTCCCTCCTTTTTCCACCAATAGATATCTTTTTAAATGAACAACCACCTAGGGTCGACCTAGACCTATCTTAAGACCCACACAAACACTATAACTATAACTATAACTCTCTCTCTCTCTCTCTCTCTCTCTATATATATATATATATATATATATATATATATATATATATATATATATGACTTTTATCCTTTTATCCACTAGATGGAAATCAAATGTAAATTACACAAACAAACTCAGAACAAGTTTTGCACAATAAGGTTATTAATCCCTATTCTACCTTACTTTTGCATACAACTATCTACAACATTCATAATTTTTTATTACTCAAGTTTCTAGTCTCAAGCATGTTCCAATCACTCAAGCCAACATTCATACTAACTTCACTTGCACTTGTACAAACACTTCAGTGGGGAGAACTACATCGGGATTGATCCCTCTTTGAAGTATTGGTATGTATGCAACTCTCATCATGGTGGGCTATTGAGGATGTCAAACTTACCCCACTAACAACATATCTTACTACTTGTACCAACTGGATGCCCTAGTAACATGAAGGTTTAGGGTTTACACATAAAATCAGTCAAAATAGGTCATTTGTAGAGACCCAAAACTTGTGTGCATGGGAACGGGCTTGGTAAAACCAGACATAGGTACACCCAAAAGCTCATAATAGTTTTGTATAGAGGACACTATTGTTAAAATAAGGACATTATCTCCACATGGTGTTAATATCCAATTAGGGTGCTACCATCCAAGAAGGGTTTTGACACCTGGAACTTATTTGTGACACTTAGATCAGATTTTGTCTCACTTTGCAACCTCTAGATCTCCTATTTCAATCATTTTTATAAAGCTCAAGATAATTCAATTTTATTAAAAATCAGTTGTTGTATTTATTGCATATTTCTACACTAATTTCTATATTCAAACCTTTAGCAACCTAGGATTTACATGCACTAAGTCCTAAGAAGTTAAAACATTTAATGAACCTGACTTACTTCAAATGCTACTCAACGCTAACCCTAAATACTACTAGGGTTTGTATCCTTATTTTTTGTATTTTCATTGGTTGTGTTAAGTTTTTTAGATTTCATACATTTTGTTTTAGCATCCCTCTTTCACTTTGTCTACTATATGCCATGTAAAAAAGTTATCTCTCTTCCCTTAAGAAGAAGTGTTAGGATTAGTGGTAGTCCTATTTAGTATACTCATATTACTTCTGTTTGAGATTATACCATGGACAAAGGAATACTTATAACTCCTATCATTGATCCTTCACACCTTGATTATGTGGACTTCAATGATAATGCATCTGAATATGAATAATACAATCAAGATCAAGATGAAATACAAGATGGAAATCAATACACTCTCCCCCCACTTAATGAAAATATTGTATTCAATAAGGATGAGATTCTATAGATTTTTAGAGATAGACTTTGGGAATATCCCCATGATCATGCACAAATTCTACAAGCCATAATGGAAATAAAGAACAAATCAAATAATGGTCAATTTTCTACTCCCCCAGATAACAACATTGTTACACCTACTTTGGGGGCAACTGAGCTTGTAAAATTACATATCTTAACTTGATAAACTTCAATGGAAGCTACACCTCCTATGGCTAGTTCCTCTTCTCCAAATGTACAATCCCTTATGCATGAGATTAATTCTCTGTAGGGTAAGGTGTTACATCTTGAGCAAAGAGCTACTAGGCCATCACATGCCTTAAATCTCATGTTATTTTACATACACCTTTGGCACATCACATAATAGTAACTCCTTTGCCATATAGATTCATGAAACCTAAGCTTACCTAGTATGATTGGTAGTGTGAGTTAGAGCACCATCTACGATCTTTCCACATAACATGTTTGGACTGTGTGTGCAATGATTGACTCCTCACTAAGTTGTTCCATGCAGTCTAAAGGACTATGACTTATAATGGTTTTATGATCTTACAAATTAGTCGATCACTTCATTTAATCCATTGTTAAATATGTTTTTAGCACACTTCTCAATTAACATCAATGATAAGATCTCAAGTAGCATAATTGAAGAAAAAACCAATTAGCTTATTACATAATATGTCTTACGATATAAAACTATATTGGCAAAGATGACTAGCCCCATGGTAGATAGGGAGCTCCAAAACATTTTCAAATAGATCCTAATACCAGCATTGCATGAAGTGATCTTGTTCAATAAGTTTCCAAACTTCACATATTTATGCTACATAGTGAAAGAAAGGGAAGTCAAACTTCTCTCTATGGGCAAATTAAAATATAGAAGTGGATCAAAGTCAACTACTAAGAGTTATAATAAGCCTCCATACAAATTAAAGGCCAATGAAAATAAGAGTGTTCAAAAGGCCACAATTAATGCAAATTCATAGCCATCTCCTCAATTTCTATTATTGGCTCCTCCATGAAGAGTTTTCATCAACCTTCTAGAATCATCGGCATGTGTTTTACAATAGCTCCTAGAATGCAATGTCATATCTTTCCCTCCCATCAAAGAGGTTGATATGAAATATCCTCTTCTAAAAATCTATGATTTTAATGAAATATGAAATTATCATAGGGCATCAAGCCATACTATAAATTGATGCATCACCTTGAAACATAAGATACTGATCTGGGTAACAATTCAGGCGACAATTCAGGTGATGGGTCCACTCTAATTGATGATAGAACTTTTAGTAGCAATAACTTTTGCACCGTAGCTCCAATTGACTTGCCGTTTGAACCATTGGAAAGCTAAGAATGAGGAGAACACGGTGAGATGGAATGGAGATCTACTTGATGAATTTTGGCCCTAGAAAACCAAATCTAAGTGCCCCAAATTTTAATTTTAGTACTGCAGTCTAAAAATAGTAAGTTTTTAAAAATAATAATTCCTCAAATTCTATATTGTTGTAAATCATAGAAGTCAAACCAATTAATCTCCCTCGATATTGGTGACCTTCCACATCCTCCCCAAACCTTAAAAATATGTATAAATGAAGATGTAACTTAAAATAGAAAACATACATCTCTTCTCAGAGATAAGCATATGTTTGGGTCAACAAATTTGATCAATAAAACATCTCTTCTCAGAGATAACATTATTTGAATTGTCTTGTTATTATTTATTCAATTATATTTCAACCAAAAATTTTCAAGTTTTGGATCAGTGGTGTCAAAGTAGTTTGTCTTTAGAGTGTATGATCATGTGGATGAGGTTAGATTATAGGAAGCTTGGGTGGAAAATAAAACCAGTAGACTATCCACCTATTCACTCCAAATGACTTCAAATGATGTATAACACTGAAACATCTGATCCATTCAAGGAAATGGTGAATGAAGACCTCTAGCAGAAGCAAGCATAGATGCTACAATAATTCACTCAAATTCTCTAACAAATCTTGATGGGAAATTATGGCTCCTCATGCAAACCCCCACATCCTTTCAGTGCCCCAAAACCCTTCAAGGTTTAGGTGAAATTTGATATCCCTAAATTTGAAGGAAAAATCAATGCTGATGTAGTAGAAAATTGGTTGAATCAATTTTCATCATATTTTTCTATAAATAAATTCACCAATAAAGAGAAGATCACTTTTGCTCTTTTGAAAGTATCATTACCTTTCAAAAAATTGGTGGGAAGTGTACAAAAAGAGATTAAATGTAGATGATATTGGCCTTGAGATGGAACCTACATGGGTTGATTTCATAGAAGCTATAAAGAAAGAATACTACCCCATTGGAGCATATGACGATTTGTATATAAAGTGGCAACAACTTTACCAAGGTAAGGAATAGTCTGTTCAAGATTACACTGACATTTTTCATTCTCTATCTACAGATTGGGCATCCAAGAAAGTGAGAAACATAAGGTTCTCAAATACCGTGGTAGACTACAATGGACATATGGGGAGAAATGGAACTCTTCAATTTGGAAACCCTTGGTGAAGCGTACAAGTTCACAATAAAGATTGAGTAGAAGCATGGAATAATGAATACAAGTTAGCCTTCAAAATGGAAAAGTGACAAAGAAGGTCAAACACGAGGCCAAAATTCGAAGCAAAAGGAAGGAAAGACTGAGAAGTGGTGTGATTATCACAAATCTAGAAATCACTCCAAAGAATAATGTCGAGCTATTAAGTCCCTACTCTCTGAGTCACAATCCTCAACATCCACTACTCTACCTCATATAGACCTTGCAGTCAAAGAGGTTAAAGAAGAGATTATAGATGCTGAGTCTGAAGCCAATGTTGCTTCATCACAGACCCATGAGGAGAGGCTAGATGACAAGGAAAGGTTATTTCACTCTAATTATGGGTGAAAGGTAAGCCTCTACATTTCATTCTTGATAGTGGAAGTCAAAAGAATTTAATCTCTACTAATGTTGTGAAAAGCCTAAATTTGTCCCTGAAGCCTTACCCAAAACCATACAATATTAGATGGTTGAGTCTAGGGAGAAACCTTTGTGTCACCCACCAATGTCTTCTCTCATATGCAATAAAACCTTTCCAAGATGAGGTCTTATGTGATGTTGTCAATCTAGATGTTTGTGATGTACTCTTTGGTCAGCCATTCATGTATGATCAACATAGCATCTATAAATCAAGAACTCGAAGGATTACTCTCACTCTTAGAACACGGTGCTATAGGGTACCAGAGGTACCACCTTCCACATCTGTCTCTCTGATTGGTGCCAAGAAATTTGTTCTTATGGTGGTCAAGCCACAAGAATCCAAAAGGACCAATGTTGCAGCCATAACTACACAAACAACACAACAACATAATCAAATAGATACCAAGCTAAAAAAATTCATGGCCTTCCATCCATAGACTGATGGTTAGATAGAAATGGTGAACAATCGAGCCTTGCACAATTCCATAAATTATAGTCCATTCCAATTATGCATCGAGAATCAAATCAAAGTACAATTGCCACACTTGATGAAAAATATTGATGCAACGGGGACAATTGCTTCTCAAGGAGGGAGGAATGATCTAGGTAAAAATTCAGGTGACAATTCAGGTGATAGGTCCACTCCAATTGATGATGGAACTTTTGGGAGCCATAACTTTTGCACCGTAGCTCCAATTGACTCACTGTTTGAACCATTGGAAAGATAAGAATGAGGAGAACATGGTGAGATGGTATTTATATTTTTTCAATAAATTTTTATCCCTAAAAACCCAATGGAAGTTTCCCAAATTTTAATTTTAGTAGTGCATTCTAAAAATAGTATGTTTCTAAAAATAGTAATTCCTCAAATTCTATATTGTTATAAATTATGGAAGTCAAACCAATTCATATCCCTCAAGATTGGTGACCTTCAACATCCTACCCACACCTTCAAAACATGTATAAATAAAGATGTAACCTGAAATGGAAAACAAACATCTCTTCTCAGAGATAAGCATATGTTTGGGTCTACAAATTTGATCAATAAAACATCTCTTCTCAGAGATAACATTATTTGAATTATCTCATTAATTTTTATTGAATTATCTTTCAACAAAATATTATTGAGTTTTAGATCAGTGGTATTAGATTAGTTTGTCTTTATAGTGTATGATCTTGAGGATGAGGTTAGATTATAGGAAACTTGGGTGGAAAATAGAACCAACAGACTATCCACCTATTCACTCCAAACAACTTCAAATGACAAAAAACACCGAGACAACCAATCCTTTCAAGGAAATGGTGAATGAAGCCCTCAAATAGTAGAAAGTGTATATGCTATAACAATTTTCTCAAATTATCTAACAAATCTCGATGGGAAATTCTAGCTCCTCATCTGCACCCCCACATCCTTTCAGTGCCCCAACACCCTTCAAGGTTTAGGTGAATTTTGATATCCCTACATCTGAAGGAAAAATCAATTTTGATGTAGTAGAAAATTGATTGGATCAATTTCATATTATTTTTCTATAAATACATTCACCGATAAAGAGAAGATCACTTTTGCTCTTTTGAAAACATCATTGCCTGTCAAAAAATTGGTGGGAAGTGTACAAAAAGAGATTCAATGTAAATGATATTGGCCTTGAGACAAAACCTACCTGGGATGATTTCATAGAAGCTATAAAAAAAGAATACTACCCCATTAGAGCATATGATGATCTGTATATAGAGTGGCAACAACTTCACCAAGGTAAGGAGCAGTTTGTTCAAGATTACACTAACATTTTTAATTCTCTATCTACGAGATTGGGCATCCAAGAAAGTGAGAAACACAAGGTTCTCAAATACCATGGCAGACTACAATGGTACATATGGGGAGAAATATAACTCTTCAATTTGGAAACCCTTGGTGAAACATACAAGTTCACAGTAAAGATTGAGTAGAAGCATGGAAGAATGAATATGAAGAGTCAGCCTTAAAAATGAAAAGTGACAAAGAAGGTAAAACACGAGGCCAAAATTGGAAGCAAAAGGAAGGAAAGACTGGGAAGTGGTGTGATTATCAAAAATATGGAACTCACTCCAAAGAAGAATGTCAAGCCATCAAGTCCCTAATTTTTGAGTCATAATCCTCAACATCCACTGCTCTACTTCATACAGACCTTGTAGGTGAAGAGGTTGAAAAAGAGATTATAAATGCTGAGCTTGAAGCCATTGTTACTTCATCACAGACCCACAAGGAGAGGCTAGATGACAAGGAAAGGTTGTTTCACTCTAAATTATGGGTGAAAGGTAATCCTCTGTATTTCATTCTTGATAGTGGAAGTCAAAAGAATTTAATCTCTACTAATGTTGTGAAAAGCCTAAATTTTTCCATGAAGCCTCACCCAAAATCGTATAGTATTGGATGGTTGAGTCCAGGGAGAAACCTCCGTGTTACCCACCAATGTCTTCTCTAATATGCAATAAACCTTTCTAAGATGATGTCTTATGTGATGTGGTCAATCTAGATGTTTGTGATGTACTCTTGGTCAGCCATTCATGTATGATCGACATGGCATCTATGAATCAAGAAATTGAAGGATTACTCTCACTCTTGGAACATGAGGCTATAGGGTACCATATGTACCACCTTCCACATCTGTCTCTCTGATTGGTGCTAAGAAATTTGTTCTCATGGTGGTCAAACCACAAGAATCCAAAAGGGAAAATGTTGCAGCCCTAACTACACAAACAACACAACAACATAATCAAATAGATACCAAGCTGAATAAGTTCATAGCATTCCATCCATAGACTGATGGTTAGATAGAAATGGTGAACAATCAAGCCTTGCACAGTTCCATAAATCACAGTCCATTCCAAGTATGCATCGAGAATCAAATCAAAGTACAATTGCCACACTTAATGAAAAATATTGATGCAATGAAGACCATTTCTTCTCAAGGAGGGAGGAATGATCTGGGTAACAATTCAGGTGATGGGACCACTCCAATTGATGACAAAAATTTTAGTAGCCATAACTTTTGCACTGTAGCTCTAATTGACTCATCATTTAAACCGTTGGAAAGATAAGAATGAGGAGAATGTGGTGAGATAGCATGGATATTTTCTCAATGAAGTTTCACCCCAAAAAACCCAATGGAAGTGCCCCAAATTTTAATTTTAGTAGTGCAATTTAAAAATAGTAATTCCTCAAATTCTATATTGTTGTAAATCATGGAAGTCGAACAAATTCATCTCCCTTAAGATTGGTGACCTTCCACATCCTCCCCACACCTTCAAAACATGTATAGATGAAGATGTAACTCGAAATGGAAAACAAACATCTCTTCTCAGAGATAAGCATATGTTTGGGTCTGCAAATTTGATCGATAAAACATCTCTTCTCAGAGATAGCATTGTTTGAATTATCTTATTATTATTTCTTGAATTATCTTTCAACCAAAGCTTTATGAGTTTTGGGCCATATACAAGATTTGATAGAGGACAAAATAATTGATATGGGTGCATCTATGGAAGTTAAGGCATTAAAAATATTCTCAGATCCATTTCCAAAGAATACAACTAATGAGGTAGGGGGAAATTTAGGGGTTCACTATACATACTAGGCACATCTACCACTGACATCATATCACACTAATATAGAGGATGCACACCCCCTACATAATATCATTGGTGTGTATCATAATACAATGCTAGCTAGACCACTCATCACTTTCTTAGAGCAGGATATCGTTGATTATGATTCAAATTTATATGTACTTTTTGTATGATCTTAAATTGATCATCATTCTATTCAGAGTGTTATGGTTGACAATGGGTCAAGTATTAACATGTGCACTATCAAACTTATACAACATATGGGATATTTAGATCAAGACATTTCTCCTACTGACATAATTATTTATGCTTTCAGTGGCCATGTTCAGAGCTCCATTGGGGAGGTTGTACTTCCACTATAGGTTGGACCAACATATATGGCCACTAGATTCTTGGTAGTACCTACTACAAGCACATTTGACATGTTATTAGGCAGGCCATGGATATAGTAGCTATGAGCCATCCCATCTACCATGCACATATGCCTCATATATATATATATATATATATCAGGTGATCACAATTGATGGTATTTCATATGAGTATCCTTTACCTATCCCATAGGTAGTCACACTATAGTTACTAGTTGCAACTTCGATCATAGTTCCTATCAGTATACCATAGAGTTTAATGGAACCACCAGTGTAGGTGAGGTCTAATCCTATAGTGTTACCATGTACACATACTCCCCCATGAATAACATTATTAGAAAGACCCATGTGTCAAAGAAATGTTGCATATTCTAGAGGGACTTCCTCTACCCCTTTCTTTTTGAGATCAATGTTATTGAGTTCCCAGGGTTCTTAGCACATATCACCTATGCCAACTATAGCATCTTCTACTAGATGGGTCCCTAACACCCCTACACTTCACAGGATAACCCAATCAATCTCATAGATTCCTAACACCACTTCATAGGTAGTGCTAGCTATAGATCACTTAGTAAAATAGGTTCTAGGATATCAATTACCTTTTCATACATCACAAATGATTATTGTTTCTTTGTTTGACATAGGCCACATTGATAGTGAGTCTCCCATGAGACTCATCGATTAGTATGTTTTTCCCTTCTTATACATACTTTCCTTATTTCTCACTTATTATATATAGTTTCATTTTAATTTTTATTATACATAGCTTATATATAGAAAATACAAAAACAATATAATATTTCAAAAAAAATCAAATATTTATTCAGAAAATACAAATTTTAGATTATAGGTATTGTTATGTTTACACTTCTTATATTTTTAAGAAACTACATATGATAACTATCTTAGTAAAGTGGGTTTTTATCATACATACATGCTTCACTTGTTATTTTCAAGTGCTTGAAAATTACTACAAAGCTCAAATCCACTACACAGATCTAGATTTATGACTATCTACCCACTGGGGGCATATTCATAGATACATGAGTTCTTCATTTCATACATTTGCCCATTTGGAGGGCATCTTATACATAATTTAGATTGCCAAGTTATATCTTTCTAAACTCTCCATCACAAATTTAGCACTGTTATATTTTGATATTGATCATCCTATACCTACTCAATTTTTTTGTCAACTACTACTACTTTAGACTCAACTTATGTACATCTTAGATTTTATACAAGTTTGTACCACATGTTTCTGCATACTTTAATTTCTCACTTTCCTAGTTTATACTTTATTGTGTCTCTATGCTTATTCTATTTGAGGGAATTTGAATATGGCATTGCTCTATGGCTATACATCACTTCTTCTCATTATATATATGCTTTGGACATGTGCCCATGCCCTTGTGTGTGCCTTCTTGATTGTGTATGAAAACATTTGAACATGTCCTTCCATGTGGCTCTAAGCCAACTTGATCGATGTCTATGTATGTGAACATTTGAATATGTCCTTATATGTCTTGCTTTCTCAGATTTAATGACTTGTGCCCATGTCCCTTGTATTATGCCCCCTTGGCCTATATTATGTGCCTCACATGTGTTGTATGTATGCTTTATTGTATGTGTCATGGAAATGAAACTTGTCTCTTTCTTGTTACACACTCCAATTTTAGATGCCCTGAGGGACCTCATGTAAATCCCCTTCCTACTTGGGTGCCATGATGAACATCATTCCCTATCCCCCTAGCTAGTTACTCAGTTATTACTTGAATTTATTATTCATAGACATTATTATATCTATCTTGATAGCCTTGTGAATGTTATATCTAGAATACATGACACACTACAAACTATTGTTGCTCAGATTATCTTACATTATGATGTTATGTATGTATATTATATTGGTTGATTATGCATATATTGTATATGCTCTAGCTAACACACATTTTGTAGAGATTTTTCTTTTAAGGATAATTTTTACATAGGTTCAAAAAATACCCTCAAAAGAGAGGGTAGTCACAGGGGTTTATCATATAGATCAGGCTATCTAAATGCACTCAGACTACAATTTTCAACACATGGGTACATAATACAAAATCATATTTAGTAAAAACCCATAGGAAATATTGACACATCTTAGTTACAGTTACATAGAAATCAGAATAGTTGGACATTAGTACCCAAATTGGGACACTATCACCACATGGTGTTACTATCCAAGGTATGGAGCTACTATCTACTAGCCTTAGTTTTAGAAAATTCTAGATTGACCAGAAAAGTATAGTAGATACAATCTAGGTTTTACACAAGTTTCGTTATAGATTACTAGTTTTTCCTCAGTTTAGTTTAGATTCATACTAGTTTGTTCAAATTTGGGGCATTACGCACAGCATGATCATTCCCATTTCAATTCTATTCCTCAAATACATATTATTACAACTTAGTCTAGAATCTATATACTTAGTTATCAAATTTGGAGGCATGTGTTTGGAACATTATTTTTGTATGCTCACTTATACATCATTTGATCAAATGGAATGATAAACTCCATGTCATTCTCTATATTGTACACATTAGACACCATGTTCTATTTTACACACTAGATTCATGCCTTACTCCATCTGCAATGGTTGGTATTCTTGAGTGGCCACAAAGTTGACATACATAATTTTAATTACATTTTAACATCTCTAGTTATATCATACACTTTTAGTTTTAGATGCATCTACTACACATGAGTAGGTAATGATTGAGTCATATCTACTTGAGTTCTTAAGCCACTTACATGAGAAGGTTGGACACACCATCAGTCTAATTCAAGTTATTCATAGGTCATGATCCACCATACAGGGGTGGGCAATGATGGAGTCAAAATTAGATTGATTTCTTGAGCCACCCACACATGGGGATTGAGGAAGCCACTAGCTCAGTCTAAGTTATTCATCGATTGATCACTATTTACATATACACACATAGGTTGTCATCAAGTTTATGCATTTATTTACGTACCTAGTGAGGTGTATTCATTCATTTCCTCTATCTTATATATTTACTTAGTTTTGTCTTTTACTTTTGATATCTCTTAAGCAAGGACTGATCTATGCATATTTGATTTATAGGACACGTAATGGATCATGATTCACATACTTAGATCTAGGCTCACAGGATTCACCTCTTAGGTAAGTCTAGGTACCCTTCTTTTTCCTTTTTCTTAGTCATTTTACTTTTTTGTATTTTTAAAATAAAAGGGGGGGATGTATTCACCTAAAAATGACACTTGAGTGTTAAGAGTGTTACTTGAGACCACCCATCCCTAGCTTAACCCTAGATCTCTTGGGGCCTATTTAGACACCTATCAAGCCTTCATGTAGGCCACACACATTGTTAAACATCCCTAAAGTAGTCCCATACCCTCATTTTAGCATCTTAGCCCAAAGTGACTTAGGTTTTGCCACCTGAACACTAGCACCATAATAGGGATAATAGTGCCCCATGGTGCTAGTGTCCTAGTTTTGGTGCTATTATCATTTTTCCTCCTTTTTCTACTAACAGATATATTTTCAAATAATTAACCACCTAGGGTTGGCCTAGCCCTCTTTTAAGACCTGCACAAGTACTAGAAAAATATATATACATGACTTTTATCCCTTTGTCCATTAAATAGAATTCATATGCAAATTACACAAATAAACTTAGAACAAGTTGTGCACAATCAATATTATTAATCATTATTCTACCCTAATTTTGCATACAACCATCTATAACATTCCTAATCTCAGACTATGTAGGTTTCTATTCTCAAGCATACTCAAAGCACTCAAGCCAATATTTATACTAGCTTCACTTGTACTTGCACTAGCACATAGGTGGAGTTAACTACATCAGGCTTGATCACTCTTCAGATTATTGGTATGTAGGTAACTCTCATCATGGTGAGGTGCTAAGGATGCCTAACCTACCCCACTAACAACATACTTTACTATGTGTGCCTATTGGATGCCCTAACAAAATAAAGGTTTAGGGTTTATACATGAAATCAATTAACATAGGTCATATATAGAGATCCAAAACTCATGTGCATAGGAACATGCTTGATAGACCCAAACACATGTGCACCCAAAAGCTTAAAAAGTTATGCATAGAGGACACTAACGCTAAAACAAAGACATTAGTGCCATATGGTGCTAATATCCAATTAAGATGCTACTATCTAAAAAGGGTTTTGATACCTGGATCTTATTCATGACACTCAGATCAGCCTCTGTCTCCATTTACATCCTCTAGATCTCCCATTTCAGTCATTTTCAAACTAAATACTTATTTACATGATATATTGTTATTTTTAGAAAAATCAAACTAAGTCATTTCTATTACAAATCAATGGCTATATTTATTACATATTTCTATCCTGATTTACTATACTTAGACCTTTATCAACCAATTATTTACATTCACTAAGTTCTAAAAATTTAAAATAAGTACAATGGATTATGGAATAAAATACAAGAATAGTGATCAATTCTTCTTGACATGATATTCAAACTTAGATTATATGGGTAATAATGATGATTGAAAATCTACTTCTAGATATGTGTTCTTTTTGGGATTTGGTCTTATGTCATGGAGATGCAAGAAGTAAAACTTTATCTCTATCTTACATGGAAGCATAATATCATGCTATAAAAGGAGTTATCTGTGAAGATATATGGTTACATCACATTTTGGAAGGATTGTGAGTACTAGAAAAATAACATACTATCTTATATTGTGATAATAAAGGTGTTCTCACACCATATTTAACCATTTTTAAAAAAATAGTGTTTTGTAAATTAGACTCAAAATTCTACAATTCATGTTCTTACACCATCCTTTAATTTTGAGTGTAGCCATCTCAAATTATTTATAGAAGTTCAGATTTCTCAATTTTTAAGAAAAACATGTCCATGAATAGGCCCCTTTTTGTCCCCCAACTTTGTGCATTTACCCATAACAAATAAATTTGTCAAGGTGACACAAATATCACTCAATTTGTGTGACTTTTGTGTTGCCTCAACCTATAAAATTATAAACATAAAGTGGGAGGCTCCAAAATATCTCCCACTTTATTATTTCATTTTGACAGACAATGATAGAATGAGAAAACATATAACAATGGAAGGAGAGAGGAAAAGAGAAAGAGAAAGGAACAAAGGAAAGGAGAAAGGACAATAGAGAGGACAAAGGAGAAAAAATAAATAATGGCATACCAACAAAATTATGGATTAAAAGTAAGACCACTAATGTAAGTATGACTTCCAGTACAAGTAGAGAATGAAGTAGTGGAAGAGTATGTGGAGCCTAAATGAAAAAAATTAGCGGTATCTCAATAGAGTTATTACCTAAATTTCATTAGATATTATGTAAACCCTAAGAATTAAAATGTTGAATAAATCATGGTTAAAAACCTCATGATAATTTTTAGGAAATAAACTCTAGTTATTTTTTGAAAATTGACAACAAGAAACCCTAGTTCTTAAATGGAAAATAAATTATAGGAAATAAACTACAAAAAATAATATATATTTAAGGAATCCTATTGGCAATGAAAATTTTGAGTTCTAAAACTCCTACTTTTGGCTTAGGATGAGTGGATTTTAAAAATTGCCTTTTCTTAAATACCTATAGTGTTTTCCATAAAACACATTTGTACATTTTTTTGAAACCATGGCATTCAATGAGCGAACATTTGAATAGGGATGTTTCTCTAGGATGTCTTAAAAAAATTCTAGCAAATTTTGAGCATACCCTAAAATCAATGCATTCCATAAACTATTTTTTTATTAGGGATTTTTTTCAAATATTTATCATATAACATTTCATGGCCATGAAATGTTTTTTAAACCCTAGCCTAACATAGAAACAAAAAAAATATAGGATTAAAATAGCTTCTCTCTTGGTTTGGTGTAATCTCATGTGTATTCCACATTACTATTTCTCACTATTCTTGTAGTGTGAAACTTGAAAAAAAGTTCTAGATGTATAGTAGAATGTAAAATATCAATATAAAAAATCACTAATTTGGGGTAATCTTGTGTGCATTATTTGTTATTTTAAATCCTTTGCATTTTGTTTTTGGATGTTAAAGATGTGCTTTCACTAGTAAGGTGTCTCACCTTACTCATATTATTAGGAGGCCATTGGATACCATCTTTTGTGTCAACTATAGCATTCATTCTTCGACACAACATGATATGGATGAGGATTTTGATGGATATTATGGTCCACCTCAATGCTTTTCTGTGAGTGGATGTCCCCCATTCTCTACATGCCCACCACAATGGTATAAATTTACAGTCTATTTTGTAATTAAAAAGAGTTTTTTTATTCAAAACTTCTAATTATTTAATTAGATAATGACATTCATACTAGTTACAGGGACATGTAGGATCCAGATGATAGAGACCATCACATTAGTATGAGTGGATGCCCATCAATCTCTAGGTACCTAGTTATGAGGTATAAATTTATAGTTTATTTTTTAATTGAAAATATTTATTTTCATTAAACAATTCTAATAAAACTTAATTATGACATGTTTATTTCCCATAAAAACTAGTAGAAGGATGAGGGAACTAGGGGGAGTAAATCATTACTTTTTATTATGGACTTGCCACTGAGATAAATTTTTAGTTTAGTTTTTTATTAATATTTTTATCATTGAGTAATTCTAATACAACTTGATTATGGCAGATCTACTTTGCATATTGATCGGTTGGAGGATGAGGGCACTAAGAGAAGTATACATTTATGTTTTATTATTTAATTGATTGATTTATAGATTATAGTAATTTTATTACATATCCATGTCATGTGTAAAACATTATCATCATGCTTGTAATAAAAAAAATCCAAGACCCAAAGAACAAGGGTTCATTCAATAAAGACTCAATGACATACTTACAAAAGGATTAGTGAGGGAGGACAATGACGTAGGGCCACTGCTACCAATGTCAAATGATAATATACACTCTCATCTTATTGTTGAGGCTTATAAACACCAAGTATTAGGCTTACTGGGAATGAATATGTATGTAAATAGAAATGTGAGGATATTAATGGATGCTTCGGGAAAGTAAGTATTATAATATGTTTTATTTGAGAATTTTAAAGTTTATTTATTTTAGTTTATTGTTTTATTAGTTTGTCTATTTTAAAATTATTTATTTGTTTATTCGTACCGATTGATTAAATTATTTATCTCAAATATTTTTAGGTTTCAGGTATTTCAAGAAAAAAATAGTTGATAGAGCCCAAATATTATAAATTTTCATTTTGCCATCTAGACACATATAAAATATCGATTTAGAAATGCATAAAGCTTATTACCATAATTTAGGATGAGTTTGAGAGTCCCCTTTGGTAAAATTTTATGTCATCATGATTTTTCATGTATTTCATTGACTTACCCAATAATCAGTGACACAATCTTATAAAATTGGAGAGCTCAACAAGGAATGGGTGATTTTCATCTGCATTTGATAGGGGTAGATCCCTCATATGAGAGGGTTTTTTTGTTTTTTTTTGTTTTTTTGAATAATTTTAACCTAAAATTACAAAAATGATAGAATAAGAAAGGAAAGAGAGAAAAGGAAAAAAGATAGGAAAGGGAGAGGGAATGGGAAACCCTTTAGTGGAATATTGTCATATGTTGTTAAGATCTACTATTACTTTCATATGTTGTTTTGTTGTTTGATGATACATTGTGACTTTAAAGACATTTATATCTAATTATTTTACATTATAAGCATTTATTATGATATTAAAAACATGTTATTAATTGCTATACTACAGTTTATGTATTTGATTTGTTTACATTATATCAAATCAGTAATGTTGATGTCATGTTTATGATTGTAGGTGACAATGAAGTAATGAGCTAGGTTTAGGCCTAAAACACTTTGATCATATGGAAAAATTATTTTATACAGGTAAATTAAGGTCGAGGTAAAATAATGAGATCCAATTGGTTCATCTTTTGTATGTATTTCTATCTTGTGTTGTGAACTTCTTAATACCGTGCTTGTTATTTCCAATTACATTTGGAAGCCGTCATTGGCACTTGGCCAATTATGCTTCTTGGTCTTTATTTATTTCAAATGTGAATGTCTTCATCATTGATAAATGAATTATGTTAGTCTTGTGCTATGAAACATCATCTCTATTTTATATTTGAAGTATTATCTGAGAAGTTTTAGGACTTAGCTGAGGGTGGTAATCAATGTTTTAATGATTATATCTTTGAACATTAATACCTAGTCAAATGTCATTGACTTAGTTGATGATGGAAGTATGAAATGTCTTAATTTTGTTTTACATGGTCATCATTATAATTGGAAGAAATTAATTTCTATGTTTTGGAAACCTTATGATTATGTTGATGTTCGATGTAGGTCAAATAACCTAATCATTCTAATTAGGGTTTAAATTATGTTGCATGTTGAAATTCAAGCATCTAGTTTTATTTACTGGGAACTCCCACTTGGCATTGTGATTAGGATTGAGACGTGGAGAATTTGGGGAGGACTATGTGTTTCCTTATGGACATGAATGCATATAGACCTCAGATTTTGCTAGGGAGCATTCTATTTTTTTAGTGACTATGAACATGAAGAAATAGGGGTTAAAAACCTATGTTTGTGGACTATGTAAGAAGTTTTTGTAGTTTTTGGGTTCAAGTTAGAGTTTAAGGAGGAAATAAAGAAGAGAGAAAGAAGGAAAAAGAAGCACAACATGACCACAAGTTTTTTCTCTAAAATAAGTAAGTCTATTTTTACATTATTATGAAGAATAATGGCTATTAAATGGTGGTAAAAACCCTATGGGGGAGAATGAGATGCATGAGGGGTAAATTTTCTCTCAGAGCTCCTTTGTTGTTATATATACATGAATATTATAGTTGGAATACTACTTGCTTTGTGGTGAAAATTGAAACCCAATAGATTTTTGAGGAAACCTAGTGAAGTGGTTAAAGGATATTATAGCATAATTTATCTCATTCAATCATGCAATAAAAGGATCTGAACATAGAAAATATTTAAACACAAAACTATATTATTTTATTCATACCCTCTGATAATTCTACACCCTCTAATTCTAATTAATTCCTTTTAACATATTACAAATATATAAAATACCATCTTATAATCATGGAAATCTTCTCTACTTATAATATCTCCCAATTTATTATATTTGTGAGTTGGTTGAACAACTCCACTCACGTATAATAATATAATAACAAATACTAATCATAATATTGTTATATAACAATATTTTGATTAAAAAACTAATTAAGTATATTTACCTCTTGGTAAATATCAACCTGTAAATACTCAAACTTACATAATGTGAAAACTAATCCCAACATCCCCCCCGCCCCGCCGCCCCCCCCCCCCCCCCCCCTCCCCGCCCCCAATAGTTTTTACATTGTAAAATATATCTCTTTTTCTAATTATAGTGTGCCACCTCCGTGTGCTCATGATCTTCTCTACATACATGTCCCATCACACATCTCTTCCTTCACACTCATCTGCAATTAGTTTTCCAGGTTCACTAATAACCTTACAAAATATTTTCATAGGTTCACCAATAACCTAACAAAATAGTTTTCTCAGGGTCACCACTAACCTTACAATATGGTTTTCTCAGATTCACCACTAACCTTAAAAAATGGTTTTCATAGGTTTACCACTAACCTTTCATCATGATTGATATAATGCTTTTTAGATCAACATTGTCCAATGTAAATATATAAAAGGGGTTACATGAGAATATTATTCAGAAGTGAATAGGTATAATTATTTTTATTTTTCACACATGCTAAAAATTAAATTTAACTACCACACCACACTAAAAAACCTGAAATCCACGCAATTGAAAATAACACATCACACAAAATGTCACAACATTATTGGTGTGGCCCCATTGTTGACAACCTATGAAAGCTTGATGAAAGACCTCCATCTTTTGTGTATCCTCTAACCTCCAATATGTCATTGTTTACTCAGCTGGTATGTTGATGTAGTTCAACTGATGAAAATTTATTCTTTAACTGCCGAATGCATTTTTTTCTGTCAAACATCGATGTTTTGTCAGTCAAGCGTTCTCGAATTTGATATCAACCTCATATCCATCTTCGAGAATTTTTTAGATTTTATTATTTTGAAATTACATAAATTGAATGTCACATTCAAATGATAATACGTCTTTATACTTTTAAACATTTTTTGACATTTTTACAATATTACAAGACACTTTACAAAAAATGACTCAAATAACGTTAACCTAATTCACCTAAATGAGACCCTAATATTCACTTAAATAATAAGACAACATACTTTTAACTCAAAATTCAAAATAAATAATTCAAATTGTTATTATAAAACTAATGAAACTAACAATTGACTATATTATTTAGAAATGTATAGACTTGCTTTTTAAACATGACAATATTTGATAATAACTCAGATCTATTTGACTTTGACAACTATTATATAGAGTTTTAAATGACTCGAAACTCTTTCTAAAGATCAAACCTATATCAAAAATCCAAAAGACTGTTTCCAAACAAAATGACATACATTATTTATTATAAGGGATCGACACATAAAACAATATTGTCACTATTTTAAAAAACCAAATGACATTAAACAAATATAATAAAACCTATTTTATAAAAACATAAGACTTACTTAAGGAAAAGGCACACTTTGACCTTGGAATTACAGTGGATAAATTGCATGGAGATCTCCCGAGGACATGTGGACAGTTGCGAGGCGTCAGACAGATGCGTGCTTGAGTGGATCAAATAGCGAACCTTTTATATGATACACATGAAGGTCTCAACAAAAAATGAATGAGATTATATTGACACAGGTGGCAATATGAACCGTATGAAGATGTATCAAACCAAATCGTAATGATCACATAGTCAAGCTAACTGTTGAAGAATTCTGCGTAAACCAGATACAACGCAAATGGTATGGTGGTTGAAAAAATGGTAGAGAACAATGCTAAACAAATCTGGGCGATGTTGAAAAAGAATCTGAATAATGAGAAGGTTTGGGCGATGTTGAAGTCTCAAGCCAACATAGAATGAAACCAGATCTGATCGAAACAGAAGGTTCGTGCAATTGTAAATGGACTGAAAGTGTCATCATAGATGAAAGACTATGACGAGTAACTGATATTTGTTGCATGCAAGAACCAAAATTCTCTGATGGTTTTAATAACTGAACAGCTTGTAAATCTGCGTATTATAATCACCCTTTGAGCTAAATTGATCAACGATAGATCCAAAGGAAACACAATAAAAGCTTTTATGGGGAAACACCAACTTCAAACAAAGATCTCCACAAAGCTAATAACTTAAACTAGTAGCTAATGTGTACTTACAAAAGAAATTATCATAAACTAAAGGCATCCACAAGGACAAAGTTCAAAACTGCTACCCCTCACAAATTTTTAGGATTTCATCACAGAAAACCCGGTCTGATACCAAACGAAGCAGTTAAAGGATCTTATAGCAAAATTTAGATCATTCAGACCATGCAGCAAAAGGATCCGAACATAGGAAATATTTAAACATAAAACTATATTATATTATTCATAATTTATCTGATAATTCTGCATACTTTGATTTTAATTAATTCCTTCGAACATATTACAAATATATAGAATACCATTTTATAATCATGTAGAGCTTCTTTACCTATAATATCTCCCAATCTTTTATATTCTTGAGTTGGTTGAACAACTCCACTCATGTATAACAATATAATAATAAATATTAATCGTAATATTGTTATATAACAATATTCTGATTAACAAACTAACTAATTATATTTACCTCTCGATAAATATCACTCTGTAAATACTCAAACTTTGACAATGTGAAAACTAATCTCAACACCTTGGTGAGTACGGGTATTTGGAATCATCTTACCACTTTAATGGCATAAAGATGAGTTTATATGAGAATGTAGTTGCTTGTTCTCTTTTCTTAAATGGTGTTGGGTGCTTTTTATACCTATGTGTTTCCTAAATGATTATGTTGTGAGATGCATTGTGTTTGTGTGTGCTTGTGATGGTTTGGTATTATGTTTGTTGTGTGGACCTGGATCTCATTATTTAGATGTGCCTCTTGTTCATTTATTTTTATGAACCTAGAGCCTCCGTGTGGTGTCCTATTCTAGCCCCAAATTGATGGTTAGGGTGGTTAGGGTACCACCAATGGATGGGCTCATATTATACATTACTCAAGTTTCATTCTTGGTTACAAAATATGGTTTTTGTTGGTTATGTTTGTATGGTTTTGAGGTGGATTCATGATGGTGTCAATGATATTGAGGTACTTGACATCTTACAATTGACACTTTTTGTACATTTTATTTTCATTAGGAATAGGCAATCTATTTCATTTTTAATGTTAAGCCATTTTGAAGATGGCATGAAAGTATTTATTACCTTGTTGTAATATGTTTTGGATAATGTTGCATCAAAATTCATATGATATTTGTTAATATTACATTGTTAAGAATAACCAATCAAACCTATTTTGAATAATAAAAATGTTAGCAAATTTATTTACTTATTCTATTATTATATTTTTATTGTTTAAATGAAAATGTTAGTTTATGATATATATTGTTTCACCTTATAGTTAACCTTCTTGGGGAGAGAAAACAAGTTATTTTTGACACCTTTTTATGCTAGTTGTTTTTAAGATTTCCTCTTAAGAAATTATGAAGCTTTATTTATGTTTGAATTATTTCAAGGTGGATATAAGGAAAGCATGATAGTTAGGAACGTATGCAATTTTTTTTTATAATTTGTGGAAGTTGGATAACTTGGTTGTTATTATGAAATACACTTGTTTAGCAAAGGCAAATTAATAATTGGGACTTGTCCTCATTATCCATTATTTGATATAAAATAATGTGGAGGAGCAATAATAAATTATTGGTTATTTATTGATGGTTAATATTATTATTGTTGAGTTTTGTGACTTGCTTCATAAAGACTGTGTATTATTCCATAGTGAATAGTTTCTGTTAATGTGAACATGATTAGACATATGGCATATTTTATATATCATTGTTCGAAGTCTAGGAAACATGTTTATATTGTTGAGTATTCAATCTTAAAAGGATTACGTTGGATCAAAGTGCACTTTGTTTATGAAAAATGTGTTAAACATTTAAAGCTTATAACATACATTGGTTGTATATTAAATTATATTTAATGTTCCACTTGAGACATTTCATGTTTAATTAGTTTGTGAAGATTAAATAAGTAAGGTCAGTTATCTTGCATGTATTTCAAATGATTATAGTGTATGATTTCGAATTTAGTTTATGTTATATGCAAATGAGACTTTGTAATTTTCCTTATAAAACCAAATTGATTGTTGAAGTCATTAACTCAGCTATATATTGACCTGTGTAATTCATTTTATAACATCAATGATAAGATTTTTAAAAAAAAGTAACATATTTATGATAAGAATTAGGTTATATTATTATCTTGTTAAGGTCATGTAACATTGGGTTATTGATGCAGTTTTATGTTATTTTGGTAAGATGAATGCATATCATAAATATGAAAATGAATTGTTAAGATTGCATATTATTTTAAATTGACATGAATAGACATTCATATTATAAATAAATTTAGTGTGGATGTTATTTGAATATATGATAATGAAAATGAAATTCATAATGGACTTTAATGCTTGGTAGTTTGTTATATGGTGGATTACCTCACTTAACTAAGCTCAATAAGGTTGAAATGATTAAGTAGATGTTGCATAACTAATTATGAGGGTCCTTTGTGGTATCATTTTAAATTTAAATGCATGTTGTTTTTATAATAGAATTATGATGATAGAAGTTATTATGGATATTTAAGGTCTTTTATATATAATAAACTTAAGATAAATCTGCATGTCTAAAGTTAGAACTATAAAGTATGGAACTATTTTTAAAGGAATCAATTACATTTGTGATTTTTCTTGTCTATTATAGTATTTATAAAAATTTATGGACTTAACCTATTTGTTTGGAAAGAATATTAAATAAACTTAACATAATGTAAATAGTGGCCTATTATATGGCATTGCAAACATGTTCTAATTGTGTGGTGATATATGTTCATGCTTGATAAGAAAATTTATTCTTTCTATTTAAATTTAAATTTTATGATGCATTGTTAGAATATTTATATAAACAATGGAAATTGGTATATGTTTTCGGAGGACTTTTAACATGTCCATGAGAGGCAATTTTAGTTAACTAAAATTAACTAAAGATAATTAAAATTGTTATTTTATAAGTTGGTGAATGATTTCTCCTTGTTGAATTATTTAACTTGTGAAGTAATGTTATGTAAATAATGTTGTAACCTAAGTATGTCCCTAGAAACATAGAAACCTACTTCCTTGTAAAACTTCATGGACTCTTGGGAGCTCTTTTATCTTTATGTATGGTTGAAACTATATCATAATTGATTGAATCTTATGATTATATTGAGCACAGAACAATCTGAACTTGGATGATCTAAAATATTGTTGTGATTAAATAATTTTCACCATTATGCATGACACACTAATATGGAGTTTAATTTTTTTTTTTTTTTTAAATTTATTGAATCATAACTTCCAAAACTAGAATCCTTAGCCAAGTTACCTAAACCAATCCAAGTTGTAAGTTTAGTTGTGAAGTGTTAATGGCATTATCCACTGCTCTGCCCCATTTGTTGAAATAAAGGGTCTTGCAAAGGCTAAGTGCATGCCTTGGATTTATTTTCAGAATTTATGAATAACACGTAACTTAAATTTGTAATACCATTCATAATTACCATAGGTGAATGAAAATAATTTCATATATAACTTCAATAAACATTTTAAAATTGATTAAATATATACAAAAATAATTATTGAAAAACTAACATCATAACCTTAAAAATTAAGTTTTTTGAAAATTAACTTTTAAAAATTTATAAAAAATAAATATAAAAAACTAAAAAACTTAAATAATAAAAAAAACTCATACCTTCTCTTACAAATGTATTTATAAATAAAACACAAATTTAAACATTAAAATTTTTTAAATCTATTAATCTCTTCCACATACATATAACACAATGAGATAGAATATTAAGAAAAATGGGAAGAATGGAATCTTGATTCAATGAAAAATATCCATTTTATACACTTTTGAGGATACAAAGTAGTTAGAAAACTAATTTTTGACCTATCTTGCACTTAAAACTTCACTTGTGTGGATCCACTTTTCTTGATTTTACATTCATGAAAACTTTACAAAATTATGTGTAATTGTGTCTTTTACCTTTTGAAAATTTTAATAGATTTCGAAAATAAATAATTTAATTTAATATTATAAAATTATTAAAAGTTTAAATATTATTTAAATTTAATTTAATTTTATTTTATTGAAGAGTATATTTATATTAGTATAAATAAATAATGGTACAATATTAATTATACTAAAAAAATGGATGGATAAAGTTATTCATATTGAAATAAGAAATTTTTGAAAAAAGATAAAATTTAACAAAGGATCAAAAATGTCCACACTAAAAATGTCACATCAAATTGTTATAAGTGTGAAACAACAAAAAAAGGTGCACATAAAAACAAATGTAATGAAAGAAAACATTTATATTGTAGTAATAGACAAGGCGCTGGAGGGGGCAATAGAGGAGGTAGATCTTACGAATTGTCACCCCATCTCCTTGAACAAGAGGGTCTTCATCCACAGGGAAGAGATCCCACCCATCATTCTATTGAAGATTATTATTTTCTTCATTGTGTTAATCAGAGAAGATAGCAAAAGCCATATGCAAAAACTTGACTTGTGAGGGAGGGTCTGAGTCTCTTCTATCACCTCCTTCAATAGTAAATCCATGAAACCAATCACACCGAAAAGATTTTAGCTAAATTTTACTTGATAATATTTTCATCCTCAATATATACAACTGCTTTTACATAATATTGAGCACTTTTAAATTACATTATTTTATCAATTCATTTGTGAATTTATTTAAGTCACTTTATATATTTTTATTAACTTAATTCATTGAAAGAAATTAATGTAATTTAATATTATAAAATTATTAAAGCTCAACATAAACCATACCAATTGAGGTGCACCTTAAATATTTAGTGGGAAATAAAAATAATTATGATCACGTTGATTATGACTTATTATTAGCTCTTTATATAATTTTCCCTTTAAATTTGACCCTAATCTTATGACTTACCATGTCAATTAGGTGATAAAATCAATATACACATTTATGTTGGCTCTTTATATTTTTTTCTTTTAAATTTGACTCTAACTTTACGACTTACCTTATCCATTAAGTGATAAAGTCAACATACACATTTATTGTTGGCTCTCCATAAAAAAATTTATTTAAATTTGATCCTAATCTTAGGACTTATTTTATCTATTGGCTCACTTATCTTATCTATTGGCTCATAAAAGTCAACATACACCATTAGTTTCATCTATGTATTGATATTTTTATTGAACAAATTGTCTTGATAGTCGACATGATAAAGACCACGTGACAAATTGAAGGACCATATGACAATTTACATTTTTTTCATTAATTGTTGATTCCACTTAAAATCAAATTATTATCGAATAAAAACAATTTTACTATTCAATATGAAATTGACATCTATATATTAATACTTTTATTGAACAAATCCCTTTGACAACCCACATAAAAACCAGGTGCCGAATTGAAAGACCATGCCACGATTTACCTTTTCTTCGTTAATCGCCTATGCCACTTAGAATTAATCGCCGATCCAACTGAAAATCAAATTATCGTCGAATAAAACAGTTTTGTCATTCAAAATAAAAATTCAATTTCTTTAAATTGTTTGGCTCAATCAAATTTAGGAGCGGGAGGCCAAAATTTAGCCAAATATAACGGAAAGATAGAAATTTTACATAAAAAAGAAGTGGACTGCTCCAATATTGAAGCAGCGCCGTCTACAATAACAAAGCGGATTAATCCTTCTTTCTGTTTAAATCTGAACTGCAAATTGTATGTAGAGAGAAAGCTGAGTATTAACAAGATCCTTTCGATGGAAAAGACAAAGAAACCCTACCGCGGTCATGATAAAGGATTTATTGCTTTGATTACCTGTCTTTGCGTTTCTGGAGGAAGCGCAGCAGATATTTGGAGCCAATCATCTTCATTTCCGTGCAATTTGTTATTGTTAGAGTATAATTTCTATCTCAATCTCCTCCCTTACCGTTATGTTGGAATTTTTTTGATGGATTGATTGTTTGGGAACTAAATTTGAGTGTCAAAATGATATATTATGATTAATAGAAGATTTGGGATTATTAGCTTTCAATTTGTGCTTGTATACAATGGTTGTGGCTATTATTGACTTGTTTGCTCTTTTTAGAAGCTTGTATTGGCGTGTATGCTGGTTAGATAAGAGGTTAATTTATGGAGTTTTATGATCGATATGCCAATTTTTCCTTCATTATTATGAGCTTTTCTTTCTCTCTTTTTTTTTTAATTTTTTTTAATCACGTTGTTAATTTAAGGTTTTATTTAAATGCAATTTACATAAACTTTAATATTGATTGTTATCATTTTATCCATTATTATTGTTGCATTGTCGAATGTTAAAACCAATGGAATGAACACTTGAATTTAGTGGTAAACTAACTAAATGTAAAACCTTAAAAAATGATTTATCAAAGCACTAATTGTTTGTCACTTTTGAAATGTACACGAAACCCATGATAACTAAGCATAAAACAAACACTACACATCTAACTGTGCAAGCCCCTGCATACCATTAAAACTAAGTTTTAGATGCACACCAACAATCCCCTTGACCATAGTAGATCATAATGAGAGATTGAGTTAAATTAGTGCATTGTGCCATAGACCTTAGGGAGACCTACCTCATTAAACTTATTTAGGAAGAGGCTTAACGAGCTTCACTACCCTGAGAGCCTAACATTGGCGAGCCATGCCAAATGACACATCAATAAGGAAGTGGTCCCATGGGAGGGGAGCTCCTAAATTTTCTTAGGGGGTAGTGCAGAAGGAATTTAGGAGCATATATAACAAAAGTGGTATCATGGAATAAAAATTCTAGGAGATAATATTTAAAATTATTATATTTTTAGTTATAATTAAAGTTTACTTAATTTTTGTCCACTCATATATTTACAACTCGTAGAATATCTTCCTACAAAATAGAAGCACATATGGAGAACTCTCACTCCCCCTTTTTTTCACCCCCTTAAACTTCCTCCCTAAAAAATAGCCAACTCCTCACTTTTAGGAAAAGATTCTAAAATTTCTTTATACCATGCTTTTCATTTTTCATGGGGCCACCCGCTAATTAAAAATAGGAGCGGCCCCCTCCATGAGACCCCTGCCTAAGTTGTACTTTCTATTTTGAGTATATCTTAGCATAGTAAATTTAGTATATATTTATTCAAGTTTTTAAATAAATTGCACTATTATAGAGGTAGTTTACCACCTGTGTACCCTGGTCTATCTCTAACTCTTTAACCCTAGACTCCCTAATCTAAATTTTAGGATTAAATAATTATAGGGACATGTCGGATCCAACTAACAGGGAGAAGGTATAAATTTATAGTTTATTTTTAATTAAAAATATTTATTTTCATTGAATAATTCTAAAAATTTTTAATTATGACGTGTTTATTTCCCACAAAGACCAATGGGAGGATGATGGAATTAGGAGGAGTAGACATAATTCATTTGTTATTATGGAATTGCGATAGAGATATAAATTTGTACTTTATTTTTTGATTAAAAATATTTTTTATCATTGAACAATTCTAGTACAACTTTATTATAACAAGGCTACTTCCCATTTTGACTAGTTAAATGATGAGGGCACTAGACTCTAGAGAGGTATAAATTTATGTTTTATTAATTAAATTTATTTGAATTAATTTAATTATAAATTCATTTAATTTTATTACATATCCATGTATTGTGTATAACCTTCTTATCTTACTTGTAAGAAGAAAAAATCTAAAATCCAAACAACAAGAGTTCGTTCGACGTAGCCTTAATGACATACTTCCAAAAGGATAACATTGGGGAGGACAATGATGTAGGGACACTGCTACCAATGTCAAATGATAATATAAACTCTCATCTTATTATTGAGGCTTATAGACACCGACTGTTAGGCTCACTATGTCAAATGATAATATAAACTCTCATCTTATTATTGAGGCTTATAGACACTGAGTGTTAGGCTCACTAGGAATGAAGATGTATGCAAATAGAAACATGAAGATATTAACGAATACTCAAGGAAAGTAGGTATTTATAACATGTTTTATTTGAGATTTTTAAAGTTAATTTATTTTGTTTTATTAATTTATTACTTTATGTTATTTTAATATTATTTAATTATTCATTTATAGGGTTTGATTAAATTATAATATATTTATCTCAAATATTTTTGGGTTTCAAGTATTTCAAAAAAAATAGTTGATATAACCCAAAAATTATAAATTTTCATATTACCATCTAGACACATAAAATACTAGTTGAAAAACTCATAAATCTTGTCACTAGAATTTAGGATGAGTTTGGGAGTCCCTGTTGGTAATATTTTATGTCATCACACTTTTTCATGTATTTCATTGACTTTCCCAATAAACAGTGATATAATCTTGAAAAATTGGATAAATCATCAAGGAATGGGTGATTTTCATGTGCGTTTGAGAGGGTATATCCTTCATATGATAAGGTATTTTTTTGGTTTTTTGAATAATTTCAACCTGAAAGTACAAAAATGATAAAACAAGAAAGGAAAGAGAGAAGGGAAAAAATACAGGAAAGGGAGAGAGAATGGGAAACCTTTTAGTGGAATAATGTCATATCTCATTCAGACCTGCTTCTACTTTCATATGTTTTTTATTGTTTGATAATACAATAGGACTTTCGAGACATTGCTATTTTATTTTTTACATTATGAGTATTTATTATGATATTACAAACATGTTACTAATTACTATACTAAAATTTATATATTTGATTTGATTTTATTATATTAAACTGATAATGCTGATGTCATGTTTATGATTGCATGCGATAATAGATTAATGAGATAAGTTAAAGCTTGGAACACTTCAACTAGACAGACACTTTAGTTTATACAGGTAAATGAAGTTGAAGTAAAATAATGAGATCCAATTAGTTCACCTATTGTGTGTATTTTCATCTTGTGTTTTGAACTTCCCAATACTATGCTCGTTTTTTTTATTACATTTGGAAGTCATCATCGGCACTTGGTGAATTGTGCTTCTTGCTCTTTATTTATTTCAAATTTTAATGTATTCATCATTTTTAAAGAAATTATGTTACTCTTGTGCCATGAAACATCATATCTATTTTATTTTTGAAGCATTGATTAGGAAGTTTTGGGACTTATCCCATGGTGGTAATCATTGGTTTAATGATTATATATTTAAACATTAAAATACTTAGCCAAATGTCATTGACTTAGTTTATCATGGAATTGTGAAATGTTTTGATTATGTTTTGCATGGTCATCATGGGAATTGGAAGAAAGTCATTTATAAACTTTGGAAACATTATGATTATGTTGATATTTGACGTAGGTTAAATAACCTAATCATTTTGATTAGGGTTTCACTTGTATTGCATGTTGGAATTAAAGAATTTAGTTTTGTTTGTTGGAAACTTACACTTAGCATTGCGATTGGGAGTGAGAAGCGAAGAAGTTGGGGAGGACTGTGTGTTGCCTTATGGCCATAAGTGCATGTAGATCTCAGATTTTGATGGGGAGTGTTCTATTTTGTTTAAGTGACTATGAACATGAAAAAATGGGGCTTAAAAACTTATTTTTATGGACTGTATAAGAAGAGTGGGAATTTTGGGCATTCAAGTTGGAATTCGAGGATGAAACAAAGAAGAGACAAGGAAAGAAAAAGAAACACAACATAATCATGGATTTTTTGTTTAAAAATGTAAGCCTATATTTACATTACTATGTAGAATAATGGTTATTAAATGGAGGTAAAAACCCTAGAAGAGTGAATGGGATGTGTGAGGGACAAGTTATTTCTCAGAACTCCACCATTATGTATACATGATTGTTATAGTTGGAATACTACTTGTTTTATGGTGAAAATTGAAACCTAATATATTTTTGAGGAAACCTGGGTGGGTATGGATATTTGGAATCATCTCACTCCTTTGATGGTATAAAGATGAGTTTATGTGAGAATTCAATTGCTTATTTGCTCTCTTTTCTTAAATGGTGTTGGGTGTTTTTATACCTATGTATTTACTAAACAATGATGTGTGTTGTATTGTGTCTTTTTGTGTTTGTGATGGCTTGATATTACGCTTGTTTTATGGACCTAGATCTAATTATTTAGATGTGCCTCTTGTTCATTTATATTTCGACTTAGAGCCTCTGTGTGGTGACTTATCCTAGTACCAAACTTATGGTTGCGGTGGTTAGGTACCACCGATGGATGGGCTCAATTATACACTACTCAAATTAGGTGCTCGGTTACAAATATGCTTATTGTTCGTTATGTTTTCATGGTTTTGAAGTGGATTCATGATGGTGTCAATGATAGTGAGGCACTCTTACAATTGTTTCTGGTTGTATCTTTTTTCCATTTGGAGTATGCAATGTATTTCAGTTTTAATGTTAAGCCAGTTTGGATATGGCATGAAGGCATATGTTATCTTGTTGTTGTATTATGTTTTGGAGAATTTTGAATTTAGATTTATATGAATACTTGTTAATTTTATTACATTGTTATGAATAACCGATCAAACTTATTTTGAATAATAATAATGTTAGAAACTTCTTTACTTATTGTGTTATTATATTTTTTTAATTTAAATGAGTATGTTAATTGATGGTATATATTGCTACACCTTATAATCATTAAGACATAAAGTTGTAAGGGACCTCAAGAATCTAACCTTCATGAGAGTGAAAATAAGTTATTTTTAACACCTTTTTATGCTAGTTATTTGTAAGACTTCTTCTTAATAAATTATGAAGCTTTTTTATGTTTGAATTTTTTGAAGGTGGATATAAGGAAAGCATGCCAATTAGGAATGCATGCATTTTAATTTGATATTTCTTGAAACTTGGATAACTTGACTATTTTTATGAAGAAAACTTGTTTAAATAGCCAAATTAATAATTGGGACTTGCCTTTATAATCCATTATTTGGTATAAAATAATGTGGAAGAGTAATAATAAGTTGGTTATTTATTGATGGTTAATATTACTATTGTTGAACATTGTGACTTACTTCATGATGACTATGTATTATTCTAAAGTGAATAATTTTTGTTAGTGTGAACATGATTGGACATATGGTAAATTTTATATATCATGATTCAAAGTCTAGGAATCATGTTTGTATTTATGTATGTTCAATCTCAAAAGGATTAAGTTGGATTAAAGTGCATTGAGTTGTTCATGTAAATTACGTTTAACATTTAAATATTTTAACATGTGTTAATTATATATTTGCTTATATTTGATGTTTCACTTGAGATCTTTCAAGTTTAGTTGGTTTGTGAAGATTGAATAAGTAAAGTCAATTATCTTGAATGTATTTAAAATGATTATGGTATGTGCTTTAGTATTTAATTTCTACTATATGAAAATGAAACTCTCTAATTTTGTTTGAAAATCATATTGGTTGTTAAAATTATTAACTCAATTTTATATTGACCTATGTAATTCATTAAAAAATATTAAGAATAATATTTAAAAAAAAAGTAATATATTTATAATAAGTGTTAGGTTATATTATTATCTTGTTAAGGTTACATGTAACATTGGGTTATTGTTGCGGTATTATATTATTTTACTAGGATGAATGCATGCCATAAATATGAAAATGAGTTGTTAAGATTGTATATCATTTTTTATATACATGAATATACACTCATATTATAAATATGTTTTGTGTGGATATTGGTTGAAAATATGACAAGTGGATATTGTTTGAATACATGATAATGAGAATGAAATTCATAATAAGATTTAATGCTTGGAAGTCTATTATTTTGTGGATTACCTCACTTAACTAAGCTCAATAAGATTAAAATGATTAATTATATGTTGCATAAGTAAGTTATGAGAGTCTTTTGTGGTGTATCATTTAAAATTGAAATGTATGATATTCTTAAAATAAAATGATGATGACAGAAGTTATGATGGGTGTTGAGTTCCTTTCATATATAATAGACCTAAGACAAATCTGCATAAGTGTTTAACAACCAAAAAAAATGCACATAAAAACATATGCAATATATTATAGCCACAAACATGGGGGTAATAGAGGAGGCATTTCTTACGCCTTGTCACTCCATCCCCTTGAGTAGAGAGTCTTCATCCGTAGGTAAGAGATCCCACCCATGACTCTGTTGAAATTATTATTTTCCTCATTGTACTGATCAAGGAAGGTAGCAAGAGCTAGATGCAGATACTTGTCTTGTGAGGGAGGGGTCGAATCTCTTCTATCACCTGTTCCTATGATGGATCTAAGAGACCAATCATACCAAAGAAAGTTTAACTTAATTTTACTATTATAAAATTATTAAAATTCAACATGAACCATATGAGTGAAGTCCACCATAATTATTTAATGGGAAATAAATTTAATTATGATTTCCTCAATTATTACCTATTGTTAGTTTCTTATAGAATTTTTTCTTTAAATTTGACCTTCACTTTACAACTTACCTTGTCCATTAATTGATAAAGTCAACATACACATCTATTGTTCACTCTATATTAAAAATTTCTTTAAATTTGACCTTAATCATAACAACTTATCTTATCCATTAATTAATAAAATTAACATAAATAACTCTCTATAATATTTTTCCTTCAAATTTAATCTTAATTTTAAAATTTAACTTATCTATTAATTTATAAAAGTCAACATACACTCTTGATTTCATTCCTGTATTGTGATAAAGACTACTTAATAAATTGAAGGACCAGATTTATGTTTTCTTCATTAATCACTGATTCCACTTAAAATCAAGTTGTTGTTGAATTAAAACAATTTTATTATTCGATATGAAATTGGCATCTATATATTAATATTTTATTGAACAAATCAGTTTGACAACCGACTTAATACAGAGCACGTGCAGAATTGAAGGACAATCTCATGATGGACCTTTATTTCGTTAATCGCAGATTCCAGTTAGAATGAAATTATCGTCGAATAAAAACAATTTGCAATTCAATTTCGTATTCCTTAAATTGTTTGGTTCATTAAAATTTAGGAGCTGAAGCCCAAATACAGCGGAAGATAGAGATTTTACATTAAAAAGGATTAATAACAGAACTCAGCTTTAACTGCAATTTGTATACAGAGAGAAAGCTGAGTGTTAAGAAGATCTTTGCGATGGAAAAGACAAAGAAAGCCTAACGCGATCATCTTCATCTTCATCTTCATCTTCAGCTGTTGACGCTGAAACATTCAGCGGCGTGATCGAAGTGGACCGCGTGTAAGGAGCGCAATTGCTTAATCTGTAATTGCCATTGACTTTGATCAGATATTCGTTTAGTTAATAGTTACATAATGATAAATAAAGGGTTTATGACTTTGATTACCTTTCTTTGCGTTTCTGGAGGAAGCGCTGCAGAGATAATTTTTTCGCGATCGGAAGCCCTATTTGCCTAACTTTTTTCATTTGCTGATTTTCACGATTTGGCGTGGCAGAGCGTTTCAGTATTTCCTCTGTCAGTCCGCTGGTTGTAGTTTTGGTAGAGCAGTTAAGATTAGCAAGTTGCATAATGGCTTCAGCCTGAACGATTCCAAAAACAGATTAAAACAAATAATTGATTTCTTGGTGATGAAACAACAAACAATTGTTTTCTTCCAAATGAAACAATAAATAAGCTCCAACGGTCGAAAAGTATACCTTGTCAGCGGAGACATGATACACATTCACTGCTCCGTTATAGAAAAATGTGAGCTGAGCGGTGGATTCTTTATCCGGGGCGGTCGCAGACACAGATCTGCCAAACCATATCCCTAAAATCAAATACCATATTTAGGGCTGAAAATTGTTCCCAGACAAGAGCAAGTGAGGCAATGCATAAAAGTACCTGGAATCTGTATGGTGTGAAGGAAATAAGTCCATTAATTCGGTGGGGTTTGGTTGTTGAGAAAGGGCAATATTGGAGAGCATTTTTTGCATCATCTCCGGTTTTATCCACGACAGACCTGCCATGGCAGCTACATTCATAAAATACAATTCAAAGACAATCTGAACAATAAACGTTCTTAAATATGCTTACCATCATAACTGCAGAATCGGTTGGAATATTAGTGGAGTCGTGTCAAAATGAATTATAACAAGATACCAAAAAGAAACGTGCGGTATATGAACACCGCAAGCTAAATCTATTCAGTCATGCAATGCAATATATGTAACACACAGTAACCTAACCTAACCTATTCAGTCATGCAATGCATTGCGGTCAAAGAAGAGCAATTTTTTTAACTAAGAAGTCATGATCGGCACGATTAGAGGTGGGCATGTTACACGTGGTGCTGATGAGTGTGATGCTGACGGCCAAGGTCTGTCGAAGATATTTTTGTTCAAACATATTAGGCTTCCATAGTACTATATTTTCTCGACTTTAAGGATCACTACTAGATCGAGGACTCGTAGCGTGGCTCGTGTAGAAGTAAATTGGGTCTTGATGAATGCAATTTTTTAAATGTTTGAGCCCTCAACGGTTCATGAAACTCAAGAATCAAAGCCTTGGAAAGAGGCCAATGTTGCATACAAGTATTTATTGATGAAGAATAATATATAATAGCATGTTGACAAATAGATCTTTAAGATTAATGGAAGAAGTTTATCAGTGGGGAATGGATCTTTAAGACCAAGTACAAAGTAGATGGCTATAATGATAAGTACAAGGCAAGACTTGTTGCAAATGGGCACAAATAGAAATAAGGCATTGATTATGAAGATAATTTTGTTCCCAAGGTGTAGATAAAAACTATCAGAATGGTCTTTTCTATCATTGCACAGTTTGGATGGAAAATCCTATTGACTTTCCAAGTCACCCCTTCAGCAAGTACTGAACTCATAAGTGCCGCATAAAAGGGTTATGTGTTTGTGTGGTGTCAATTTCCATGAAAGCAAGTCTGCATGCATATGCTTCCCATCTGCACCTACACTCAATAATTAGCTCAAGTTCGCACATCAACTAAGTGTTGATATGTGCCTATAAGGAGTTCTTAATGTGTGCCCCATGTAAAGATCCTTAATCACATCAACATGATGCGCAAATCAAAGCATGTGAGTCTCCCCAAATTCAAGTAGTGAAAGGAACTAGTACATAGGGAGTTGTTTCAAAATATGAGGAACACACTCAAGATCTTCAATCTTCTTACACGCTCTCATTCAAAGACATAGATTCACACTCAAATGATGAAGTCTCACAACAAATCACAAAGTTTCACATCTATGCCCTTATAAAATGCAGACTATAATCTCAGTTGTACACTGTCCCCTTCGTTAGTCAACGTAGGTTAGGTGAAGGTGTACACTATGAAGAGCATCAAAAGAGACAAGGTGCAAAAGGAGTTTGGGCCATTTTGCATTTCCATAGAAGATCTCCCTCAGCGCCCTTCACAAACTTGTAATTGCATCGCACAACCTCCTATTTATGTAATCTTCTTTGCGCACCTATTACACATAATGTACTCAGCTACCCATGCGTAGCCACGCACGAGACTCTACAAGAAGGGAGTGTTCATGGACTAGTACGCATATGGTCCCAAAGGGAGATGCGTGTAACAACTCCATTACCTACACAAAATGATGAGGTAAAACCTAAAGATACACTGCACACAGTGTCACATTAATAGGCTAGTCCAGGTGGATCGATAGTTGGCCACCGTAAATGAGGATGGTAGTCTAGCTTGATTAGATATCAATGGGATCGAATTAGAATAGAATTAAGTGCAGGGTGATCATTAGAGTGTCAAAACATGATCACATACCACCCTTGGCTGCCTAGACATCCTTCATTCTCAAATGTACACATGGATCCATGAGTGACCTTCCAACTACTCCCATGATCAAATTATCAGGAACAAGTTGAATAAGCATGGCTCATAGCATTTATTATGAAGATCTTGATGCTCTTAATCAACCTCAAGCTCTAGATATTGATTTCAAATTTAAGTCCCTACTTACCACCTCCAATAGTTAATTAATCATGCAAGGCCTTGCCACACACTATATAAACCCTAATTTTTATTATAAAATGGTTGACATTTTAAAAGCATCATAACATTGCCAAAATTATCCCCCAAGATCCTTTTGCTAATATAACAAAGCTCTGACCATTTGAGTTTGTAAAATTACATTAGACCTTGGGATCAATAAGAATTGATTTACTTTTCCTCATGCTCTGTGTTATGTGAGCATTCATGGTTGATGATATTTATCTATGGATGTTTATCCCTCTCATTGTCATCCTCCCTTCACACCTCTATGTAAAACTACAAGTCTTTGCAGGTCTCATACTGTGTATAAATGGGTATGTATAGGCATTATCTATGGGCAATTTATTGTCCCTTCTAAAATTTCATTGTATTTCCTTACCTCCATGTGAAACACTTCTGTAGTGTGCCCAATTTAAAGATCTAGTAACTAGTTCATTAGTTATATTATGTCGTTAAGTGGGTGAGGTGCTTGCTCTATCCTTGGTGCATCAGCTTTTACATTTTATAAATCTCTTACCTTTTCCCTCCCTTTTCCCCTTTGTCAATTTTAGGTTTAGTACTAGCTGCAGATTTCATTATGCTCTTTGTAGGTCTGCATGCTTGTCCTAAACTAGGTGCATCTAGAATAGACGGAAGTTGGCCTAATTTGAAGGTTCACCCAAAGAGTGCAAGAATCCCATGCCTTGGGGAACCATCTCATTGTTACAACAATATAAGTCTAAGGTGTTGTGCATGAAAGAGTCATGTGTAATCAACGAGAGCCATTTGTACGTGGGTTCACATTTCAAGTGATAATAATGTATAGCATGCCTGGTGGGACCAGTTTAAAATTTGGCTAAGATATTGGTGCTACTCTTAGCGATTCAAGTGTTGAAAACACTCTATAGAGCACTTGGTGACTCTAAGCATTCCTAGTTTGTAAAGATCATCCTTCCATCTATATGCTAAGATAGATGGGATTATCTTCAAGGGGCATTGATTTTCATTTTTGAGATACCTATAGTTTCTAGAAGAAGGGGAGTTAGAGTATATTTGTCTCCTTTTATAAGGGATATCAATCAAGATGACCTTCTCCTAGAGCTCAATCTACACCTCCATTTGGTTGGTTCCTTATTCATAGGGAAAGATTATTCCCTGTTCCCTTTAATGGAGGTAGCCCATTGATCCTACCCCAATATGATGATATTCTTGTAGCTGATCTTAAGATCATTCCCTACTTTAATAGATAAAATTCAACTACACCTGTAGAACATATGTAGTTTATAGCAAATATTTGCTCTATTCATAATGTGATCGATGACAATATTGCAGTGTGACTCTTTGCCACTTCTTTGAAAGGGAGAGAACTCCAATGGTATCATAACTTATGGCTCTTGTATAATCATAATTAGGATGAGTTAGGTGTGGCACTATGTAGACAATTTGAAGAAAACAGTGACCACCTATCATTGATGAAGCAACTTACAACCATCAAAAGGGCTTATTGACCATTTTGACCATAATTTAAAATGAGTCAACCCCCTATAGTCTAAAACTTTATATATGGGCCTATTATAACTTCATAGGGTGTGTAATGGTTCATTTGATGTGATTTAATGTGTTTCTAGCTTTGGTCATGGTCATGTCTAGTCCTTGTGTCATTTTATGTCACTTAGGGGTCATATATGGGTCATAAATGAGGGTGGTATGGTTTTTCAAGGTGGCTAAGTGTTCTAAACTTCCTTCCAATGTCCAATATTTCAGATTCCTTGTCAATAATGTTAGGAATAATTGAAACTTACAGGTTCCTAACTGAAAATCAAGAAAATAAGTGAAAAAGAGGGAGTTTTCAAGGTTATACGACCTATGGGGAAGAGTGGCATGTGGTAAAAGATTATGGAATGACTATTCATCTACCCTGACTCCATTTCCATTCTTGACCTACTTTGGAAGCATAAAAAATGGACCAAAACCATTTCCCTTCTCTATTGTTCCACTAGGCAAACAAAACTTTTCAACATGTCTTTTGATGGTACGACTAGTAGGAGGACTTTGAAGTCGAATTCTCTTAGTGGTGGATATTAGACTTGATCTATTTCATTTTTATGTTTAGAGTTGGAATAATGGTTGCATATAATTTATGAATAATTCCTAATAAGTTGACTATCTTATTTTTTTAGCTAATCCCCATACCCTGTATGTTTTGCTCCTGTTTGAGCTAGTCCATATAGCTAAATTGATGAATTACTTCTAGGGGATGTATATTCTCTCATCTCATTTTTTCCATCTTTGGTTTCATGTTTGAAAGTGACTTGGTAAGCTAAACACTCAGATTATAGGTTGATACCACCATTTATAGTTTAAGGCATTTTCCATCAAATACGGAGGCCCTGATTCTCATAATGGTTTCATGTGAATGTGATATGTTGTGATCCATGTTTTTCATGTCATAAAAATAACTTTATTTCCAAGCTAGATCTCTCAAGATCATTCATTAATCAAGCACACAATCAAGGATGTGACACATAGTCAGCTTCTTACATACAGTCGGTCCATCTATGGTTTCATGTTTGAAAGTGACTTGGTAAGCTAAACACTCAGATTATAGGTTGATACCACCATTTATAGTTTAAGGCATTTTCCATCAAATACGGAGATCCTGATTCTCATAATGGTTTCATGTGAATTTGATATGTTGTGATCCATTTTTTTCATGTGATAAAAATAACTTTATTTCCAAGCTAGGTCTCTCAAGATCATTCATTAATCAAGCACACAATCAAGGATGTGACACACAATCAGTTTCTTACATACAGTCAGTCGAATCATGGTGTGTGAAGTTATGAAGACATTCATGGAGGTGTTTAAAGAGTAAAAAAAGTGTTGGACATATTCTTGCAACATTATCAATCAAACTAAACCTCTCCAAGTGATATATGACTGACTGTGATGATTTTTACTCACAAATACACAGGCTTGTAACTCTAATTTACACTTATAGGTGCCTTAAAGGAGGATAATTACATTGAGACAAGGCATACAGCTTGTGTGAAGCCCTTGAGGTTGATGAGAATAAATTTGAAGTATTTTGAGAAGGATTGAGATTGGTTATATGATCATCATAAATATTTTACACTTTTTATCCTCATTGCCTATATAACTATATGCACACCTACAGGTGACCTTACACAGAGACTTGGAATATCGTCATGGAAGATTTTGATGTGTTTCAAACCTTCAAGAAGTTTGGGAAGTTATAAAATACCATGACATTCATGTTTAAGGTCATTGAGGAGCAGGCAGACTCAAGAAACCATGTTCAAGATTAAATAATTGAGTTTAGGGATAAGTTGCCTAAAAGCTCCAAAATAGAGCCCCAACCACTTTTGGTGTTAATATATGACAATGTTGCAAGGAACCTAGATGAATCTAAATGATCATTTATTGTAGCCCTCATGAAGGGGTATTAAAAATGAAAAAGAGAATGGGTTTTGAATGGAGGAACATGGTGTTTAGAGACCTCCATTCTTGACATTTGTTTACTACAACTTTTCAATGTTGTCTATAGTTTTGAACCTCAAAGGACCTTCACAATCCAAAGTTGCAATGTAAGAGCATATACATGTATTAAAAGTGGTTCTATAAGTGTGAGAAGGAAATTTGTGTTTCAAAGAGAATCAAAAGGGTTTGAATTTCAAGGATTTATCCTCCATCAACACCTGTAGGTGTGTCACTACTCAAAAAAGTCACCTACACCCTGATTGTAGGTGACTCATAAAATCACTAAGAGAACTTTGGTGATACTAGACCTATAAACATAAATAGTTGCCATTTGAGTTGATCCTAATACCTTAGATGAATCATATGGGGTTAAACACATAGTTTTAAGGTTGAAACATAACTACAAGACCCTTGTTATTCCATTAATGGTCAACTATAGTTGACTATAGTTGACAATGAGCTAGAGTATGGTGTTATTGATGTTGACACAACATGTGAATGATGTGAATAGATAAAAATGGATGTAAAATGACCTTGGTAAATCCAATAAGGTCTTTAGGCATCATAATCAAGGTTCAATAATGTAGTATGCACCTACAAATGTCTCTTTCAAGTAAGAAAACATAGTTAGCAGTCTAGACCAGTCAAGTACTAGGTATGCAATATAGAGGCTGGCAAATTTTGAAGTGATATATGTATTTGAAGAGAATCTGAAATTATGGTATAAACCAAAAAGGATTTCTATAACATGTATACAGGACATGAAAAGGTTTTAAGGAAAACCTATAGTCCACACACATATATAAAGTATGCACAATCATCATAGTAAAAGGTCTGTCTAAGATTTTGAGATGTTTGGAAGACCTATTGAGGTAAATAATACTTCAAATTTTGTACATATGGTATCTAGGACCTAAGGAAACCCTTCATACCATCATTTTGTCTATGGAAACATGAGATATTCCATCTATTTTGTCTCAGATAGAGGGCACTCTAGAATGACTAAACCTTGCAAGTGAGCCATAAAGATGATGAGAAGACAATATAGGGATTGATGAAACCTTTCATGGAGGTGTATAAAGTTTATTAATGCATGTAATAACATTTATAATGCTTCACATTGGTGATAAAAATGTCAAGGTGTCCTAAAACCATAAACATGTAGACAAACCTATTACGTCTTGATTAGGATTAGTGCCTAATAGGGTCCAAAATTCACTTATAGCACTAGATATACATAAAAAAGAATTAGGATACCTACATGGGGAGATATCAGGTGTGTTTAATATTTTTTAATGTAGAGGAGACCACAAGGAAGCCACATCTTGACTTAAGACCATCATAAGGTATGCTGAATGGAAAATAAAGCTCGAGAGGCTAACTTGAGATGCTCACACCTACATGGATAATTTGAATGGGAGTTTAAGGAGTTGGGGAATGTTGAAAGAGGTATTGAACAAATATTTTGTGTAATTTTCTCAAAATTTGGATGTCAGACCTATGTGAATAATCTTTAGAGGGTAAAATGACTCTAAACCCTCTAAAACCCTTGCTAGTGACCCAATTGGGAAAATGAGTAATAATATGCATATATATGGGCTATAATGGATTGGAAAATTATTTTAAGTTGTATAGGACTCTCTAGGTCTCCTCCCCACTCATTTGGATTGTACCCTACTTATATGAACAGGGCACATAACTAGTTTCTTTGATATTTTTTGGTGTTTTTCAGGTTCAAGGGAGATTCAAAAGATGAAAGTAACTTTTGGAGATATGTTGGGACATGATATGACACATAATTTCCATTTCATGCATCAAAAATTCTCACAAGTACCTTCATCTCAACCAGTGCAAACTGACATAATGAATAAGCAAGTAAGAAGGTAAAATCTATAAGTGGGAGGCCTTTTAAGGAATATATGAAGAATATAATTCCATTAGGGTTCTTTAAAAGTCTCATACACTCCTATATATGGATTATATGGAAAATTGAAGACAACTTTTGTGTCAGGTTTGAAGGGTGAGTGAAAAAGGATTAATTTGGAATGCAGGCAATGATAACTCATATCCAAAAGAATATCAATGATTAGGGATGCAATAAATGAATGTTGGGTCTTTTTTATAACCCCTATCTCTTAGTTCAATCATCTCATCTATCCCTAGTATATTGTGGGATGTTCCAAGAAGGCCAAATGATGAAGGCAATTTTTTTAACAAGCATTCTAAAAGTCCCATGCCACATTTCAAGAGTTTCATGCTTTGATGGACATTTTTCCAAGTAGACCTTGAATGGTATATTCCAAATTCCTATCTCATTCATGTGTAAATCCATTTATTATCTTGAAACATGGTATAGTGACTCTTAGACTTCTTTCTTTTACTTCTCTCTCAAATTCTATAAGTAGTAGCCATTTTGGCTCTTGTAGACTACTACCACACCATGTATGGTGAAGCCATTTTAGTTTTGACATTGTAGTTTTCCTTTAAAAAATTAATTCAAGTCTGGTTTTGAGTTCATGAACTTTTGTCTAAGTGTGCAAAGTGATGTATGGTGATGTTAAGTGATAATCTCCTATCCTTGCTTCTCCTTATCCTCTCATGTTTATGAAAGAGTTCCTATTCTAACAAGTCATATAGAGTGTATTTAGTGTGTTAGTATCCTTTTAAGTGTATAATTATTCTTAGAGTGTGCAATATTCCCTCTGGTTCACTTACCTTGTGTTGTCTCATGCATATCATCTCTATGTTAAAACACTTATGTTAGAACCCCATAGGACTTGGAAGTTAGTTTGTAGGTCTTGTTTCATTATGATATAAGTTTGATGGTATTTTATAAATACTTATGGTTTATCACCTAATTAGAGTATTTTCATTCCATGTAAACTTCTTTCTCTTTTCCCATAAGCAATTAATTATGTAGGTGATAAGCATTTCAAGGTATATTCAGGGAGTTAGCCCTTAAAACTAGAAGTTTTCTTTTATTATAGGTAAACCCACATACATATAAGTATTCCCATGTTGCCCAAATCTAGAGGAAGATTGAACACCATCCTCTAGGGTGAAATATTATGTGACAACAGTTCTGGCATGCTCAATGGGACCCATTATCTTCAATACAACTTGTCAAGGTGAATGCTGGTCTTGTCAACATTAACTACAAATTGGTGTGCTAATTAGCATTTGACAACTCCATTTAAGGTAAATTTTGGTTCAAGGCCATTTTTTGGTCATATATTTGCTCTCATACTTTATGGTCCTTACTAGGTCATCATCTAGTAGATTTCTCAATCCTATCAATCCACCTATTCAACTTGAATTTCGTATTTAAGTTTATTACTCTCAGCCTAATCTACCCTTTGAAGACCAAGAAGATTTTGTTAGTCAACGAAGTGAAGAGCTTGAAGAAATAAAATTCATCATGGATAGGCGACATGCCTTCCTTGCCTTTAATACTAAGAATCTGATTCATATTGAAGTATATGATGCCATTCCTCCTAATGCCACAAAGAGTTTGCCGACATTCAATGGTGAAGGTCATGTCACACCTAGTGAACACATCAGGGATATCTCCAATTTTTGTAGTTTCCACACTGTCACTAAGGAGAATATTTCCATTAGACTCATTTCCATGTCCCTTAGAGGGAAATCACTTGATTGGTATAGGAATTTTTTTGGTAGATGCATCACATCATGGGATGACTTTGGAGTGTTGTTAACTTCAAGGTTTGAAGATGAAAGTGACCATACTTCTCTCATACATCAGCTCAATGTGATCAAAATGGATCACAAGGAAACAATTCATGAATTCAATGAGAGGTTTCAAAAGACTAGGTATAGATTTCCTTATCCCATGAGACCACCTTCTAGATTTGTGTTTCCTACATACTTGAGAGCCATTTTTATTGATATTGCTATTATGATCCAATCCATGGGTGGTTTCACTCTTCCCAAATCATATGAAATTGATATTAGAGTTGAGAATGGCTTAATTCAAGCAATAAAGTTGCCTCTCAAGGTGTCTATGCTTCTACATCCTAACATGCAAGTTGCTACTCCAAATGTTGCACAAGTTCCTAATACAAATGCTAAGCCTAGGACTTCTCCTAATAAGGGAGATGAACTTGATCCATATGCAAGAATTCAAACCTTAGAATATAAGCTTAGGCAAGAGAGAATGAAAATAGGTGTGAATAAAAAGCCCCATCCATATCAATAAAAATATGGCTAGCAATATGGGAATGGAAGAGGTCAAGGACAACCCAACTTCAACAAGCTTGCCAATGTGTATAATCCCAATTCAAGTACCAATGCAAGGGAGATGCTATTGGTGCATAGAAACTTGGTGCAAAGAGAATATTATAAACAAATACAATTTATGGATGCCAATGAGGGTGGAGAGCAAGCTATGGTTTATCAAGGAGTATTCACTCCTCTCATATTAGATGAAGATGAACTCATGATGCAAGCAAATGATATTGATAGCCTCAAGGAAACAACTTCAATAACTTCTTAGTGGAAGATACTTTTGTGCTCAACCAAGGAAATTCTATTGAAAATAACACTAGAACCACGAGGAAGGCTTTAGGAGGTGATAATAGTATGCCTACAAGTTCATCCAATCCTTCTACAACCCAACAAAGCATGGATGCAAGCATGACAACTCCAAACACTCCTGCACCTTCTCAAAATTAGAATGTGGTAAGGTTTGCTCAAGGTGCTTCAATTCTTCAAGTTTCAAAAACTTATTTTCCTCCCAGGACTCAATAGAATGTGATTATTACTACCCTAAATATAGTGTATTCATTGAATAATTCCAAATCATCTATCTCTTTATGGGATGCCCTCCATATGTTTGGCCAAAAGGAGCTATTATAAAAGTAGTTGTCTACTACCCCTACTACTCCTTTTTGAACCTAACACCCAAAGTCATGGTCATTTTTATCTTACAAATTCCCCTAACACCATTATTGAACCATCTACCAAAGTTGAGAATACTCCACCCTTCTACCTCACTCTCATAGTAGGGAACACACTAGTACATAATTACATAGTTGATAATGGTGCTTCTACATCACTCATGCCAAAATTTATAGCTGATAAGTTTGGCCTAAAGTATGTACCACATAGAAAAGGAGTGATTCAACTAGATGGTACACATGCTAAGACAATAGGGTTGATAAAAGACTTGAAAGTCTTCCTCTATTACTATCCTCGTTTTCCCATTCTCTAAGACATAGTTGTTGTTGACTATGATATTATAGTTTGTAGTGATGATGAAAGGCCCTATCCAATTGGGTTTGAATTTCCTTTCATGCTTTTTCTCATCCATGGTATTCTTTTGGTTTTATTTAAGAATAAGATCACCAAGTTCAAATGTTATATACTTAACACATTGATTATAATAGCCTTTGAGTCGATTCTGATATGCTTGAAGATTGTTGAGCATGGTTGTGCATTTCTCATCTAGTAGGTCTAGCTATTACAGGTGAGCTACTCGATAATCATGATCATCCAGGACATGCTTGAAAGAGATGCATAGTGAAGACAATTCGATCTCAATGGGAAGGATGGCTTTAGTACCATAAACAAGTGAGTATGGAGTGGCTCCTATGGGGGTATGATGATTGGTACAATATGCCCAAAGGTCAATGAATATCTAGAGGTGCCAATCATGACCAACATCATTGATAATATTTTTGAGAATATTGATAATGGTTTTGTTGGATGCCTCATCCTAGCCATTACCTTGAGGGTAATATGTTGTAGAAAAGTGTTGTGTGATGTTATATTTGGTTCATAGATAGTCTACATCTTTGTTTTGGAATGATCCTCTATTATCAAATATATTTTTAGAAGGGATACTGTAGTGACATATGAGATGGTTGAATATGAATTTGGAAATTTACTTTCTAATCATGTGAGGGGTATAGCTTCAACCCACTTAGTGAAATATTCGGTGGTAGTAAGGATATGTTTATGGCCATCAAATGAAGTGGGGTTGATCTTCCCAATGAGGTTAAGGCCCCATGTAGAAAATGGCCATGGTGTCAACGTTGTTTTCAAAGTTTTTGCTGGGGCATGAATCAGATTAGCATGTTGTTAACATTTGTCACACTTTTTTACAGATGTAGTGGCATCTGCATCCATTATGGGCCTATAATAACTAGTATGCAAGAGATTTTTGGATAGGACTACCCTGCTAGAATGGGATCCACATACTCCTTCATAAACTTCTCTTAATGCTAATGTAGACTCTATCAAAGTTAAACAACAAAGCAAATTTTTGTCAAAATTATGATGGTAAAGGGTGGATCCAAGTAGAGTATAATGAGCAAAATGATGAATGAAGGCTTTAGTTTGTTTTTGAGAGAGGTTAGGTGGCATAAATTTGTATGGAGGTAGTTTTAAAGGTCTAAGTACCAGATAGAATTAAGACCAACAATATCAAAAATCATTACAATGGTTGAAGGTTCATGAGCTGGTGCTAACAAATTCTCGATGAGGAACTGATACTCTCTAGCTTTATCTATCTATCAAATCAGAGAACCAATAGTAGCCATGATATCTATAATTTTGGGACTTGCCCTTGGTATATGCTCAAACTAAATGTTTGTAATTTGATATTTAAAAGTGTCAACCATGTCTTTATATGGAACCAGCTTGTCATCTTTGGTCTGAAAATGATATATAACCTGATTGATGATTAACTGAGAATCACCATAAACTTGTAGATGAGATATATTCCAATGCACTACTTGTCAAAGTCCTACAACAAGTGTTTCATACTCGGCCATGTTGTTTGGACAAGGAAAACTGATTTTGATTGATTTAGGGATTAGATACCCCTATTGTGTAATAAACAATAATCCTGCCCCTGATCTATGTGTAGTGAATGAACCATCAAAATATAGTTTCTAGGGATACTCCTCAAGGGGTGTGTCAATGATAGTCAGTATGGATTCATCAAGAAATTGGAATGTGAGTGGTTGTGCATCTGTGAGAAGTGCTTTAATAGATTGATCTGTAAGAACTTATCCCTTGATTGCCTTCTGATTGACATACTCTATGTAAAACTCACTGAGAAGCATGATCTATTTAGCCATTCTACCTTGTAAAGATATTTTGGATAGTATATACTTGAGTGGATCTACCTTTAAAATGACCATGGTTTTATTATTCAACATGTAATGGTGCAGTTTCTGAGCTACGAAGATCATGGCTAGACAAGCTTTTTCAATAAGCACATAGTTATGTTCATATGTAACCAAGGTATGACTTAGGTAGTATACAACATGCTCTTTTCCATTATCATCATGTTGAGCCAAGAGTTCACCTAGGGTATGATTAGTAGCTGATAGGTATAACAAAAATGGCTTTCCCTTCATAGGAGGTAATAAAATAGGTAGATTAACAAGATAGTCCTTGAGCTATTGAAAAACTATCCTAGTGAAATATAAATCCTTTATTCAAAAGGTGTATAAATAGATGGCACTTGTCTGCTAACTAATAGATGAAGCATTTGATTGACTCGATCTTACCCTAAAAACTATGAAGTTGATTCAAATTAGTTGGTGGTGGCATCTCAGTTATAGCATGGACTTTCACTGGATCAACTTTGATACCTCTACGAGATATGATGAAGCCAAGTAATTTGCCTAAAGTTACACAAAATAGACATTTATTTGGATTGAGTTTGACTTTGTACTCTCATAGTATTTCAAATATCTTACACAATACTATTGGATGGTCAGCCCTAGTTTTGGATTTTCTCAATATGTCATCGACATAGTCTTCAACAATATCATGCATCATATCATGGAATATGATAGTCATGACCCTTTGATATGTGTCTCCCACATTCTTAAGGCCAAATGGCATCACCTGATAACAAAATGTTCTCCATAGAGTGGTGAACACTATTTTATGCTAATCTTCTGGCATGATTCTGCTCTGATTGTATCTTGAAAATCCATCCATTAGTGAAAGCATTTCATAACCTACCATGAAATCAATGATCATGTTGATATTAGGTAATGGAAAATAATCTTTAGGACAAGATTTGTTGATGTCTCAAAAATTAGTACAAATTCTAATTCCTCCAGCTTTTTACTAACAGGTACTACATTAGAGATCCATTCTGAGTAGTTAATGGATAGGATACATCCTGCTTCTAAGAGTTTTTACAACTCTTTCTTTACCAATATAGCAATGCAAAGATGCATCTTATGTAGCTTTTATTTTACCATTTTGGCATCAAGATTAACCATAAGGTGGTGAAAAACCAAGGTGGGGTTTAAACCTGGCATGTCAGAGTACGCCCATGCAAAGATATCTAAAAATTCTCTCAACAGAGCTATAAAGATGTCATGTTCCTCCTTAGTGAAAGATGATCCTAATTTTATCCATTTCAGGTCTGATGAATTCCCAATGTTTACCTCCATGGTATGTTTGACTAGAAGGGTTGAACCGTCTTCTAGGATAGTAGGCAATGACTTGAACTGTTGGATTATGTTAGGGTCCTTTGTTAGGACTTGCTCTTCAAATTCTCCTAGGCATGATGAGTCTGAATCCCCTAATGGGAGATCTGGCCATGTGACAAAAATATTCAAAACTTCTTGAAGAATTTGATCAAATACTTTTTGTTGCTCAAAACTAACTTAGATCCATAGGCAAGTTTGTTATTGGTGGTCTCCTGATCTAAATTCAGATAAGAATGAACACCTCCATCTAATGGTGCCTGAGACATGTTTTCACCACTAGACTAGCCTTTATCTTTACCTTTTCCCTGGTTAAAAAGTGCCTCAAAGAGGTTTTCACTTTAGGACCTCAATGTTTTAATTATTTATTTTGGGCTAAGGGTGTTCACTCGCTCTCCAAAATATGCTACAGGATTCAATGTGATTGAAAATCCTGATTTGTGATCTCCCAATGGAACATCATCTCTAAGGCCTAATAAATCATAGAATGCCTCATCATTCTGGAACTCATCAATTGGTAGATTAGATTCTTGTTGGTCCCAATCTATCAGTTGGAGATAATATAATGATAAAGGGTTACAATGAATGGTCAAGGTAAGGGTACAAATGGCATTATTATCAAATAGGTTGGTTTCAACTAGGTTATCAAAAATAAGGCTATGATCGGACTCTTCTTTGCTATCAACATCATCATCACTAGTCGATGGTGATGGAGTTTGAATAAGATATGTAGCTTCACCCCCATGTGGTTTAAATCCATGTCCATAAGGTCTTTCATACTTATTCATGAAAATTGGCTCGATGATTCCTTATTGATTCAGTACGAGGCCTGTTCCTTCATAATTGTGATGCTCCATGATCTTGTTGGGAATATGATACTTTGTTTTTTATAAAAATCAACCTAGTTGTCATTGTATAATCATGATTCATCTCCTTCAATAGGGTCAGGTTATAAGCCAGATGTTGGTACAAATGTGAAAGGTCCCTTATCTTTGTTCTTTTGTTGCCAGTGTCTATGTGGGAAGACTAAAAGGTCACCCAAAGTTTTTCAGATTTTGAGGAAGATCGGCAATATGAAACGTATCATGGGTCACATATTCTCTTGGTCCATTATCTTAAATGGTGAAATGATTGGAAGCTTCAGGAGGTGGCATGTGAGAAAGGGAATCCAAGGTATTAGGATCTATGCAATTATTTGTTGAAGGATCAATATGTATAGCCTTTCCTTTATCCTACTTAGAACTTGGATTCATAACTTACTGATAATTATAGCTTTGAAACTTGACCTCAATATGCTTGTAGTGTTCATATGGGTGTAAATATCTCAGAATATTCACCTCCATCCTTGAGTGGAAAAACTTGATACATTGGTGCAATGTTGATGGGACTGCATGAATCTCATGTAACCATGGTCTACCTAAAAGCATGTTGTATGATAACTCAAGATCAAGCACATGTAAAAGTGTATGTGGGTCAAAGGCCCAATGATAAATTACAAACTAATGGTACTCTATGACTCTCTTTCCTGATTATCATAGGCTTTGATAGTTATTATTTTTGGCTAGAGATCTACCATTGTGTACCCAAGAAGCTTGATGAGCTTTCGAGACACTATGTTGAGGCCAGATCCATTGTCTATAAGGACATGTTTCACTTTATGCCATCTGATAAAAAATTCTATGTATAATGGATTGTTATGGAGTAGGCCAAGAGAAGACATATCGCTTTGGTTGAATGTGACTTGTTGGGCTAGAGTTAGGTGTCCAACCAAAGCTTGGAATCTATTAGGGGATATGTCACTAGTAACCGTGGATTGGGTCAAAAACTCATTCAAGATGTTCTTGTGGATTATTAACGTTCATATCAAATCTAAGATATAAATTTGTATTGGGGTCTTCTACAATTATTCCATAATATAAAACCTCTTATCTTGGTCAGTAGTGAATGGTTTATTCTAAGGTTGAATGGTTGGTTGGATGATAGGCAAAGTGGTGGATGGTTGTGAGCCTAGGATAGTAATCTTTAACTTCTGAGTTGTGATTACACAATCAAGATTAAATACTAGACCATTATTTCTAATTGCTATTAGAAATGGTGTGAGACCAAATAGGACAAGTCTCAATTGTTGGTGCACTTGCATGTGGTCACGTGGCAAGAACGAGTTGTTGCTATAAGATCCAAAAGTGGAAGTCCTAGTTTGATAGTTTGCCTGTATACACTCCTAGGTCAAAGAAGGATTATCCATGTAATTTGGCTGGATAGTATTATTTAACAATGGTCTAGGTTGATTAGTGCTTGGTCTAGGATTAATGAAGATGGTATTAATGCTACCCTCTATAATATGACCTACAACCCTATTGTAGTCATGTGCAACTGCATGGTAGGTTTGTTGGTTGTTACTTTTTTGACCTTGGTTTTGTCCATTATTTTTTTGTTGTGGATTATGATGCTAATTTTGTCAATTTTATTGGTTTGGCCTTTGATTTTAATACTATTTATTTTGCTATTGCATTGACTATTGTTGTTGTTGATTATTTTATTGTTGTTGATTGTTATGTCATGGAAAGGGGTTTTGATAGATCCCTAGATTTTGATTGGAAGTGGAAGCACCACTATCCAATGTTATTTCCCCATTCTCCAACATATTCTCAATTAAACTCTTGATTTGGAAAGATCTTCATAGATTATGCCCGTTGACCCGATGATAGTCATAGAATTCATTTTCACAATACCATTAGGGTAAGGAATGCTTTGCAGATAATTCTTTGATATATGCCAACTAATTAGATTAGTGAAAACAAGCTTGAAAAATATAGATTCAATAGGTTCTCCTAAGTCACTAAAGACATGATGTGCAAGCATAATTCTCTTAGGAGGAGGGGTTTATAATGGTAAAGGTTGTTGTATTTTTTGTGTAGGTCTTGGTTTTTATGCTTGTGACATCAGTTGGAGAGGTTGCTGGGTAGGAGTAAGTTGAAAAGGCAATGCGCATGAGGTTTTCACAGTTTGCATATGATGAGATTCAGTTACTCCATTTCCCACAACATCCTTATTGTGGTTGAATTGCCTCAATTTTTCTTGGTTATTGGCCTATGTTGGTTACGATGCTTGCATTTGATTAGGATGTTGTTGTCTATGTCCCTAATTGGTACCTTAATTTTGATTAGTTGAATTGAGCTTAATGATTCTCTTATTAATGAGTACCCTCTCGATCAACAAAACTTTATCAATGATCTCCTTGAATGTATGTGCACATTACAGTTCTAGATGATAAGCCATCTCACAATGCAATTTTTTAGTAAATACAATGGCTAATTGTTTATCTAGTAAACTATGTGTGAAATGGCTTACAAGGGCTCTCCATTGCTATAAATAACATACAAAACTCTCCCTAGCTTTTTTCTTTACTTATGTCAATTCTACTAATGAAATCTCATGCTTGATATTATAAGAAAAGTGCTGCACAAACTTATCGGAAAGATCATCAAAGTCTATTACTAAATTCTTGGGTAACTTCAAAAACCACTCCAAGGCTTGTCCAACCAAACTTCTTAGAAATAACAACAAAAAGTATATGTCACTATATGCCACTGGCTGACATGCAACAAAGAATTTAATCAAATGGGCCTTAGGGTCACCTTTCCCTTTGTATTTGTCAAATTTTAGTGGTTCATATCCTGGAGGAAATGGTATCTATAGATACTCCATGTTGAATGGATAGGAACACACATCATCTAATTTGAAAATTTTAGTCTGTTTCCCCACTCGAATGGCAACAGTTGCATCCTTTATCTGTTGCAATTCTTGGGATAGGAAATGAGAAGGGATAATGGTTTGAGGGAGAATTTTGGTTTGGACAAATGGATGAGTGGTCACAAGTGGGACATTTTGACCAGGGTATGATGGAGACACTTGTTGAGGTATATTGGCTTGGTTGGAGAATGGACCAAGAATACGCATACATGGATTAGGATGTACTATAAATTGCACATTTGGCTATGTGATGTTCTAATTTGGATTGGCAATAAAGGTTTGACTTGGAGGATTTTGTGGTTGGGATGGAGGGATATAACTATTCTATATCTATGGTGGTTGAAAAGGGACATGCTGCCGACTAATCGAACCTTGCTATTGAGTGGGAACTTTTGGACCAAGACCCTATTTCTAAATTTGTGGCACATTTTAAACCAATAATTGTTTAGTAGGCAATTGAGAAACATGGAGACCTCCTTATTGAAGAAATCCCTATGAGAAATTTTAGTAGGTTATAGATTCAACATTTGTCACTGACCAATATTTGCACATTGTTGACTAGTCATTATTTAGTTTTGATTTGGTATATTAGTCTATGATTGAAGAGGTATGTTTGTCATTATCTAGTGAGGTGGTACATTAGTTTCCCCTAATTGAGGTGGCTACATATTTATCCATTGTTGCATTGATACACTAGATTGTGTATGTTGTTGTGGAATACTACTCATTACTTATTAAAGGGGAGTAGGATTCATCACATTCTATCATTGAGGCATGACATTGGTCATTGTTTGATTACCTTATCCTATAGGTTATACACTTGAGGAAGTAGCTGGTTGAGGTTGGGGTGTAAAAACACCTATTCCTTGGTATGATGATCTACTCATGAGATTAACTATAGGTAAATGTTGTCGGCTAGTTGGTTGTGTGTTAGTACCACTTTGATCAAGATTGGATGTTGTTTGCACATTGTCTGCTATGTTTGGCTCACTATTCAGTGTAGAGGCTAAAGACACTTCTTCAATAACAAACATATGCATCAAGTTATCTATCAGAGTAATTTGTATAAATGGGCCAGAACTTGGATTCTCTTGTTTAGTTAATTCCATCAACACTTCTGTTGAAGGTACTAGGTTAATGAGGGGCTTACTCACAATGTTTATCTGATTAAAGTCACATGCTAAATTCAATTAGGTTTGGTATGTTGTTTACATTTGGTCAAAGTGATCTTCCATAACATTTTTACCTCGATTGGATATATTGGGGTCTTGATATGTTGTTTGGACAAGAGCCATAGGATTGCTAGAAGAACCCTATTGATCATAAATGATATTGTGGGGCGTTCTTACTAGACTCGATAAATTTTCATGGGGGAAGTCTACCAAAAACTTAGCCCCTACCTCTATGGCTCGAACCAAAATCTCATCCTTGTTCTCTAACAAATGTCACTCAAACAAAAATAGATCATACGTGGAAGCTGTATTGGTAGAATATGACTGTTGAAGAATTGGCTCATCCATTGTGGGTATTGTAGCTAGGTATTGTGTGGTTTGCTCTTGGTCTTGTTCTGTATAAGGTGGTGTGTTAACCAAATAGTTAGTCAATGGATCTTGACTTTGTGCCCCTAATTGAGTATTATAAGAGGGATAAGAATCCATCTCATAAGCAATATTATCTGCATAGGGGTCTTACACCATTTCTTCCTGTGTAACTACATTACTAATCCCTGGATTGTACATGAGCCACTACCGGTGTAGGAATACATGTTGGGATCCATAGTCAATGCTTTGTGATAAAAGGTCAAAGACTTCTACAAACCCTAGAAAGGACACAATCTAAAACATATGATGCCTCAATTTGGTTTAGATTTGTCAAAAGGATCAAAAGGTTTATGCAAAGATTTGTGAAGACACAAGCTAGTGTAAAATATCTAACAGTTCTCTTTTCACACAAAGATAAGCAAGTAAATGGACCAAAAAAATTGAAACTCCAAACTCTAAGGTTGAAGTGTTTCGAATCAGTCTAATCTAAGAAATTAAAAGTTGTTAAATCTTTTGGCCAAATGTGGCATCAAAAGCTAGGCTCAAATAAGGCATGTGCTAGGACTTTTGGCCAAATGACGTCAAAAGCTAGACTTTGAAAATGGATGAAAGCTTTAATCTAATGTATTTGAAACACTTCTAACAAACACTAGGCATTTGATTCTTGGTCATGAACTTGATCAACTAGGTATAAGGTATGAAATAAAAGGCACTTTTAGCAATACATTTATTTTGTCATAAATAATGGTATAAAACTTAGTTCTTTTGACAAACAAGCTAGACAAAGGTGAAGAATATAACTGTGCTTTAGATAAAGGATCAAAAGTACACTTGGATTGTTCTGATTTTGTAGGAACAAATTTGGAATTCTATGTAAAAGGGTCTATGAAATAATGTTTAAAATATTTTGAGAAATGTAACGATGCTATACTACCCAAAACGTGTGATAAAAAGGTTTGTTTCAAAAACTCTCCAAGGCAAAGCCATTTTTCCATAATTTTGATAGCATAACACTACCTTTCTTAACTCAAAATGTTGTGGTGTATAGACTTAAAGTGCAAGATTTTAACAAAAAATGGTTTAAGTCTATCAAGTGATGATAATGATTATGACTCTTAAACGACCTTCAACCCAAATTGGAAATTAAACCTAAGTTCCCTAAAGTTTAGTGCAAATGGCGAACCCACTTAACACATCAACCCTATAAACTTGTAAAGGTGTAATTATAAATTTAGATTATAAGTGAAGGACTTAAACAACTTTGGTAAAGGTCTACACTCAATTGGGCATCACAACTGCACCAAAGTGGATGAGATGAATCTCAAGCTTTTGATGAACTTTTGAATAATGCAAATTGATGATCTTATGTGGGTAACACAATGCCTCTTTGTTCAAAGAAATATTTGGACTATGTGTTTGGTTTTGGATTATTTGTTTACACCAAGTTTTGACTCCAAACAAGACTTTAATCTAGGACAAGACCAACTAATTAATTTCCCTTAGATCTTAAACTGACAAGGTTGCTTGGTACTATTAGAATCCATCAACATACGTCATTTGAGAGAATTTTAAGTGTTCATCAAAAATTAAATGTGCATTAAATAGTAGGGTTTTTACACCCCCCTTCTCTCAAATGATAGTTCTACAACATGGACCTTGAGGTGCACCTTGCACCAATAATACTTCCATGGAAAGTGGAGATTTAACTAATATCTAACAAGTTTTTGAATGATCTAAGGGAATGAATTACACAATGAATTTTATGCCAAATAATGCAAAATAAAGGCATGGATTTTAGGTCCATATCACTTGGCTTATTTAAAAAAGGTCTAGTCCTTTTTGCAACCACTACATCCTACTATTCACTCAGTGTAGTGCGATGTCCAAAGTGCCACTATGTCCAATGTGCAACTCTAAAGGATTCAAATGAAGTCAATGTCAGGAGATGAAACCCCAGGTCAAAGCTTCCCTAAAGAACTTGTGGGAGGTGATGAAGTCCCCTTCATAAGCCAAGATGCATAAAAATAAACAAAGAATGAAAGTAGAAAGTCTTTAGGGTCATTTTCAAGATCACCCAAACTTTGATGAGTTTTTAGGGAGTGTTTTAGATGACTTTCTTTCTAAGCCTTGGACTAGGCTCTTTGTAATAGGAATGGTGCTTTTGATTCCAAGGGTTCCCTATAGGGGAAAAATGGAAGGGCATACACACAACATTCCTCTTTTTTCCAATAAAAAATCTAACTAGACAACTATTGCAAGCAAGAATTGATAAGTGTGTTTAATTTTAAACCCAAATGAAATGTTTAGTGGTGTTCATTTGACCCCTTGGTCTTAGTTGTAAACTTTGAAAAACATTCACCAAAAACACCTAAATTCTTTGTTAAATACTAAAAACAAGGTTCCTAATCAAATTTTAAGCATGCAAAAGTGATTTAAACATGTTTTGAGCAAATATCCAGCTTGGTCCTACAACAAAATCATTAGCATGTCCTCTAGCTTTGAAGCCCTTTTGAGTTTGAAACAAGAAACTTTAAAAAAGTAGGTCTCGGGTCTATGTTTTTGGAAAAACATAGTGACTGACGTTGGTTAATACCACCGATGTTGATTATGGCTAAGCGAGATCTAACCAATGTCATCTTTACTGACTGACATAAGTTAGGTCAGTTAACCAATGTCGATATTTTTGCCAACATTGGTTACTGTGTAAAAACCATGGCAACCAAAATGACAAAATAAAGTTAGAAAATCAATTTACAAGAGTTTTAAGGGCTCAAATAAATATTTTAGAGTTGTAAAATGATCTCCTTCAGGGGTGAGATGCATCTTGTCCCATCACGTGTGCTATTATGTGACCTAAGAATTTGACTCAAGAGATGATGGCTAGTATGGTGTAAGTTCCAAAATGAAAACAAAATGAAATAAACACACTAATATCTCTAGGCCTAGACACTAGGGAGAGATTAGTTAACAAAATAAAATGACAAACTCAACAAAAAAGTAAGGAATCAAATACAAGAGTTCCTTCACCTTCCTTAGATGCTCCAAATGGCTTTGTAATGGTGGCTTGCTCAACTTGTGCTCATGAAGTCCTTGGCAATGGAAGCTTGGCTACCTCCATCTCTCCTTGGCACCTTTGGCTTGTGGCTTGGCTTGGAATTAATTTGGCATTATAACACAAGTTGCATGAATCTTTTGGAAATAATTTGGCATTATAACTTTGCACTAATTAAGCTTAGAAATGATGGTGTGAGGCCTCCTATTTATAGATTTTTAGATTTGATCATAATCGACCTCAACCATCCATCTCAAGATTGAGATGTGTGGTTGAGGATTAATTCAATTTTTGGAATTAAGTTTGTAATTATCCTCATCATGAAATTGGAAGAAGGGGAAATTAAGAGTCATGGAAGGCAT